>JAQIUQ010007786.1:0-114836 GCA_030378365.1 Hybognathus amarus
CCGTCTTCGTTCAGTTACGTATTGCTTTTAGTGATGCTTGTTTGATATGATTTGTTCCGATACTCACTGTTGCCGTTGCAGTCGTACCATATTCCTTCATTACTCCTTAGACATCTGCAGCTCAGCCTGTAAACGCTGGCACTCCTTCTCGTTACGTCTGCAGAAAGAGACACGGCAGCTTCCTGACGTTACACCACTCACACAAGGTCAGCTCAGACGACTTCAAACAAACGCTCTCCAACACGTCCACCTCAGGACCTCCAAATCACAACACCACAGGGAAGAAATGACAAATGAGACTGGAGCAAACACGGAGTCTTATTTTACACATACAAGTGACATTTGACAACATAACTTTGCTTTCTACTTACTTTTTTCCAAAGCTGTATCTTACCTTCTGTCTCCAGATGAATGTAGTCCACTGTGAACTAAAGGAAGAAAAAAACACTTGCGTCATGACAACTCTCGGTGTGTTTGGCATGGTAATGGTAAATGAAATCAACCCGATCACACTAAATGCGTCTTTATAGCACGCATGTGTATCGTCATGTAATTTATACGCTAAGTGAGTTTTTACATGCATATGATATGCATTGGTTGGTTAGGATAGGTTTAGGTGTGGGGTGGGGTGCGTGTGTATTATATGTTTGGGTAGAATTAATGGTGTGGGGTGTGTGTGTATTAAATGTTTGGGTAGAATTAGTGGTGTGGGGTGCGTGTGTGTATTACACACAAATCAACTACGTATCAAATGCACGCGAAAAACTGCATCTCATATGCACGTAAAAACTCATTTTCACGTATAAATTACACGAAAATACACAATTCGTTAAGGTCAATCAATTAATGAATAAATCGATAATTTGCATCCCTACTTCCTGTTTTCGGTCGAAGTCCACAGTAGTCGATTGTCAAGTTCGTGCGCGCGATCATTGGTAACTAAGCAACAGTGGAGACTCAGACTGTCAACCGATGACGGTGCTGTGTGGTGTTCTGAGAATATCAGCTCAAATGGAGTCATCCGAATGGATGTAGAACATCATTTAGTTACCAATGATCGCAGGCGCGAACTGGACAATGGACTACAGGAAGTAAATACAGATATGTGAGCTGGCTGAATTAATATAATTTTTATTAATATCTTTCACATCTACTGCAGTCAGATTGACCGTGGTCACTCTTAATAACACCACTCACATGGCTGTGCACTCGTAATGACAAATCAAGGATGTTTAAGAGGCTAAAAGCAGGTTTAGAACATGCCCCATTGAAGTCAACAGGGTGCGAATTTTAGAAAGAGAATAACACGGTGTAGGCAACACCCATTTTTGTCGTTTTGTCTGTACTGACAGCACTCCAAATGTACAAAAAAATTAGCTCAATGTTAAAATTGACCGGAGTTCTCCTTTAACGGAACTGAACTTTAAGATCATCATTCAATTGTATTTTTAAAAAAGACAATCTAATTTCCCAATCCTGCAAATGCTCTGAAACAGGTGTTCTCACCACGACAGGTTTGGTGACCATCCTGCGTAGTGTGCCAATCCTCACGCTCCTGCACTCCAGAATAATACTGCTCAACACCTGCACCTGCTCCATTTTTCCTCTTCTTAGACGGAGACGGGTCTTCACACACAGTGTTCCCAAACTGCCAGAGAAATATACCAATGAAAAATCCAAACACAACACACACACTCTACATCCTGTAAAGAGTTTTTCAGTTTTAATCGATCTGCATGTTTCTTAAAATATAAACAACTCTTTCTACATTTAGCAATATGAAACTGCAATATTCTACAACATAATTCATTTCTACTTTAATTCAGTTAAAAGAGGGGGTTTACTGCGATTTCACTTTTTTTATTTTAAATAGTGTGTAATGTTGCTCTTGGTGCATGAACAGTATCTGCAAAGTTGCAGCGCTGAAAGTTCAATGTAAGCAGAGGTATGTTTAATGCCTACAAAAACGACTCGAATTGGGACTACAGCTGGGTTTTAGGACGTCACTAACCCACACATTTGCATCAACCCCTCCCTCCGGAAAATGCAGGAAAGGGCATGTCCATATTTCTATAGCTTGTCTCGTGTGTTATGTTCACCAGCTGTCAGGTCTTATGTTAGAGCTTCCCACGGACGCTGCACTTAGTCAACAATGGATACAATTAATGTTTGATTATATTCCTGAAAATGACGGTCGTAATTTAGCTCTCTGTGCTGCGCATTTACGGAAGACAGCTTCCAGAATCTCCACGAGTTAAATGCCGAATTAAACAAAAAACTGTTACTAAAACATGAAGCAGATCTAGGGCCCTATAAAATCCATTTATTTTTTCCCAAATTCCGTTTTATTTTTTCCCAAATTCCGTTTTTTCCGTTTTAATTTTTGCAAATTCCGCTTTTTCCGTTTTAATTTTTGGGAATTCTTTTTTTACCCTTTACTCTTATTTTTGTCGTAAAAAGAGTGTGCTTTTAATGTTAATTGTTAAAATGTACACAAATAAAATAGGCATTTACTATTAAAATGACAAATACTGCATGATGCAACATAACACTGCACTCTAAGTACTTCAAGTAACAACAAAATATGGTTATGAGCTTTAAACTGTCCTGTAAAATAAATTAGATTAGTTTATGAAGGTAAAATAAAAGTCACACTCTAGCTGCGTCCAAATGTGCATACTATCTATTCTAAATAGTATGCGAACATTCAGTAACCGTCAATACTATTTCGGGCATAGTATGCACAAATTGCACATTGGGACGCAGCTTCTGTCTCTCGCGCGCACTGTCGAGTGCTCTCGGACACACTCGGTCTCTCTCACGCGCTCTTTTGGACACACTCGCGTGCTCTCTGGGACACACTCGGTCCGGCACCTCATAGACAGACGTGCACGGAAGGGACTTGCACGGGGACGCGGCTATTGTTTGATGCCGTCATGAGTCTGAAATGATGGGAGGGGTTGTGCCGCGGCCAGATTTGCTTCCGGTCTGCATTTTCCCCAGACATATGTACTTCTCCCTCACAAAAAAACGAATTTCATTCCAAATATGTAAAATCCGCGAATTTCCGCGTTAACACTAGATTCCACGTTAATTGGCCAATTCCACGACTCCGTCCACGATTCCGTGATCGCGGAAATTTTAGGGCCCTACAGATCCAACTTTAAAACCAGAGGGAGCAGTTGTTGGGCCACGACCTGTAAGTAGGCTAAGACTTAATCCTTTAAAATGTATTTGCATATATAATTTACCATTCAGAAACGTTTTGTAAGAGTCGTGTGTGGTTCTGCTTGCCTCTCTTCAACGCCGTTATCTGGGTTTGATTCTGTCTAATCAACACCATTATTTACATCTGACAGGAACACACCAGGAACACACATGCAACTTTGCCCGTGAAGGTAATAGGCGTTAGTATCCAGACAACGCGTAATACTCAGTTTAGCCAATCACAACACACCGGCCCAAACTAACCAATCTGAGCCCACTGCCTGTTTCTGAGGGAGTGTTTTCATAGAATCAGGAAGTCAACCGGTCGTTCAAATGAGAGAGGAGAATGCGGCTTACAATAAAGGTGAAATTTATGAAAAATAAGGCTTAAAAAAACAAACAAACAAAAAAAAAACACGAATACTTGTTACATTGCACCCCATAAAACACAATCATGCAAAGAAAAAAGCAGTAAACCTCGGTTCAAATTAAATAAAAAACATTTAAATAGTGGCTATCATACAAACTTGTTTTCGAAACAGATTAATTTAAACATACAATAAATGAGATGCCACTAGCAGGTTCAGTAAAAATAGAATTAATATGTGATACAAAAATGCATTATAATGCTCCCCTCTAGTTTAAAAGCTGTGTTATTGTCGTCTTTCTGCAGTTGAAGCACTGATTGCTGTAGTAAAGAGGAAGAGATCTGCATTACTCAGGCACTAAAGCGATCTGTCACGTCACAGTAAAGAGCGCCGAACACGTTTTTTGTTTTTATTTTATGATAAAACTGACATAATAAGAAAGTCTCCATGAGCGAAAATGTAAAATAGTGCCCTGTTGAAGTTGCTACAATTTCTTTATTGTTTTCTTTATTTGTATTTATTCTTTAAGGACATGCAATGAATTTTGGTGAATAAGAGGACCTGTTTTATTTTGATGCACATACTTACACTACATACATTAGCAGGAATGTAGCACAATATGGATGTGAAAGCAGTTATAATTAGCCTAAAATTTGTTTTAGTTAAAATCAACAAATAATCGTGATAATTAATCATGATCAATATGTGATCAAAATAATAGTGATTATCATTTTTCATGCAGCCCTAGTAAATATTGGATGGCAGGAGCTCTACACACAATGTTTACTGAAACTTTTGTCTCTGGACAAAAAAAAAACAAAAAACAAAACAGCAAACACATGTAACAGTCCTTACTGAATCTCTCATTAGACTCCTCCTGGGCAGCGGGTTTCTGTGGTTTGCCTGTGTGAAAGAGTCTGCGCTGGGGTCCTCGTGTTCGCCGGCTGCTTTCACCGCTGCTTCCACCCGGCCACCAAGGGCGCTGGAGCGAGTGGGCAGAGTCCGCTGGCCTTGGAGACACGCTGTCTAAACGATTAGCCGTCCCGGTACTACTGACATGATCACTATCTTCATCCCTCATCACTGGACAGCACAACTGCATTTCATCAACACACACAACACAAATCTGGATTACTAGGTATGTAACTCATAACATCTTCTGGTTAAGCTTGATCAAAATTGCTTTTTAACTCATAATTAAACAGTTCTTGAACACTAAGAATATAGTATATTATTTATTCTGGAATGTTTATTATTATCAGTAACATTGTATGTTGCTTTGTATATATATATATATATATATATATATATATATATATATATATATATATATATATATATATATATATATGAACTAAAATAATCACATAATAAAAAAATAAGACAGACTTATCTTCAATGGCACCATTTACAGGTGCTGGTCAACGAATTAGAATTATTTGAAATAGTGCAATCATGAAATTCTTTGAATGCATTTTTTGTGCAGAAAGCAAATCAGGTGTTCACCGCACCTGTCCTACTCGTTAGACTAATCACAGAACTCGTTATCTGGAAAAAAATTTGCTCAGCTGAGCTTTCCAAAAGGCCCATTTAGGCCATTTAACTGTGACACTGTTGTTTTATTGAATTAGAATAATGGTGAAACCGTTTCATTGAATTGCAATAATTTTTATTATAATTACAATCATCACTTTCTCAGTATTTTGTGGCTGCCCCTTTGGCTTGTATGACTGCCTGAAGTCTCCGCGGCATCGATTTGACCAGCTTGTCGCAAGTTTCCGCACTCACAGCTTCCCAGGCAGTGGCGATGTTCTGCTTCAGTTGGTCCAGCGTAGTAGGCTTTCTGTCGCGAATTTTCCGCTTGACGATGGCCCAAAGGCTTTCAATGACATTGAGGTCAGGCGAGTTGGCCGGCCATGCCAAAACTTCAAGCTGTTTTTTAGTGAACCAATCTTTGGTCGACTTTGCCGCATGAGCCGGTGCAAGATCCTGTTGAAATATGAAGTCTTCTTCGCCGAACTGTTCCTCAACAGTCGGAATCAGGAACGTTTCCAGAACATCTTGATATACGGCAGCATTGACAGTCTTCTTGAGGAAGCAGAGTTTCCCTACACCTCGAGCGGACATGCATCCCAGACCATAACGCTCTGGGGAAACTTGACGGATCTTTTCACGCACTCGTGGTTGTAGGTTTCGCCACCACGACGCCAGACACGAGGACCTTGGTCACCGAAGGAGATGCAGAAGCGTGATTCGTCACTGAAGACCACTTTCTGCCAGTCTTCAGCAGTCCACTCGCCGTGTTCTTTGGCCCACTTCAGCCGTTTCACCATTTGTTTCTTGTTCAGCATCGGTTTTACTGCTGGAACGCGAGATTTGAAGCCGAGTTCGCGCAGACGACGGTAAGTGGTTGATCTGGAGACGTCAGCGCCGGTCTGCTTGTTCCACAAGTCGGTGAGCTCGGAAGTGGACTTGAACCGGTTGCTGACTGCGATCTTTCTCAGCTGCTTGTTGTCGCGAGCAGAAGTTTTTCGGACGCCGGAACAGTTGGTGCGCTTGCTGCAGTTTTTCTTGAGAGCTTTGCAGACGGAAGACTGGCTGATGCCGAGCTGCTCAGCAATTTTAGTTTGGGTCAAGCCTTGTTGGCGAAGGGCTTGAATTTGAGCCACTATTCCGGTTGAGAGGTCGCGCTGCTTACCCATGATTGATTTTACAACTTAGAAATTCTACTCAACCCTGACTTTATACTGCACAGTGAACACTCTTCACAGAAAACAAAAATTTGAGCATTTATTCTAATTCAATGAAACGCTTTCACCATTATTCTAATTCAATAAAACAACAGTGTCACAGTTAAATGGCCTAAATGGGCCTTTTGGAAAGCTCAGCTGAGCAAATTTTTTTCCAGATAACGAGTTCTGTGATTAGTCTAACGAGTAGGACAGGTGCGGTGAACACCTGATTTGCTTTCTGCACAAAAAATGCATTCAAAGAATTTCATGATTGCACTATTTCAAATAATTCTAATTCGTTGACCAGCACCTGTATTACAGTATTACAGCAATTTCCGCCAAATGTTAAACATTAGGCTTTAAAAATATAAAAACTTGTAATTTAAGTGAACTTAACAATCCTCACTTAAACCCATAATAAATGTCATTCAGCCTACCTGTACCATACAGAAATTGAAAAAGTTTCTAAAACAGTCCGCACTGCATTAATTATAAATGAAATATAGATGAATCCTTATCAAAGCTACAAGCGTTCTTTAGTCAAGAGCAGTAATTTTCTCTGTTCCCTCTGTTCTGTAGGTTAACTTTACTTCCATTTGATTTAAGATTTATTTAACTCATTTAAGACTGTTCTTGAGAGGATACTCAAAAAAACTGACATTTTGGCATAAATGTGTGTTTGTTCGTTCAAGCGCGAAAGAGAACTCGATACTGCGCGCGTCTTTCTGCGCGTTGTGTGTGTGCGCACGCGTGTCAGGAGGACATTCACTGACAGCACGTTCTCTTTTGTCTTGTCGCACATGAGTGGTTTAAAGCATTTGCGTGAATAAGAGCATGATGATGATCATAAACCTAGCTAAAGGATGACAGAAAGAACGGATGCTGCGTTAATTGCGTTAAATATTTTAGCACGTTAAAAGGAGTGTTCACACCGGGTCGAATTTTGCGTGTGATATTCGCCAACGTTTAACGCCTTGTGACTAAACAAAGGGCGCCAATGTGAGTGTGCACACCGACACGGAAAACGCCTCGCGTAAAAGCGTACTTTTTTTAAAACACCTTGGGTTCGTTTTTTTTTTTTTTTACGTGCCGTGTCAAAAACTATCCAACCAATGAGATTGGCGCTTTTGCTCACGTGTTTGGAGCTTCTGAAATAACAGTAAACAACTTGGGGGCGCACAAACACAAAACGGTCTTGCCGAAGCTCACATTCGTAACGGCGAAGAAGATATACGCCAAGTAGCGTTTTGCTCCTTTCTAAGCAAAGCTAATCAAACCGGCTAACCGAAAACAACACAACAAATGTTTGAGATGATCATGTAGCATAATGTGATACGTGATGTAGGAGTTCGAAGTGTAGTCGTACTTACTAGGGTCGTTTAGTTCACATAGTTTGGTGGCCTGCTGCTTCTTGCCTCCGGCTGGCTTGTGTCCGTTACACGGCAAGCTTCCAGAAGTGGCGACGGCTCGTCCATTGTGCGGGAGGAGCATGTTTCCATGGGGGATCCGCACCGATGGGTTGATGATGACGTCCAGCTGGTGAGAGCACCCCAGAGGTGGGCCCATAAAAGCTTCTGCTTATCTGAAGGCTGGGCGTCTGCGCAGAACCCGACGGCCGAGGGGGCAGTGGTGATGTAACAGCAGAAGAGTCTCAGCAGGCAGGGCATTTCCACAGTTGTCACATTTGACATGGTCCTCACTTGGCTGGCCACATTTACCACAAACTGTGAGGTAATCATCAGGTAGAAGGGCCTGCTGGGTGTGGGAAGACATCATTTACACTTTATAACATTGAACACTTAAAGGGATAGTTCACCCCAAAAACCCTCATGCAGTTCCAAACCCGTAAGACTTTCATTCTTCTTTGGGTGTACTCACACTAGGCACGGTTGCCATGAACCGGGCCTGAGTGACGATTGTCCCCACTCCCCGCTGGCCTGCACTCACATAGGGTTTCAGCATTCGTGCCGGAGCACACTTACGTCATTATGGTGCGACGGTTTCGGGATAAACAAGAAGTGCGCGCTCTCTGAACGGAACACAATGAAGTCCATCATTCTGTTTTCTTTGTGGATAATTTTGTGTCGTTTGGTCCACTGCCCTCTCACAGCCTGTTGTTAAACAGATGTGTCGCGAAAATTTTCACGAAATCATGCTGCTCGTATGAGGAGGTTTGCACGTCACGCTTCCTGTTCCGTGCTCCAGCACGGTTAGCGCTCACACTGCATGCGAACCGCGCCCGAGTCCAACTGAACCGTGCTCTGGCCCACCTCTTCCAAGCGGGCCAGGGCCGGCTGATCGGAGCCGCGCCCAGGCACGGTTCGGAGCACTCACACTAGTCAAACGAACCACGCTTTGGTGGTCAAACGCACTCGGTTTGGCACGGTTCAAACTGGCTAGTGTGAGTACACCCTTAGTTACACTACACTAGTGAAGATATATTTTTATGAGAGATTTATGTCCCTCCACTGAAAGTCTGTTCACCAAAAACTGACGGTTCAAAACTTTTGTAACAAGATCATAAAGCACATCCATATGTGTAATGTTTAATCCAAGTTTTTTGAAGAGAAACAATCGTTTTATATAATGATGAACAGGTTTAATTTAGCCTTTTGTTTACCTAAAATCATTGATCAACGCACATTCATATAGCACATAAAATATGGCAAACAAAAGATCAACCGTGTGCAAGAATGAAGCCCATTGGTTCCTGCGCGTCAAGCACAAATGTAAAAACCATATTTGATGTGCTCTATATAAGGGCTTCCCAATAATGGTTTAACTGATAATCAGGGTTATTTTGCTCAAAAATTAGATCAATTGTATTGATAAGAGTAAACTGAACACTAACCATTTAAGGGATAGTTCACTTTGAAATTAATTTTTGATATGTTTTATCTTACCTCAAGGGCATCCAAGATGTAGATGTCTTTGTTTCCACAGTATTTTCAATTTTGACATTTTTCGGTCAAACAGATTGTTGTCTGTCAGTCATAATGCAGGTCTATGGTCACCACCTCAAAGAGCATGCACAGAGAAGTCCACATTAAACATGATTTAATGACTCGTGAATGTAAGTACACACTGATGGCCTAAGACTACGAAACGGAGCGGTTTGTGTGAAAAAAGAAACAGTATTTATATAGTTTTTACCTCTTGTTAACAGCTACATGCACTGATCTCAATCAGATGTCCAACAAAACCGTACTGAACCGTCTAAGACGTTACGCCAGAAGTGACTGCTCGCGCGTCTACGTCACGGATTGTTACACAGAGATTTCGGAAGTTTTACCTTTAACTAAACATATTTAGATATACGGGATATCGCAATGATTCAGATCAGGTGCACGTAGCTGTTGTTAAGAGGAAAAACTATATAAATACTGTTCGTTTTCTCACACAAACCGCTCGTTTCGTGTCTTAGGCCATCAGTGTGTACTTACATTCACGAGTCATTAAATCATGTTTAATGTGGACTTCTCTGTGCATGCTCTTTGAGGTGGACCCCCTAAACCTCCATTATATGACTGACAGACAAGAACAGTTTAGACCGAAAAATGTCAAAATTGAAAATACTGTGGAAACAAAGACACCTACATCTTGGATGCCCTTGAGGTAAGCTAAAACATATCAAAAATTAATTTCAAAGTGAACTATCCCTTTAATACAACTTCTGGTAATGCATGGTTTTGTTGAGTGCTTTTTACTTTGTCTTCATGTTTGTTATTTTATGAGGAGCAATTTAGATGCTTCTATTAGCAATTTAGCTATTCAGCCAATATGGTTGAGAAAATTATTTATTTATTTATTAGTGCATCAATTTACAGGTTATGGTCGGGTTAAGGTCACTATTCGGGTTTCTGAAACATTAGGAATAACCCGTTTACATGCGTGAGCAGAGAGAGTTTCTCCTGTATACATGGGATTGCAATATCCCGATGTAAACAGCGACACACGGTTAGTGTCTAGAGACATCCGGACAACCTTAAGACGCAATATGAATAGTACATAATGATAATGAATAGTACAGGCTTACCTCAACGGGTCTGCCCACAGTATCAGGACTGCTGTTCATCGTCCGCCGTTTCTGATGGACACGTCTCTTAATATTGAGGTCTCCTGAATCTAGGAATGTACAGTGGAACAACAGTCATATACATCACTGTTAAGTCTCATGAGTAGGTAAGTATTTTATATGCCAATATATTCTATATGACAATAGACATACAGCAATGATTGCTATTCAGAGCAGATAAGGGTGGAAACTATAACTTGGCAAGGCTATTTATAGGCAAATAGACCAAGGCTATAACTTGTTTAGAGACAGGCATTGTTAACAGAATAAATCAATCCACAGCAAATGTAATGCAAATGCAAACTATGCTGATTTGTGTATTATTATGGGAACTATCACTTCCCCTTTTTGCTTGCAAACACTTCGGTTTGAGGTTCAGTTGTTATGGCTTCAAGCTACTTTCACTGTAGTAGCAGCCGAGCTTCCCACCTTTTATTCACAGATTTGATGTAAACACGCATGGATGAATGGTTAAAGTATGCAGTGCAAATCTAGGTGAGATTAAGAATAAGGCAAAAACACCGATTTGAAAGGGTTTTGTGATGTACTCGCTCAGTGTTTACATTTTGTTAATTTCGAACAAAAAGATTATATAGTGTAGCATTAACACTTGATTGCTCATACTCCAATAACCAGTTCACACTCCTTTCTAAACTTTGATGCGCTCTTTATCGGTTCAGTAAAGATGTGGCGACAGTGATGCAGAAGACTCAATGGTGCAGGACCTGCGCAGTCCGCTTACCTGACATCGGTGGACACGTGAGAACAATGTTCTCCAGCTCCACTCTTTGGATCAGATCAGATCTGCAGGACACACACATTGGCAGACAGCATGAGAATTCAGAAATACAGCAGATCAGTCACATCTGACGTTCTGGGTTCAATTCGCTCTGTCAACATTATTTAGTTGGGTCATCTATAGCAGTTTTGTGACCGTGGTAGCGAAGGTTCGTATCTCACTGGATTTCTCATCTATAAATGTTAAAGAAAAAAATGAGCCGGGGTGCCCCTCGCAAAAATGTGGGGAAATTTTTTGAGAGCCCGATATCCAAAATGGCTGCCATTAGCCAAGCTGTGAAATTAACTTTTGAATGGTTTTGCCCACAGTGCTGCATAATACATGCTTTCTGAGACTATTTGGGTCAAGAAATTCATAAATTATGTAAATTTATTGATTTGACCTATTTTTGACCTTCAAATTCAAGATGGCCGCCAATTTTTGCCTCTTTAATGCAAGACACTACAGGTGAATAGGGTAAAAAATTTAACTTACAGATATCACCATGAAACTTTACCAGTTGATAGGTAAACCATAGGAGAAAAAAATGTATCCGAGTTTTCTGTATTTTTATGTTTAAATATGCTAATCAGGCTATATCTTATTAAATATGCACTAATTTGCATATATTTTGAAGTAACGAATCTCACCTTTGAAAAGAATAAGGTTCAAAATTATTTTTGCATTTTGTTGATAAATTCAATGAAAAAACATCACCTGAGGGGATTATAAATATCTATTTTTGTCAAATTCAAGATGGCCACCAATTTTTGGCTCTTTAAATGTCCATTTTTCAAAGTTGTCAAAGAGCTTTAACATTAGGCTCAAATGAAAGCTCTGCTTTTACTCGAGTTCAGTTATGGCCAGTAAAATTACAACATACACATAAGTCATCAGATGTCTGATGTGGAACCAATGAAAGTAGGGAGAGAGGTGATTTTTTGGCTTGGATTTGTTTTTATTAACATTTTATTAACAAAAAGACTCTCCATCTGAATCTGTTGAATCTCCACACTGACTCCTCTCATCATCACTGCTACTCTCATCTGAGCAGGCATGGGGTGTGAGCTGCTGGGGCAAGGGGGGCAGGGTGTGAGGCACTGGTCGACACTTTCCGTTTACTAGTTCCCAGCCGTGACCAATGGGAGAAGGATGCTCTTGCAGGTTGTAATGGAGCTGGCAATATGTTAGGTAGTTTGTCCTTTCCATATGAAGATTTAAAGAGTCATCATCAGGTGGGAGACTGATTGTACACTTATTTTTCAGGTTGTGCCATTTGGAAACTCTGGCTTGCCCGCAGCTCACATCTGCACTTTCAGCATAAATGATGGAGAGGACAAATGCCTTCATATTCGCTTTGACTTCATGTTTTAATTCCAAACTCTCACCCACTCGTCCCAGGAGCTCTCTTGATCTTCACCTTCTCCAACACCTTCTTCTTCCCATGCCCATAGAACCCTGAGGTGTGGTCACTACCAGTGATCACATGGAGAGGTATAATGATATCTGCAACCTCTTCAGAGAGCATGGCACGGCAGTCGATTAACGCATGCTTGCGTTTAATCAGCAGATCACCTCTGACTTGCTGTGAGACGTAAGCTGCTTGTACATACACATCTGTGTCCTCACAGTCTAGAACAACAGGTCCAGTGTACTTACTGGCTCTCACCTTTGCATAGGCAGAGAGAAGCATTGTATCTGCTTCTGGATGTCTGAAGACATAGTCCCCATTAGCCACGCCAGTGGTCAGGTTGGTTGACGTTCTCTCTCGCAGTATATGATGTCACTCTGCACCTGACCCACTTGTCTTTTCAGCTGATCCTTTACAAGTTTCTGTAGTCTGACCTTGTTTCCGGAATTAACCATGAATTGATTGAACTCAGCTGGCACCTGGGAACCTGTCTTCAGACTTGGAAAACATTTGGTCTTTTTGGATGTTTTGCTGCCCGACGATCGTGCTCATCATCCTTGATGCTGAAGGGAAGGTCATATATGTCATTGACAAGGATGATGAGGCATGCATTGGCATGGCGTGAGAAGATCATAGTAGAGGTCTTCACAGTGCACCCGAGACCCGTAGACCCGGACCCGACCCGGGACCCGTACGGGTTCAGGGTATATATTTAAATGATCAGCCGGGTCCGGGCTCGGGTACGAATCTATTACTTCGGGTCCCGGGTCTGTTTAACATTGTGTGTAATACCCGTGCGAATCGAAGTGCAAAGTCCAATCTCAAGCGCGTGTCATGTTTCTATGGCAATCAGAGCAGAGCTTCCGCCAGACCGCGCTTTACATTCTCCTATTTTCATAATAGTATAAATGAGCCGTCTTGTTTAATCTTAAAGTTTTGGTGGTCAGATTTACAGACGCAAATGAAGAACAGAGAGCACAGATATGATCAAGCTGAACAAGCAACAAGCAATCGTTAAATATAGTTCAAAAGGGCAAACAGTTAAAAGTTATTATGCGAGTTAACTCGAGTCAGAATTTACATGTTATGTGCAAGAATGCATTTGTCATCCATCACCGTGACATCAAGTGGACATTTAAAGCTGAAATAATAAGTGGATTAAGCTTGGAATGACGAGAGAAATAACGTGGATAGAACTTTCTTTTCGGTGGATTGTAATGCATCACAGTCAGTCAGGTAACGTTACAAGGAAGTGAGACGACGGCTACTAAAATTAGGTAAGACAAAAAGCTTTATTTTTCGCAACTCGTGTGAAATAATATGTGACGACAATCGGGTCCAGTCGGGTTTGTGTCTTTCTGCCGGGTTCAGGGTCCAGTTTTCAAATAATAGACGGAGTCCAGGTCGGGTGCGGGCAGTATATTTCTCGGGTCTGCACGGGTCCGGAGTCCAACTTTTGAATGAACGACGGGTGCGGGTTCGGTTCGATGTACGCACATTGCGGGTCTCTTTCGGTTTCGGGTATGGATTTTGGACCCGTGAAGACCTTCTAGATCATAGCACAGATTTTATCCAAGTAGTCACCATAGTGGTACTCTGAAACCGTCCTCTTCCGAGACTCACGGTCTTCAGGTGTGGGGGTGGCAAGCCGCCAGATCAGCCCCATGTCCACAAGGCTAACGTGGTCTTAGTTTTTTACTTAGTGGTCTAGCTTGAAGAGCTCTAACAACTTGCTCGTCACAGTCTTGCACAGTGACCCATCTACATTGTAGAGTGAAAGGCACTCCTGAGTCACTCTCCTCTCAAGGGCTGACTCAAGTTGGAGCATTCCTGATCCCTCTGCAAGGTCCACAAGGGCTGCCAGCCTCGATCTCTCCATATGGGCAACCTTCATAAGAGCACCAGATGGTGTGCAGATCATTTCTCCAGCAAAATTTTGCCTCTTATTCCTGTGGATGGTTGCAGTGAGAGGCTTGATCTTTGTGAACACTCGCTCTTGCAGGAAGGTTTCAACCTGAGCTTGGCCATCTGAAAGTGCAGTCTTTAGGTCATGCAGTAACTGTACCAGGCCAGGCCAGACTGTCAGCGACCTTAGGGTAGGTAAAGAGATGTCAAAAGGCTCAGCTTCAAAATCCTTAATGCATAGTAGCAGGTCCTGAACTGCCTGCTCATCCTTCTTCATCCTTGCTGGCTGGCATTCAACATGCTTCCTATGGCGACGTCTGGCACTTGAGGCGCTGCTTCACAGTAGACTTCACCCTTGAAATGTTGTTTGCATTTCTTGTTGTTGAGAACAGTTGCTTCTCATTCTGTAGAAGCTGAATCCATCCTTGCTTTAGCTTCGAGTTCAGATTCATAGTTGTTTCTATCCAAAGGTTCGAGTGGCTGACAGGAGTAAGGTAGCCCGGTCATTGACTGGGTGAAGTGAATGTTGAAGAATACCATTTTCTCATCTGACAGCGAAGAGAGCATTGCCCAATAATCTGGCAACCACCTTCCATAATCATGGTTGTCGTATTCCATCAGTCCAGGCAGCATGTTGTATGTTGACAGTAGGTACTCTGTACTAATTCTTGCATGACATGCATAAAGACATTGTACAAGTGGGTCGGTCATCTCCAGGAACGAGACCCAAAAGTCCCCCATGTCTGTGCCAGGTTTCTCATAAACTCTGTTGATCAGCTCCTTTACATCACCATCCTCAAGATCCTTGTGAGCTTTCTGTAGAGCCTCCTGAGTTTCAGTGAGTGCATTGCGCAGGGTCTTGAGATTCTCCTTGATGTCCTCTGACAGCTCTTCATGCTCAAGAATCTTTGCTAGTCGATTATGGATTAGAGCCTCTCTCCAGAGCATGATGCATCACACGCCCCGCCTGTAGTGCTTCCCTTCGTAGTGCTTGGTCTACAGACCCATCCACTACTACCCCTGTCTGCCATTCCAGACCCCTTGAATCTCTTGTAGATAGCATAGATGTAGGACATCTGTTGGTGGAAAGCACCAAGGATTGGAATAATGTCCTTGAACATTTGTGCATTCTCTGCCTTGAGCTGAACGATCGTCTTATAGGTGGGCAGGTCACCAACGAGAAAGGAGAATGGAATATTCTTCTTGTACATGGAATTCACTAGTTTAACCATAATGTCATGCACCACTGACTTGCTTGGAGGTTCATTGTAGGTTGTGTGGTAGTAAGGCTTGCTCTTGTTGTGTGGTAGATGATGGCAGGACTGAGCACCACTGTATCCCGGGACCCGCTGCTCTTGAGGGGGTGGTCTGAACCATCAGTGTTTATGCGAGACAGTGCATGTATGACAGAGCGAGCACGCTGTGGAGCTGTGCCATTCACTGGTAGATTTACCCTGGGACGAGCTGGTGGCTCACTCTTGCCATCACGTGGGCATCTGTACTGATGGATCTTTGTCAGCTCTGCACACTTCTGCCTCAGTTGTGCAGATATTTCAGTCTTCTTGGAGAGCCTTGCAGCAGGAACTTCATCTGTTTTTTTTGTTATAGCTCTCTGGCTGCACATACATAACACTTGTTCGATGGGCTCCTGTTGAGTTGCCTGTCAGGGTGTCAATCTTAAAGTCATCATTGTCGATAATAACAACAGCTGGCTTCCCATCTGCAATCTCCTGTGGGCAGGTTGCTGATGCCTCTACATCCATCAAAGCCCAGTGGTCATAAAGGAGCAGCGTGTCTGCATAGCTGATACAGACACCACTCTTGTGTAGAGTGTCTACCAGATCTTTACTCCGAGTCATGCCATGGACATTTACACCCAGGTTGATGGCAGTGGTAGTGCACTGTTCAGTAATGTGGTAGGTGATCATGGAGGCCAGACTGAGTGTGGCTGGGCTGAGGCTCGGCACTTTTTCTCTGAGGCTGTTTTAGCCAAGTCAAAAGCTTCAACAGCGACTCACACAACTGTTCATCTTCTTCAAGATGATCAATGCAAGGTGGCCAGGGAACAGTGGGTGTGTCTTTGATCATCTTCGATAACCGTGGTGCCAAGTTCTGGAGAAGTTGCTCATCGCTGATGCCAAAGGATGAGACTGCAGCCTCAATGTAGTCACCTCCTCCCCCAACATCATAGACCTACTCGCTTTTGCTAAGCACACTTCTGTCTTTGAAGCCAATTTTCTCTGGATACTCATTAATGAGCAGGTCCTTGACGTAAGATGATTTCACATCACCCACTGCATAGCCATACTCACTGACTATGCGTTTGTCAGTCTGCTGAAAGAGACTGTAGAGAACGGATCTCACGCTCAATAAAGATGACAGTATCAACATGTCTAAAGAACAAATTCTTTGCCTCTGAGAGCGACACACTCTGAAGATGCATTGCATCATCTGGCTTGAAATGTGTATGGTGGATGTGCTTCATCCAGCAGACATGGTGGTACATGATGTCATTTGCAAAAGGATCCGACAGTGCTAATGCTGACCCAATGAGCCTTGTGAGACGGTCCCTCAACTCTTCATCTTCTATAAGGACTGTGTGACGCTTGAAGGCGCGCCATGCTGACTGTGTGTTGATTCTGAACAGCTTGCTTCGCACTCTATTTGGGTGCCTCATGTCCTCACCTTGCATGCACCACACACACTTCGTCTTGTCATGGAGAGGCCCACCCACAGATGAACGCAGGCGCTTTGGTGTATGGTCCCTCTGACTCTTTGTCATACAGAGCCTTCTGAGCTGGAATTTCAGAACTTGAACACTGAGCAATGTCACTTTGTCTGTTTGTGCGTCGTCTGGCTCTTTCAAGCTTGTATGAAGATGAGATGGAGATATAACATGACTGATCTATGTAATGATTCCCTGGTCTCATCTTGCCACAAAGTGGTGGTGTAAACATGACCAAATTTGTCAAGCTCCGACCAGTTTTTAGCTTTAGAATGATAAAATTGTAAATAATAGTGAATAGTAGTGCTTGTGAATAATGTTGAGTAATATGAACTTACTTGAAACAAACTGTCTCAATGCAGCAAGGAAATTTCCAGTGACATGTAACCGTGGAAACGTAAACATTAGAGAGAGAGTGACAGTTGGCATTGTGACAGTGGCAGTTTTTTTTTTAATTTAAATTTTTTACATTTATAAGGCGAGACACAGCCAAAATCGATTTTATTTTGCTATGGACAGTATATTTTTATTTCCTAATGAAAGCAAATATCCTGAAATCCCTCTGAACCTTTTTTGTGTGTAAACAACATGAAAAAAAAATAATAATAATAATAATTTTGCACCTGGCTTTATCATATGTTCAGATCTATCTACCAAAAATATAGGCAAAATTGTGCATATTTAATGGAATAATGCCTAATTTGCATAATTAAACATTCAAATTAAAAAAACCCGCAATACATTTTTTCTCCTATTCATGTGAGTAATCAACTGGTAAAGTTTCATGGTGATATCTGTAAGTTAAATTTTTTACCATATTCACCTGTAGTGTCTTGCATTAAAGAGGCAAAAATTGGCGGCCATCTTGAATTTGAAGGTCAAAAATAGGTCAAATCAATAAATCTACATAATTTATAAATTTCTTGACCCAAATAATCTCAGAAAGCATGTATTATGCAGCACTGTGGGCAAAACCATTCAAAAGTTAATTTCACAGCTTGGCCGATGGCAGCCATTTTGGATATCGGGCTCTCAAAAAATGTCCCCACATTTTTGCGAGGGGCACCCCAGCTCATTTTTTTCTTTAACCTTTATAGACGACAAATCCAGTGAGAAACGAACCTTCGCTCACCACGGTCACAAAACTGCTATAGATGACCCAACTAATTTGAGATCATTTTGGTTTTTAAAATTGAGAGACTATTTTCTGTAGCAATCAATTTTACGCCACAAATTCTGAAGATGAATATTAACTCACTGAACCTAAAACACTATTTTAGGATGTAAGAGAGTCCTCAAACTCAAACCAACTGTAGGAAATAAACCACACAAGGTGTTTCCCAACATACACGGTTAAAGCTTTAGTACATGAAAGTCAAGTGCGTCAGATTTACAACAGATTTACTCGGATCACAAGTGGACGGCGCTAATGTAGCGTCTGGACCAATCAGACACACAAATTATTCATTATAAAAATCCAGCAAACTGAAATGTACATTTCTATTAATAAATTAATAACCAGCATTGAGCATTCACGGACGAAACAAGTAATTGGTTGTAATGTTAATGTAGCTACATCAAGTTCAATCCGATTAACTGATCCAAATATTCATAATCAATTATAACAAGTTATGATATGGTGGAATGTGTTCATACAGCCACAAAAGACCGTCTATTCTCGGTCTACTGGCCTAATGCGGGGAACATTATGGGAAGCGTGCTAGCCAGATGGGATCTAAACTTTGTTGGCTGAAGACACAAGTTTGGTTTAAAGTAGGGTGGGCGATATGTCAAAAAATCATAGTTTTTTCTCCTATGGAAGTCAATGGGGACCAGGTTTGCTTACCCACATTCTTCAAAATACCTTCTTTTGTGTTCCACTGATTCACTGCGAGACACCAATGTGTCCCTGAGCAAGACACTTAACCCCTACTTGCTCCAGAGTTGTGAGACCTCTGAATTATATGTATGCATGTATGTATGTATCTATATATATATATATGTATATATACACACACACAATTATAAGTCGCTTTGGATAAAAGTGTCAGCTACATGAATAAATGTAAAAGTGTAAATGTCAACCCTCCCGTTTTTCCCGGGTTTCTCAAGTATTTTGGCTCTTTTCCCGCTGTCTTCCGTTTTAGTATTTCCCGAAAAATATCCGGTATTTAAACGTTCTGCGTTAACTCAGGACAGGCAACTATCTGTGTGGCTTGCACTTGGGTTGCTAGACCTCCAGTGAAAGTAACCTACTCGGTCTTGGCGCACCCAACGGAATTTTTCATTTTCGACGCTTGTGTGAACGTGTTGAAGTATGAAACAAGGCTTTAATCGGTGTAAGCGCGCTCTGATCGATCACACACACTCTCTCTCTCTCTCTCTTTCTCTCTCACACACATATGTAGTAATAAACCCTTTAAACTGTTAATGATTAGTGCTTTTTTAAAAGTTTGTGGTTAGAGAATCATGTAAAAAAAAAAACTAGGTTATTTCGGATGGATTCTGGGAAATCTCCCTTATTTTCAATGTTCAATGATGACAGCTATGTAAATGTATTGTGTTCAACACAAGATATAAATTAATACCGGTTTGGAACAACATTAGAGTGAATAAATGACAACAGAATTTTCCTGTTTTGATGAACTGTTGCTTTAAAGAGCAAGTGGCAGCATGTTTACTATTAGGCTACTGTCGCTTTAAAGCTGCAATACCTAAGATTGGCATGTCGCTAAGAGGCGCTACATTCAAAAAAACAACAACGGCTTTGCTTCGATGACGAGCGTGGAGCAACGCGGAATGATGGGAACTGTTGTTTTCAACTCCCACCGTGGATAAATCAGTCAGGCGGGACTCTGAAAATTAGTTGTCATGGATGAGGTAAAGTTCAAATTTCTATAAATGTTGCGTTTAATGACATGCTTGTTTTTCAGTAAACTGAAATAGCCGCAAGAAAAGTCAGGTTTAAAAGTAAATTAGTTATCACAGATGTTACTGTACGAGTCACTGGACGAAGCTATGGTGGAGAGGGTTTGAAGTCAGAATCGTTGCTAATGGATCCTGACTTCGCCCTATGCTGCAATATGCATTTAGTTTTGCATTCATTTACAGAAATCAGCTGCTTGAATGACAATTTTTGATGTTATTAGATTTTTCAGGTGAGATTCTTAATTCATTCAGTTAACGGATGCTCTGAGGTAAAATTTTCAGACTGCAGACTCAGCAACAATTGTATTTAATTGTACAGTACAATAATAACATAGAACAGACATTATCTTCCTTTCATGTCATTAAACATAACAATATTGCTGGCCATATACTGATGAGAAGTGCGGCATCCGGTGTGCGATACTGGACTTTGTCCTAGAGCGTGGAGCGGCTCTTCTCGTACAATGTGCGACCCCCTTAACAGCCAACAGTTCACATTCCGAGAATAATTGAAAAGAATAATTCTGCTCCATTCCATACCAAATGTGCAAAACAAGCTGACGTTTGTTGCTTGATAGACGCAAACGCACAGCTACAACTTCCGCATTTATCCAGGACTACACGTAGTCCGAGCGGAAACCGAGATAACGCGGATATGAGCAGAATTGACTGGCGACTCCCAGCTCACCCCTGCTCACACGCCCCGTTTCCTTGGTTAAAATCTCAATTTTCTCGCGATTTTAACATTGCTTGAAACATTTGGAATATTGTAAGTTATCATCTTAACTGAATATATAACACTGGCCTTGTGATTTTGGGATATTTTAATGCAAAAATCTTGGGTATTGCACCTTTAAGACCAGCACACAAAACATCTAATGAACATCGCATGACACACGCACCAAATTTTCTCTCAGATGTTTCCTTTTACTTTAGACATAACCAACTCTGTTTATATAAACCTCTGTGTGTATTTGACAGTATTAGCACAATGAGTCTCTAAAGATAACTTAGTACAGTATCCAGGCGCTGTTAGTTCCTGCGCTTTAGAGTACACGCTCAGAAAAGCACACGTTAGAACAGCGCATCAGCACGCAAATTGAATGTTAACCGGCAAGGCTTTAAAGCACATGCAAATAATGCACTTTTGTGAATTTGAACTTATAATGAACTTATTTAATTAGTCTATTTGCTTCTTTCTCTTTTTTCTTCTGTCGTAATATTTTTCTATTTTTCATGTATTCTTTTTTTATTAATGTAATATGATGATGTGTTGACCTGCAAAGTGACTACAGATGAAAATGAGCTTTTCTGCTAACTTTGCCGCATTTACATTTTGAGTGTAAACAAAAATGTCAATTGATGTGCATTGTCCCTCTTAAATAAAGAAAAATAAAAAAATGCTGCCCCCCGTATCTGTATTTACGTGTGATGTGAATGTACGCCGATATTGTGGAGTATAATGAGATGAGGTGCCAGAACTGCAACTGATAGAATGCACTGTACTGCAATATTTCTTCAAAAAGCAGATTGTGGACACATTTTAATCATCCACGATCAAAAATCGTGATGATTGAAATCATTCTAACATTCAGCTGGTCTTGTGTCTGTCAGAGCAGAAACTAAAAGCTGAAACGCTCTCAGTGTTTTCCCGTCAACTCCAGGCATGTTCATATAAACTGTGTGAGCTTATTTTGATCTTCCATTAGATTGAAAGATCTGAAAAACCCAAACATTTACCCACCTCTCCCTCGAAGAAATCAGGACAAAAGAGATGGATTTGGGAATGTGTCTCCCTAGTCTATTTGTGATCCCTTTGATCAACCAAAACACATAATACCAGGTGTAAAAAGGGCTAAATCAAAAACACAGAGGCTTCGTCTCATAATGTTTTACCATTGCACTTGCAAACAGCTTGCGGTTAACTACGGTTAATTCCTCCCAATGCTCATACGTATGGTAGAGCATCTTCTGACCTACTTGATGACAAACATCAGCTGGTCCAGTGCCGTACCTTTGCTCCATCTTCCTGCTTGGGAGAAGTGAACTGTGCGTGCTGGAAGAGCCGCCCCTGAACCACGACTCCTTGGGATGGTCCCGGACTCATTATCAGATAGCTGGTTCGACTGGGGAGCGCAGACACACTCACTGAATGAGCTGCTTCACTGGGAGACCAGGAACAACAACAAAAGGCATGAGTTTCATTATCTGATGGAAATACTAAAGATAAGCAGATGTTTGCAATGTTTGAAATTAATGAAATTTTTAAATTACACTTAAATCTATAAAATGTTGTTGTTTTTTTACCCAGGGTGATAAATAGATCAAACTACAATACCTAAGCTTGCCAGTTCTTGAGAGCTCTTAATTGATTTGGACACCGTCGGAGTCTCCACAGACCCATTAGCACAAAGCTCTTCATGGATGGAGTCTGCCAGAGACAGATCAGAGGCGCTTGAGGTTATAAGGTCATAGTTTAACACACCTCCAGACCAGGGCTAACAATCCACCCAACAACACCACAATTACACTATGTGGCCAAGAGGCCATTAACAGTTTGTTTATTCCAGCTAATTCTGGAAGGACTCATACATTGACATTTTAGAAAACTGTATGACACTCTGTTGCAACAATTAAAATGTATAAAGATTTGGTGAAAAATGTAAGGTAACTGTGTGCTATTATAATATATACTACATACTACATCTATTATATTAAAGGATGTAGTTTTTCAAAAAACTTTTGAATGTCCATCCAAGATGTCCATGTCTTTCTTTCTTCAGTCAAAAAGAAATTAAGGTTTTTGATGAAAACATTCCAAAACATTTTTCTCCATATAATGGACTTAAGTGGAAACCAAATGGTTCAAGGTCCAAAAGACACTTTCAGTACAAACTGCAAACAAATAATTTTCCGAGTCAATTCGTTCGTTTTGGATTCGTTGAATGAACCAAATGACTCGGAAAAAAGATTTGTTCATTTTGATGACGAGTTTGAAACAGGAGTCACGAGACGTGCATCACAGAACAGAGCAAGGCAAGCATTTGAGCTTACAAGACTTAAAATTTGTTATTTACTTATTAAATGAGTGATCGTTATCGCTTAATAAGACCCTTATTCATCGTCTGGAATCGTTTAAACCCCTTTGAACCCTTTGCACTGAAACTGTCTTTTGGACCTTGAACCGTTTGGTTCCCATTGAAGTCCATTATATGGAGAAAATCCTGGAATGTTTTACATCAAAAACCTTAATTTCTTTTCGGACTGAAAGAAAGAAAGACATGGACATCTTGGATAGACATGGGTGAGTGAATTACCAGCAAAAGTTTTTTAAAAGTGAACTACTCCTTTAAAGAGCCCCTATCATGGATTTTTGAAAATGACTGTTCATGTAGTGTGGAATATATCTCTAAGGGAATGAAAACATCCTGCAAAGATGTACATCTGAAAGTGCACGTATATAAAGTTATTGTCTTTCAAAAGTGAGAGTTCACTACTGAGTCTATGAAATGAATTGTTTTGAAAACGAGTCATTAGCGCGTTGTGAATAGTGCCGTGGATACAAAACATAAGCATTTCGGCCTAGAACACATTCAAATACTTCAGCTGAATAGCATCATGTTAGAGAAGACAGCCTGTGTTCTACAATGCAAAGATAGTTCAGTCACTTGAGCATGTGAAGAATTGGTGGTTAGAGTTCATATTTGCAACGACACCACAACAGTATAACCCGAATTGTGTTCTCATCATTTTAATGACGAATCGTTCAAAAACATAAATGAATTCAAATGAGGATTCGGCAAGCCGGTTGATCCTGAAAGGAGGGCTCAATACCCCCACAGTGTATATGGATCAGCTTCCTCTGAGTCACAACATGTAAGTATTGTTAATAATTCAATTGTTACTTTTATGGGTTTTGTAGCGTTGCAGGGGCGCAGGGAGGGAAGGTGCAATTAGTATGTGTGTAAGTTAACGTTCGCTCGCCGCAGCTCTAGGTGTCCAATGTCATTTTTTTGAAATATGTGAAATGTTTGCGCTGTTATTGGAGTTGTCATAAAGAGTAGAGCGTCTTGTAGCACTGCAGTGCTTATCAATGTTTATGCGTTGGGTTAACAAACAATCACTGACTAGGTCATCTGACCAATCACTGCCAACTTAGCGCCATGCAAAAAGATCGTTTGGAAAAATGAGTGATTGAACAAATCATTTTTGGGGAGTCGGCTAACAACTCAGGTAAAAATAAATGCATATCATAAGACAACAAAAGTGTTGTTTGTCATTGCATTCATGTAAAACTGTTGTTGGGGACTCCGCAGAATAATATTAGGAACATTTTAAATGCCATAATAGGTGCCCCTTTAAAGGAGTAGTTGATGATTTTGGACATCAGATCTCATTTCCATAGGCTCGATGTCCAAAATCTTGAACCACCCTTTAAAATGTTGTATTTTACAATATACAGTTTATCTATTTTATTTATAATATACTACAATTTTAATATATATAGTGCAATGAGTACAACAGAACAGGCCCTATAATGATGGAACCCAAATAAAACCATGCGATAATACTGACGTGATACTTCAGCTGGCGTAGTACCATGACATGTAAATGATGTCAATCAAGTGTGTGCAACAACATCAGATAAAGTAAGAAAAAATTCTGACCCAGAGGGGAGAAAGAGAAAAGAGAGGACGGACAGGATTGGGACTCAATTATTGAAAGACAATGAAAGTAAATGGAGCACATGAGAGAGAGACAGAGAGAGTAAATACCTTGATTCCCTCCGGTGAAAGCTCCTGCTGGCCACTCACTCGCTCCATGGTCATAAGGGCAGCGCTAGCGGACACAAAAGAAGAGGCACTTAGGATGTTTACACACTTGGTTTGATTGCTAGGTCTGAAGTGTTTGATTCTTAAGACCCTGATACACTTCAAGCAAAATGGAGAAACTGGCGTGACAAAATCAGGCCAAAAAGCAGAAGCGAAGCATCTGGCCTATGCGACGCCTTCGAACATAGGCAGTTACATAACAGGTGGGTGTGGCCCTGAGGCTCCGCCTTCTGAGCACTGAGTGCTCAGAAGGCGGAGCCTCGGGGCAGGCACGCCCACCTGTTATGTAACTGCCTATGTTCGAAGGCGTTTGCATAGGCGAGACGTTTTCGCTCTGCGTTTTGGCCTGATTTTGTCACGCCAGTTTCTTCTTTATTTTGCTTGAAGTGTATCAGGGTCTTAAGAATCAAACACTTCAGACCAAGCAATCAAACCAAGTGTGTAAACATCCTAAGTGCCTCTCTCTTTTGGTCCGCTGAGCGCTGCCCTTATGACCATGGAGCGAGTGAGTGGCCAGCAGGAGCTTTCACCGGAGGGAATCAAGGTATTTACTCTCTCTGTCTCTCTCTCTCATGTGCTCCATTTACTTTCATTGTCTTTCAATAATTGAGTCCCAATCCTGTCCGTCCCTCTCTTTTCTTTCTCCCCTCTGGGTCAGAATTTTTTTTACTTTATCTGATGTTGTTACACACACTTCATACTTAATTACATCATTTACATGTCATGGTACGACACCAGCTGAAGTATCACGTCGCATTACAGGACCGATTCTGTTTTTTTGGATGCATCATTATAGGGCCTGTTCTGTTGTACTCATTGCACTATATATATTAAAATTGTAGTATATTATAAATAAAATAGATAAACTGTATATTGTAAAATACAACATTTTAAAAGGGTGGTTCAAGATTTTGGACATCGAGCCTATGGAAATGAGATCTGATGTCCAAAATCATCAACTACTCCTTTAAAAGGGCACCTATTATGGCATTTAAAATGTTCCTAATATTATTCTGGGAGTCCCCAACAACAGTTTTACATGAATGCAATGACAAACAACACTTTTGTTGTCTTATAATATGCATTTATTTTTACCTGATTTGCTCACCGACTCCCAAATGATTTGTTCAATCACTCATTTTTCCAAACCACTCCTTTGCATGGCGCTAATCGGCAGTGATTGGTCAGATGACCTAGTCAGTGATTGTTTGTTAACCCAACGCATAAACATTGATAAAGCACTGCAGTGCTACAAGACGCTCTATTCTTTATGACAACTCCAATAACAGCGACAAACATTTCACATATTTAAAAAAAATGACATTGGAGACCTAGAAGCTGCGGCGAGCGAGCGTAACTTACACACATACTAATTGCACCTTCCCTCCTCGCGCCCTCGACGCTACAAAACCCATAAAAGTAACAATTGAATTATTAACAATACTTACATGTTGTGACTCGGAGGAAGCTGATCCATATACACTGTGGGGGTATTGAGCCCTCCTTCAGGATCAACCGGCTTGCGAATCCTCATTTGAATTCATTTATGTTTTTGAACGATTCGTCATTAAAATGATGAGAACACAATCGGGTTATACTGTTGTGGTGTCGTTGCAAATATGAACTCTAACCACCAATTCTTCACATGCTCAAGTGACTGAACTATCTTTGCATTGTAGAACACAGCGTCTTCTCGACATGATGCTATTCAGCTGAAGTATTTGAATGTGTTCTAGGCCAAAATGCTTATGTTTTGTATCTACGGCACTATCGAAACAGCTAATGACTCGTTTTAAAAACAATTCATTTCATAGACTCAGAGTGGACTCTCACTTTTGAAAGACAATAACTTTATATACGGTGCACTTTCAGATGTACATCTTTGCAGGATGTTTTCATTCCCTTAGAGCTATATTCCACACTACATGAACAGTCATTTTCAAAAATCCATGATAGGGGCTCTTTAAAGGAGTAGTTCACTTTTAAAAAACCTTTGCTGGTAATTTACTCACCCCCATGTCATCCAAGATGTCCATGTCTTTCTTTCTTCAGTCGAAAAGAAATTAAGGTTTTTGATGAAAACATTCCAGGATTTTCTCCATATAATGGACTTCAATGGGAACCAAACGGTTCAAGGTCCAAAAGACAGTTTCAGTGCAAAGGGTTCAAAGGGGTTTAAACGATTCCAGACGATGAATAAGGGTCTTATCAAGCGAAACGATCACTCATTTAATAAGTAAATAACAAATTTTAAGTTTTGTAAGCTCAAATGCTTGCCTTGCTCTGTTCTGTGATGCACGTTCGTGACTCCTGTTCGAACTCGTTCATCAAAATGAACAAATCTTTTTTCCGAGTCATTTGGTTCATTCAACGAATCGAAAACGAACGAATTGACTCGGAAAATTATTTGTTTGCAGTTTGTACTGAAAGTGTCTTTTGGACCTTGAACCATTTGGTTTCCACTTAAGTCCATTATATGGAGAAAAATGTTTTGGAATGTTTTCATCAAAAACCTTAATTTCTTTTTGACTGAAGAAAGAAAGACATGGACATCTTGGATGGACATCAAAAGTTTTTTGAAAAACTACTCCTTTAATATAATAGATGTAGTATGTAGTATATATTATAATAGCACACAGTTACCTTACATTTTTCACCAAATCTTTATACATTTTAATTGTTGCAACAGAGTGTCATACAGTTTTCTAAAATGTCAATGTATGAGTCCTTCCAGAATTAGCTGGAATAAACAAACTGTTAATGGCCTCTTGGCCATATAGTGTAATTGTGGTGTTGTTGGGTGATTGTTAGCCCTGGTCTGGAGGTGTGTTAAACTATGACCTTATAACCCGAGCGCTCTGATCTGTCTCTGGCAGACTCCATCCATGAAGAGCTTCAGTGCTAATGGGTCTGTGGAGACTCCCGAACGACGTCCAAATCAATTAAGAGCTCTCAACAGAACTGGCAAGCTTAGGTATTGTAGTTGGATCTATTTATCACCCTGGGTAAAAAAACAACAACATTTTATAGATTTAAGTGTAATTTAAAAATTTCATTAATTTCAAACATTGCAAACATCTGCTTATCTTTAGTATTTCCATCAGATAATGAAACTCATGCCTTTTGTTGTTGTTCCTGGTCTCCCAGTGAAGCAGCTCATTCAGTGAGTGTGTCTGCGCTCCCCAGTCGAACCAGCTATCTGATAATGAGTCCGGGACCATCCCAAGGAGTCGTGGTTCAGGGGCGGCTCTTCCAGCACGCACAGTTCACTTCCCCAAGCAGGAAGATGGAGCAAAGGTACGGCACTGGACCAGCTGATGTTTGTCATCAAGTAGGTCAGAAGATGCTCTACCATACGTATGAGCATTGGGAGGAATTAACCGTAGTTAACCGTAAGCTGTTTGCAAGTGCAATGGTAAAACATTATGAGACGTAAGCCTCTGTGTTTTTGATTTAGCCCTTTTTACACCTGGTATTATGTGTTTTGGTTGATCAAAGGGATCACAAATAGACTAGGGAGACACATTCCCAAATCCATCTCTTTTGTCCTGATTTCTTCGAGGGAAGGGTGGGTAAATGTTTGGGTTTTTCAGATCTTTCAATCTAATGGAAGATCAAAATAAGCTCACACAGTTTATATGAACACGCCTGGAGTTGACGGGAAAACACTGAGAGCGTCAGCTTTTAGTTTCTGCTCTGACAGACACAAGACCAGCTGAATGTTAGAATGATTTCAATCATCACGATTTTTGATCGTGGATGATTAAAATGTGTCCACAATCTGCTTTTTGAAGAAATATTGCAGTATAGTGCATTCTATCAGTTGCAGTTCTGGCACCTCATCTCATTATACTCCACAACACGGCGTACATTCACATCACACGTAAATACAGATACGGGGGGCAGCATTTTTTTATTTTCTTTATTTAAGAGGGACAATGCACATCAATTGACATTTTTGTTTACACTCAAAATGTAAATGCGGCAAAGTTAGCAGAAAAGCTCATTTTCATCTGTAGTCACTTTGCAGGTCAACACATCATCATATTACATTAATAAAAAAAGAATACATGAAAAATAGAAAAATATTACGACAGAAGAAAAAAGAGAAAGAAGCAAATAGACTAATTAAATAAGTTCATTATAAGTTCAAATTCACAAAAGTGCATTATTTGCATGTGCTTTAAAGCCTTGCCGGTTAAATATTTAATTTGCGTGCTGATGCGCTGTTCTAACGTGTGCTTTTCTGAGCGCGTACTCTTGAAGCGCAGGAACTAACAGCGCCTGGATACTGTACTAAGTTATCTTTAGAGACTCATTGTGCTAATACTGTCAAATACACACGAGGTTTATATAAACAGAGTTGGTTATGTCTAAAGTAAAAGGAAACATCTGAGAGAAAATTTGGTGCGTGTGTCATGCGATGTTCATTAGATGTTTTGTGTGCTGGTCTTAAAGGTGCAATACCCAAGATTTTTGCATTAAAATATCCCAAAATCACAAGGCCAGTGTTATATATTTAGTTAAGATGATAACTTACAATATTCCAAATGTTTCAAGCAATGTTAAAATCGCGAGAAAATTGAGATTTTAACCAAGGAAACGGGGCGTGTGAGCAGGGGTGAGCTGGGAGTCGCCAGTCAATCGCGTCATATCCGCGTTATCTCGGTTTTCCGCTCGTACTACGTGTAGTCCTGGATAAATACGGAAGTTGTAGTTGTGCGTTTGCGTCTATCAAGCAACAAACGTCAGCTTGTTTTGCACATTTGGTATGGAATGGAGCAGAATTATTCTTTTCAATTATTCTCGGAATGTGAACTGTTGGCTGTTAGGGGGTCGCACATTGGACGAGAAGAGCCGCTCCACGCTCTAGGACAAAGTCCAGTATCGCACACCGGACGCGCACTTTCTCATCAGTATATGGCCAGCAATATTGTTATGTTTAATGACATGAAAGGAAGATAATGTCTGTTCTATGTTATTATTGTACTGTACAATTAAATACAATTGTTGCTGAGTCTGCAGTCTGAAAATTTTACCTCAGAGCATCCGTTAACTGAATGAATTGAGAATCTCACCTGAAAAATCTAATAACATCAAAAATTGTCATTCAAGCAGCTGATTTCTGTAAATGAATGCAAAACTAAATGCATATTGCAGCATAGGGCGAAGTCAGGATCCATTAGCAACGATTTTGACTTCAAACCCTCTCCACCATAGCTTCGTCCAGTGACTCGTACAGTAACATCTGTGATAACTAATTTACTTTTAAACCTGACTTTTCTTGCGGCTATTTCAGTTTACTGAAAAACAAGCATGTCATTAAACGCAACATTTATAGAAATCGAACTTTACCTCATCCATGACAACTAATTTTCGATTCCCGTCTGACTGATTTATCCACGGTGGAGTTGAAAACAACAGTTCCCATTCCGCGTTGCTCCACGCTTCGTCATCAAGCAAAGCCGTTGTTGTTTTTTTGAATGTAGCGCCCTCTAGCGACATGCCAATCTTAGGTATTGCAGCTTTAAAGCGACAGTAGCCTAATAGTAAACATGCTGCCACTTGTCTTTAAAGCGACAGTTCATCAAAACAGGAAAATTCTGTTGTCATTTATTCACTCTAATGTTGTTCCAAACCGGTATTAATTTATATCTTGTGTTGAACACAATACATTTACATAGCTGTCATCATTGAACATTGAAAATAAGGGAGATTTCCCAGAATCCATCCCAAAATAAAGTTGTTGTTTTTTTTACATGATTCTTAACCACAAACTTTTAAAAAAGCACTAATCATTAACAGTTTAAAGGGTTTATTACTACATATGTGTGTGAGAGAGAAAGAGAGAGAGAGAGAGAGAGTGTGTGTGATCGATCAGAGCGCGCTTACACGGATTAAAGCCTTGTTTATACTCGACACGTCCACACAAGCGCGAAAATGCAAAAATTCCGTTGGGTGCGCAAGACCGTGTAGGCTACTTTACTGGAGGTCTAGCAACCCAAGTGCAAGCCACACAGATAGTTGCCTGTCCTGAGTTAACGCAGAACGTTAAAATACCGGATATTTTTCGGGAAAATACTAAAACGGGAAGACAGCGGGAAAAGAGCCAAAATACTTGAGAAACCTGGAAAAAACGGGAGGGTTGACATTTACACTTTTACATTTATTCATGTAGCTGACACTTTTATCCAAAGCGACTTATAATTGTGTGTGTGTATATATACATATATATATATATATAGATACATACATACATGCATACATATAATTCAGAGGTCGCACACCTCTGGAGCAAGTAGGGGTTAAGTGTCTTGCTCAGGGACACATTGGTGTCTCGCAGTGAATCAGTGGAACACAAAAGAAGGTATTTTGAAGAATGTGGGTAAGCAAACCTGGTCCCCATTGACTTCCATAGGAGAAAAAACTATGATTTTTTTGACATATCGCCCACCCCTACTTTAAACCAAACTTGTGTCTTCAGCCAACAAAGTTTAAATCCCATCTGGCTAGCACGCTTCCCATAATGTTCCCCGCATTAGGTCAGTAGACCGAGAATAGACGGTCTTTTGTGGCTGTATGAACACATTCCACCATATCATAACTTGTTATAATTGATTATGAATATTTGGATCAGTTAATCGGATTGAACTTGATGTAGCTACATTAACATTACAACCAATTACTTGTTTCGTCCCGTGAATGCTCAATGCTGGTTATTAATTTATTAATAGAAATGTACATTTCAGTTTGCTGGATTTTTATAATGAATAATTTGTGTGTCTGATTGGTCCAGACGCTACATTAGCGCCGTCCACTTGTGATCCGAGTAAATCTGTTGTAAATCTGACGCACTTGACTTTCATGTACTAAAGCTTTAACCGTGTATGTTGGGAAACACCTTGTGTGGTTTATTTCCTACAGTTGGTTTGAGTTTGAGGACTCTCTTACATCCTAAAATAGTGTTTTAGGTTCAGTGAGTTAATATTCATCTTCAGAATTTGTGGCGTAAAATTGATTGCTACAGAAAATAGTCTCTCAATTTTAAAAACCAAAATGATCTCAAATTAGTTGGGTCATCTATAGCAGTTTTGTGACCGTGGTGAGCGAAGGTTCGTTTCTCACTGGATTTGTCGTTTATAAAGGTTAAAGAAAAAAATGAGCTGGGGTGCCCCTCGCAAAAATGTGGGGACATTTTTTGAGAGCCCGATATCCAAAATGGCTGCCATCGGCCAAGCTGTGAAATTAACTTTTGAATGGTTTTGCCCACAGTGCTGCATAATACATGCTTTCTGAGATTATTTGGGTCAAGAAATTTATAAATTATGTAGATTTATTGATTTGACCTATTTTTGACCTTCAAATTCAAGATGGCCGCCAATTTTTGCCTCTTTAATGCAAGACACTACAGGTGAATATGGTAAAAAATTTAACTTACAGATATCACCATGAAACTTTACCAGTTGATTACTCACATGAATAGGAGAAAAAATGTATTGCGGGTTTTTTTAATTTGAATGTTTAATTATGCAAATTAGGCATTATTCCATTAAATATGCACAATTTTGCCTATATTTTTGGTAGATAGATCTGAACATATGATAAAGCCAGGTGCAAAATTATTATTATTATTATTTTTTTTTCATGTTGTTTACACACAAAAAAGGTTCAGAGGGATTTCAGGATATTTGCTTTCATTAGGAAATAAAAATATACTGTCCATAGCAAAATAAAATCGATTTTGGCTGTGTCTCGCCTTATAAATGTAAAAAATTTAAATTAAAAAAAAAACTGCCACTGTCACAATGCCAACTGTCACTCTCTCTCTAATGTTTACGTTTCCACGGTTACATGTCACTGGAAATTTCCTTGCTGCATTGAGACAGTTTGTTTCAAGTAAGTTCATATTACTCAACATTATTCACAAGCACTACTATTCACTATTATTTACAATTTTATCATTCTAAAGCTAAAAACTGGTCGGGGCTTGACAAATTTGGTCATGTTTACACCACCACTTTGTGGCAAGATGGACCAGGGAATCATTACATAGATCAGTCATGTTATATCTCCATCTCATCTTCATACAAGCTTGAAAGAGCCAGACGGCGCACAAACAGACAAAGTGACATTGCTCAGTGTTCAAGTTCTGAAATTCCAGCTCAGAAGGCTCTGTATGACAAAGAGTCAGAGGGACCATCACCAAAGCGCCTGCGTTCATCTGTGGGTGGGCCTCTCCATGACAAGACGAAGTGTGTGTGGTGCATGCAAGGTGAGGACATGAGGCACCCAAATAGAGTGCGAAGCAAGCTGTTCAGAATCAACACACAGTCAGCATGGCGCGCCTTCAAGCGTCACACAGTCCTTATAGAAGATGAAGAGTTGAGGGACCGTCTCACAAGGCTCATTGGGTCAGCATTAGCACTGTCGGATCCTTTTGCAAATGACATCATGTACCACCATGTCTGCTGGATGAAGCACATCCACCATACACATTTCAAGCCAGATGATGCAATGCATCTTCAGAGTGTGTCGCTCTCAGAGGCAAAGAATTTGTTCTTTAGACATGTTGATACTGTCATCTTTATTGAGCGTGAGATCCGTTCTCTACAGTCTCTTTTAGCAGACTACAAACGCATAGTCAGTGAGTATGGCTATGCAGTGGGTGATGTGAAATCATCTTACGTCAAGGACCTGCTCATTAATGAGTATCCAGAGAAAATTGGCTTCAAAGACAGAAGTGTGCTTAGCAAAAGCGAGTAGGTCTATGATGTTGGGGGAGGAGGTGACTACATTGAGGCTGCAGTCTCATCCTTTGGCATCAGCGATGAGCAACTTCTCCAGAACTTGGCACCACGGTTATCGAAGATGATCAAAGACACACCCACTGTTCCCTGGCCACCTTGCATTGATCATCTTGAAGAAGATGAACAGTTGTGTGAGTCGCTGTTGAAGCTTTTGACTTGGCTAAAACAGCCTCAGAGAAAAAGTGCCGAGCCTCAGCCCAGCCACACTCAGTCTGGCCTCCATGATCACCTACCACATTACTGAACAGCGCACTACCACTGCCATCAACCTGGGTGTAAATGTCCATGGCATGACTCGGAGTAAAGATCTGGTAGACACTCTACACAAGAGTGGTGTCTGTATCAGCTATGCAGACACGCTGCTCCTTTATGACCACTGGGCTTTGATGGATGTAGAGGCATCAGCAACCTGCCCACAGGAGATTGCAGATGGGAAGCCAGCTGTTGTTATTATCGACAATGATGACTTTAAGATTGACACCCTGACAGGCAACTCAACAGGAGCCCATCGAACAAGTGTTATGTATGTGCAGCCAGAGAGCTATAACAAAAAAAACAGATGAAGTTCCTGCTGCAAGGCTCTCCAAGAAGACTGAAATATCTGCACAACTGAGGCAGAAGTGTGCAGAGCTGACAAAGATCCATCAGTACAGATGCCCACGTGATGGCAAGAGTGAGCCACCAGCTCGTCCCAGGGTAAATCTACCAGTGAATGGCACAGCTCCACAGCGTGCTCGCTCTGTCATACATGCACTGTCTCGCATAAACACTGATGGTTCTAGACCACCCCCTCAAGAGCAGCGGGTCCCGGGATACAGTGGTGCTCAGTCCTGCCATCATCTACCACACAACAAGAGCAAGCCTTACTACCACACAACCTACAATGAACCTCCAAGCAAGTCAGTGGTGCATGACATTATGGTTAAACTAGTGAATTCCATGTACAAGAAGAATATTCCATTCTCCTTTCTCGTTGGTGACCTGCCCACCTATAAGACGATCGTTCAGCTCAAGGCAGAGAATGCACAAATGTTCAAGGACATTATTCCAATCCTTGGTGCTTTCCACCAACAGATGTCCTACATCTATGCTATCTACAAGAGATTCAAGGGGTCTGGAATGGCAGACAGGGGTAGTAGTGGATGGGTCTGTAGACCAAGCACTACGAGGGAAGCACTACAGGCGGGGCGTGTGATGCATCATGCTCTGGAGAGAGGCTCTAATCCATAATCGACTAGCAAAGATTCTTGAGCATGAAGAGCTGTCAGAGGACATCAAGGAGAATCTCAAGACCCTGCGCAATGCACTCACTGAAACTCAGGAGGCTCTACAGAAAGCTCACAAGGATCTTGAGGATGGTGATGTAAAGGAGCTGATCAACAGAGTTTATGAGAAACCTGGCACAGACATGGGGGACTTTTGGGTCTCGTTCCTGGAGATGACCGACCCACTTGTACAATGTCTTTATGCATGTCATGCAAGAATTAGTACAGAGTACCTACTGTCAACATACAACATGCTGCCTGGACTGATGGAATACGACAACCATGATTATGGAAGGTGGTTGCCAGATTATTGGGCAATGCTCTCTTCGCTGTCAGATGAGAAAATGGTATTCTTCAACATTCACTTCACCCAGTCAATGACCGGGCTACCTTACTCCTGTCAGCCACTCGACCTTTGGATAGAAACAACTATGAATCTGAACTCGAAGCTAAAGCAAGGATGGATTCAGCTTCTACAGAATGAGAAGCAACTGTTCTCAACAACAAGAAATGCAAACAACATTTCAAGGGTGAAGTCTACTGTGAAGCAGCGCCTCAAGTGCCAACGTCGCCATAGGAAGCATGTTGAATGCCAGCCAGCAAGGATGAAGAAGGATGAGCAGGCAGTTCAGGACCTGCTACTATGCATTAAGGATTTTGAAGCTGAGCCTTTTGACATCTCTTTACCTACCCTAAGGTCGCTACAGTCTGGCCTGGCCTGCGTCACAGAGTTACTGCATGACCTAAAGACTGCACTTTCAGATGGCCAAGCTCAGGTTGAAACCTTCCTGCAAGAGCGAGTGTTCACAAAGATCAAGCCTCTCACTGCAACCATCCACAGGAATAAGAGGCAAAATTTTGCTGGAGAAATGATCTGCACACCATCTGGTGCTCTTATGAAGGTTGCCCATATGGAGAGATCGAGGCTGGCAGCCCTTGTGGACCTTGCAGAGGGATCAGGAATGCTCCAACTTGAGTCAGCCCTTGAGAGGAGAGTGACTCAGGAGTGCCTTTCACTCTACAATGTAGATGGGTCACTGTGCAAGACTGTGACGAGCAAGTTGTTAGAGCTCTTCAAGCTAGACCACTAAGTAAAAAACTAAGACCACGTTAGCCTTGTGGACATGGGGCTGATCTGGCGGCTTGCCACCCCCACACCTGAAGACCGTGAGTCTCGGAAGAGGGACGGTTCAGAGTACCACTATGGTGACTACTTGGATAAAATCTGTGCTATGATCTAGAGGTCTTCACGGGGTCCAAAATGCATACCCGAACCGAAAGAGACCCGTAATGTGCTACACCGAACCGAACCCGGACCCGTCGTTCATTTCAAAAGTTGGACCCGGACCCGTGCAGACCCGAGCAATATACTGCCCGGACCCGACCTGGACCCGTCTATTATTTGAAAACTGGACCCGAACCCGGCAGAAAGACACAAACCCGACTGGACCCGATTGTCGTCACATATTATTTCACACGAGTTGCGAAAAATAAAGGCTTTTTGTCTTACCTAATTTTAGTAGCCGTCGTCTCACTTCCTTGTAACGTTACCTGACTGACTGTGATGCATTACAATCCACCGAAAAGAAAGTTCTATCCACGTTATTTCTCTCGTTATTCCAAGCTTAATCCACTTATTATTTCAGCTTTAAATGTCCACTTGATGTCACGGTGATGGATGACAAATGCATTCTTGCACATAACATGTACATTCTGACTCGAGTTAACTCGCATAATAACTTTTAACTGTTTGCCCTTTTGAACTATATTTAACGATTGCTTGTTGCTTGTTCAGCTTGATCATATCTGTGCTCTCTGTTCTTCATTGCGTCTAAATCTGACCACCAAAACTTTAAGATTAAACAAGACGGCTCATTTATACTATTATGAAAATAGGAGAATGTAAAGCGCGGTCTGGCGGAAGCTCTGCTCTGATTGCCATAGAAACATGACACGCGCTTGAGATTGGACTTTGCACTCCGATTCGCACGGGTATTACACACAATGTTAAACAGACCCGGGACCCGAAGTAATAGATTCGGACCCGACCCGGACCCGGCTGATCATTTAAAATATATACCCGAACCCGTACGGGTCCCGGGTCGGGTCCCGGGTCTACGGGTCTCGGGTGCACTGTGAAGACCTCTACTATGATCTTCTCACGCCATGCCAATGCATGCCTCATCATCCTTGTCAATGACATATATGACCTTCCCTTCAGCATCAAGGATGATGAGCACGATCGTCGAGCAGCAAAACATCCAAAAAGACCAAATGTTTTCCAAGTCTGAAGACAGGTTCCCAGGTGCCACTGAGTTCAATCAATTCATGGTTAATTCCGGAAACAAGGTCAGACTACAGAAACTTGTAAAGGATCAGCTGAAAAGACAAGTGGGTCAGGTGCAGAGTGACATCATATACTGCGAGAGAGAAACGTCAACCAACCTGACCACTGGCGTGGCTAATGGGGACTATGTCTTCAGACATCCAGAAGCAGATACAATGCTTCTCTCTGCCTATGCAAAGGTGAGAGCCAGTAAGTACACTGGACCTGTTGTTCTAGACTGTGAGGACACAGATGTGTATGTACAAGCAGCTTACGTCTCACAGCAAGTCAGAGGTGATCTGCTGATTAAACGCAAGCATGCGTTAATCGACTGCCGTGCCATGCTCTCTGAAGAGGTTGCAGATATCATTATACCTCTCCATGTGATCACTGGTAGTGACCACACCTCAGGGTTCTATGGGCATGGGAAGAAGAAGGTGTTGGAGAAGGTGAAGATCAAGAGAGCTCCTGGGACGAGTGGGTGAGAGTTTGGAATTAAAACATGAAGTCAAAGCGAATATGAAGGCATTTGTCCTCTCCATCATTTATGCTGAAAGTGCAGATGTGAGCTGCGGGCAAGCCAGAGTTTCCAAATGGCACAACCTGAAAAATAAGTGTACAATCAGTCTCCCACCTGATGATGACTCTTTAAATCTTCATATGGAAAGGACAAACTACCTAACATATTGCCAGCTCCATTACAACCTGCAAGAGCATCCTTCTCCCATTGGTCACGGCTGGGAACTAGTAAACGGAAAGTGTCGACCAGTGCCTCACACCCTGCCCCCCTTGCCCCAGCAGCTCACACCCCATGCCTGCTCAGATGAGAGTAGCAGTGATGATGAGAGGAGTCAGTGTGGAGATTCAACAGATTCAGATGGAGAGTCTTTTTGTTAATAAAATGTTAATAAAAACAAATCCAAGCCAAAAAATCACCTCTCTCCCTACTTTCATTGGTTCCACATCAGACATCTGATGACTTATGTGTATGTTGTAATTTTACTGGCCATAACTGAACTCGAGTAAAAGCAGAGCTTTCATTTGAGCCTAATGTTAAAGCTCTTTGACAACTTTGAAAAATGGACATTTAAAGAGCCAAAAATTGGTGGCCATCTTGAATTTGACAAAAATAGATATTTATAATCCCCTCAGGTGATGTTTTTTCATTGAATTTATCAACAAAATGCAAAAATAATTTTGAACCTTATTCTTTTCAAAGGTGAGATTCGTTACTTCAAAATATATGCAAATTAGTGCATATTTAATAAGATATAGCCTGATTAGCATATTTAAACATAAAAATACAGAAAACTCGCAATACATTTTTTTCTCCTATGGTTTGACCTATCAACTGGTAAAGTTTCATGGTGATATCTGTAAGTTAAATTTTTTACCCTATTCACCTGTAGTGTCTTGCATTAAAGAGGCAAAAATTGGCGGCCATCTTGAATTTGAAGGTCAAAAATAGGTCAAATCAATAAATTTACATAATTTATGAATTTCTTGACCCAAATAGTCTCAGAAAGCATGTATTATGCAGCACTGTGGGCAAAACCATTCAAAAGTTAATTTCACAGCTTGGCTAATGGCAGCCATTTTGGATATCGGGCTCTCAAAAAATTTCCCCACATTTTTGCGAGGGGCACCCCGGCTCATTTTTTTCTTTAACATTTATAGATGAGAAATCCAGTGAGATACGAACCTTTGCTGACCACGGTCACAAAACTGCTATAGATGACCCAACTAAATAATGTTGACAGAGCGAATTGAACCCAGAACGTCAGATGTGACTGATCTGCTGTATTTCTGAATTCTCATGCTGTCTGCCAATGTGTGTGTCCTGCAGATCTGATCTGATCCAAAGAGTGGAGCTGGAGAACATTGTTCTCACGTGTCCACCGATGTCAGGTAAGCGGACTGCGCAGGTCCTGCACCATTGAGTCTTCTCATCACTGTCGCCACATCTTTACTGAACCGATAAAGAGCGCATCAAAGTTTAGAAAGGAGTGTGAACTGGTTATTGGAGTATGAGCAATCAAGTGTTAATGCTACACTATATAATCTTTTTGTTCGAAATTAACAAAATGTAAACACTGAGCGAGTACATCACAAAACCCTTTCAAATCGTGTTTTTGCCTTATTCTTAATCTCACCTAGATTTGCACTGCATACTTTAACCATTCATCCATGCGTGTTTACATCAAATCTGTGAATAAAAGGTGGGAAGCTCGGCTGCTACTACAGTGAAAGTAGCTTGAAGCCATAACAACTGAACCTCAAACCGAAGTGTTTGCAAGCAAAAAGGGGAAGTGATAGTTCCCATAATAATACACAAATCAGCATAGTTTGCATTTGCATTACATTTGCTGTGGATTGATTTATTCTGTTAACAATGCCTGTCTCTAAACAAGTTATAGCCTTGGTCTATTTGCCTATAAATAGCCTTGCCAAGTTATAGTTTCCACCCTTATCTGCTCTGAATAGCAATCATTGCTGTATGTCTATTGTCATATAGAATATATTGGCATATAAAATACTTACCTACTCATGAGACTTAACAGTGATGTATATGACTGTTGTTCCACTGTACATTCCTAGATTCAGGAGACCTCAATATTAAGAGACGTGTCCATCAGAAACGGCGGACGATGAACAGCAGTCCTGATACTGTGGGCAGACCCGTTGAGGTAAGCCTGTACTATTCATTATCATTATGTACTATTCATATTGCGTCTTAAGGTTGTCCGGATGTCTCTAGACACTAACCGTGTGTCGCTGTTTACATCGGGATATTGCAATCCCATGTATACAGGAGAAACTCTCTCTGCTCACGCATGTAAACGGGTTATTCCTAATGTTTCAGAAACCCGAATAGTGACCTTAACCCGACCATAACCTGTAAATTGATGCACTAATAAATAAATAAATAATTTTCTCAACCATATTGGCTGAATAGCTAAATTGCTAATAGAAGCATCTAAATTGCTCCTCATAAAATAACAAACATGAAGACAAAGTAAAAAGCACTCAACAAAACCATGCATTACCAGAAGTTGTATTAAAGGGATAGTTCACTTTGAAATTAATTTTTGATATGTTTTAGCTTACCTCAAGGGCATCCAAGATGTAGGTGTCTTTGTTTCCACAGTATTTTCAATTTTGACATTTTTCGGTCTAAAACTGTTCTTGTCTGTCAGTCATATAATGGAGGTTTAGGGGGTCCACCTCAAAGAGCATGCACAGAGAAGTCCACATTAAACATGATTTAATGACTCGTGAATGTAAGTACACACTGATGGCCTAAGACACTGAAACGAGCGGTTTGTGTGAGAAAACGAACAGTATTTATATAGTTTTTCCTCTTAACAACAGCTACGTGCACTGATCTGAATCATTGCGATATCCCGTATATCTAAATATGTTTAGTTAAAGGTAAAACTTCCGAAATCTCTGTGTAACAATCCGTGACGTAGACGCCGAGCAGTCACTTCTGGCGTAACGTCTAGACGGTTCAGTACGGTTTTGTTGGACATCTGATTGAGATCAGTGCATGTAGCTGTTAACAAGAGGTAAAAACTATATAAATACTGTTTCTTTTTTTCACACAAACCGCTCCGTTTCGTAGTCTTAGGCCATCAGTGTGTACTTACATTCACGAGTCATTAAATCATGTTTAATGTGGACTTCTCTGTGCATGCTCTTTGAGGTGGTGACCATAGACCTGCATTATGACTGACAGACAACAATCGGTTTGACCGAAAAATGTCAAAATTGAAAATACTGTGGAAACAAAGACATCTACATCTTGGATGCCCTTGAGGTAAGATAAAACATATCAAAAATTAATTTCAAAGTGAACTATCCCTTAAATGGTTAGTGTTCAGTTTACTCTTATCAATACAATTGATCTAATTTTTGAGCAAAATAACCCTGATTATCAGTTAAACCATTATTGGGAAGCCCTTATATAGAGCACATCAAATATGGTTTTTACATTTGTGCTTGACGTGCAGGAACCAATGGGCTTCATTCTTGCACACGGTTGATCTTTTGTTTGCCATATTTTATGTGCTATATGAATGTGCGTTGATCAATGATTTTAGGTAAACAAAAGGCTAAATTAAACCTGTTCATCATTATATAAAACGATTGTTTCTCTTCAAAAAACTTGGATTAAACATTACACATATGGATGTGCTTTATGATCTTGTTACAAAAGTTTTGAACCGTCAGTTTTTGGTGAACAGACTTTCAGTGGAGGGACATAAATCTCTCATAAAAATATATCTTCACTAGTGTAGTGTAACTAAGGGTGTACTCACACTAGCCAGTTTGAACCGTGCCAAACCGAGTGCGTTTGACCACCAAAGCGTGGTTCGTTTGACTAGTGTGAGTGCTCCGAACCGTGCCTGGGCGCGGCTCGATCAGCCGGCCCTGGCCCGCTTGGAAGAGGTGGGCCAGAGCACGGTTCAGTTGGACTCGGGCGCGGTTCGCATGCAGTGTGAGCGCTAACCGTGCTGGAGCACGGAACAGGAAGCGTGACGTGCAAACCTCCTCATACGAGCAGCATGATTTCGTGAAAATTTTCGCGACACATCTGTTTAACAACAGGCTGTGAGAGGGCAGTGGACCAAACGACACAAAATTATCCACAAAGAAAACAGAATGATGGACTTCATTGTGTTCCGTTCAGAGAGCGCGCACTTCTTGTTTATCCCGAAACCGTCGCACCATAATGACGTAAGTGTGCTCCGGCACGAATGCTGAAACCCTATGTGAGTGCAGGCCAGCGGGGGAGTGGGGACAATCGTACTCAGGCCCGGTTCATGGCAACCGTGCCTAGTGTGAGTACACCCAAAGAAGAATGAAAGTCTTACGGGTTTGGAACTGCATGAGGGTTTTTGGGGTGAACTATCCCTTTAAGTGTTCAATGTTATAAAGTGTAAATGATGTCTTCCCACACCCAGCAGGCCCTTCTACCTGATGATTACCTCACAGTTTGTGGTAAATGTGGCCAGCCAAGTGAGGACCATGTCAAATGTGACAACTGTGGAAATGCCCTGCCTGCTGAGACTCTTTCTGCTGTTACATCACCACTGCCCCCTCGGCCGTCGGGTTTGCGCAGACGCCCAGCCTTCAGATAAGCAGAAGCTTTTATGGGCCCACCTCTGGGGGTGCTCTCACCAGCTGGACGTCATCATCAACCCATCGGTGCGGATCCCCCATGGAAACATGCTCCTCCCGCACAATGGACGAGCCGTCGCCACTTCTGGAAGCTTGCCGTGTAACGGACACAAGCCAGCCGGAGGCAAGAAGCAGCAGGCCACCAAACTATGTGAACTAAACGACCCTAGTAAGTACGACTACACTTCGAACTCCTACATCACGTATCACATTATGCTACATGATCATCTCAAACATTTGTTGTGTTGTTTTCGGTTAGCCGGTTTGATTAGCTTTGCTTAGAAAGGAGCAAAACGCTACTTGGCGTATATCTTCTTCGCCGTTACGAATGTGAGCTTCGGCAAGACCGTTTTGTGTTTGTGCGCCCCCAAGTTGTTTACTGTTATTTCAGAAGCTCCAAACACGTGAGCAAAGCGCCAATCTCATTGGTTGGATAGTTTCTGACACGGCACGTAAAAAAAAAAAACGAACCCAAGGTGTTTTAAAAAAAGTACGCTTTTACGCGAGGCGTTTTCCGTGTCGGTGTGCACACTCACATTGGCGCCCTTTGTTTAGTCACAAGGCGTTAAACGTTGGCGAATATCACACGCAAAATTCGACCCGGTGTGAACACTCCTTTTAACGTGCTAAAATATTTAACGCAATTAACGCAGCATCCGTTCTTTCTGTCATCCTTTAGCTAGGTTTATGATCATCATCATGCTCTTATTCACGCAAATGCTTTAAACCACTCATGTGCGACAAGACAAAAGAGAACGTGCTGTCAGTGAATGTCCTCCTGACACGCGTGCGCACACACACAACGCGCAGAAAGACGCGCGCAGTATCCAGTTCTCTTTCGCGCTTGAACGAACAACACACACATTTATGCCAAAATGTCAGTTTTTTTGAGTATCCTCTCAAGAACAGTCTTAAATGAGTTAAATAAATCTTAAATCAAATGGAAGTAAAGTTAACCTACAGAACAGAGGGAACAGAGAAAATTACTGCTCTTGACTAAAGAACGCTTGTAGCTTTGATAAGGATTCATCTATATTTCATTTATAATTAATGCAGTGCGGACTGTTTTAGAAACTTTTTCAATTTCTGTATGGTACAGGTAGGCTGAATGACATTTATTATGGGTTTAAGTGAGGATTGTTAAGTTCACTTAAATTACAAGTTTTTATATTTTTAAAGCCTAATGTTTAACATTTGGCGGAAAATTGCTGTAATACTGTAATACAGGTGCTGGTCAACGAATTAGAATTATTTGAAATAGTGCAATCATGAAATTCTTTGAATGCATTTTTTGTGCAGAAAGCAAATCAGGTGTTCACCGCACCTGTCCTACTCGTTAGACTAATCACAGAACTCGTTATCTGGAAAAAAATTTGCTCAGCTGAGCTTTCCAAAAGGCCCATTTAGGCCATTTAACTGTGACACTGTTGTTTTATTGAATTAGAATAATGGTGAAAGCGTTTCATTGAATTAGAATAAATGCTCAAATTTTTGTTTTCTGTGAAGAGTGTTCACTGTGCAGTATAAAGTCAGGGTTGAGTAGAATTTCTAAGTTGTAAAATCAATCATGGGTAAGCAGCGCGACCTCTCAACCGGAATAGTGGCTCAAATTCAAGCCCTTCGCCAACAAGGCTTGACCCAAACTAAAATTGCTGAGCAGCTCGGCATCAGCCAGTCTTCCGTCTGCAAAGCTCTCAAGAAAAACTGCAGCAAGCGCACCAACTGTTCCGGCGTCCGAAAAACTTCTGCTCGCGACAACAAGCAGCTGAGAAAGATCGCAGTCAGCAACCGGTTCAAGTCCACTTCCGAGCTCACCGACTTGTGGAACAAGCAGACCGGCGCTGACGTCTCCAGATCAACCACTTACCGTCGTCTGCGCGAACTCGGCTTCAAATCTCGCTTCCAGCAGTAAAACCGATGCTGAACAAGAAACAAATGGTGAAACGGCTGAAGTGGGCCAAAGAACACGGCGAGTGGACTGCTGAAGACTGGCAGAAAGTGGTCTTCAGTGACGAATCACGCTTCTGCATCTCCTTCGGTGACCAAGGTCCTCGTGTCTGGCGTCGTGGTGGCGAAACCTACAACCACGAGTGCGTGAAAAGATCCGTCAAGTTTCCCCAGAGCGTTATGGTCTGGGGATGCATGTCCGCTCGAGGTGTAGGGAAACTCTGCTTCCTCAAGAAGACTGTCAATGCTGCCGTATATCAAGATGTTCTGGAAACGTTCCTGATTCCGACTGTTGAGGAACAGTTCGGCGAAGAAGACTTCATATTTCAACAGGATCTTGCACCGGCTCATGCGGCAAAGTCGACCAAAGATTGGTTCACTAAAAAACAGCTTGAAGTTTTGGCATGGCCGGCCAACTCGCCTGACCTCAATGTCATTGAAAGCCTTTGGGCCATCGTCAAGCGGAAAATTCGCGACAGAAAGCCTACTACGCTGGACCAACTGAAGCAGAACATCGCCACTGCCTGGGAAGCTGTGAGTGCGGAAACTTGCGACAAGCTGGTCAAATCGATGCCGCGGAGACTTCAGGCAGTCATACAAGCCAAAGGGGCAGCCACAAAATACTGAGAAAGTGATGATTGTAATTATAATAAAAATTATTGCAATTCAATGAAACGGTTTCTCCATTATTCTAATTCAATAAAACAACAGTGTCACAGTTAAATGGCCTAAATGGGCCTTTTGGAAAGCTCAGCTGAGCAAATTTTTTTCCAGATAACGAGTTCTGTGATTAGTCTAACGAGTAGGACAGGTGCGGTGAACACCTGATTTGCTTTCTGCACAAAAAATGCATTCAAAGAATTTCATGATTGCACTATTTCAAATAATTCTAATTCGTTGACCAGCACCTGTAAATGGTGCCATTGAAGATAAGTCTGTCTTATTTTTTTATTATGTGATTATTTTAGTTCATATATATATATATATATATATATATATATATATATATATATATATATATATATATATATATATATATACAAAGCAACATACAATGTTACTGATAATAATAAACATTCCAGTAATAAATAATATACTATATTCTTAGTGTTCAAGAACTGTTTAATTATGAGTTAAAAAGCAATTTTGATCAAGCTTAACCAGAAGATGTCATGAGATGACACCTAGTAATCCAGATTTGTGTTGTGTGTGTTGATGAAATGCAGTTGTGCTGTCCAGTGATGAGGATGAAGATAGTGATCATGTCAGCAGCACCGGGACGGTTAATCGTTTAGACAGCGTGTCTCCAAGGCCAGCGGACTCTGCCCACTCGTCTCCAGCGCCCTCTGGTGGCCGGGTGGAAGCAGCGGTGAAAGCAGCCGGCGAACACGAGGACCCCAGCGCAGACTCTTTCACACAGGCAAACCACAGAAACCCGCTGCCCAGGAGGAGTCGAATGAGAGATTCAGTAAGGACTGTTACATGTGTTTGCTGTTTTTGTTTTTTGTTTTTTTTTTGTCCAGTAACAAAAGTTTCAGTAAACATTGTGTGTAGAGCTCCTGCCATCCAATATTTACTAGGGCTGCATGAAAAATGATAATCACGATTATTTTGATCAATATTGAGATCATGATTAATTATCACGATTATTTGTTGATTTTAACTAAAACAAATTTTAGGCTAATTATAACTGCTTTCACATCCATATTGTGCTACATTCCTGCTAATGTATGTAGTGTAAGTATGTGCATCAAAATAAAACAGGTCCTCTTATTCACCAAAATTCATTGCATGTCCTTAAAGAATAAATACAAATAAAGAAAACAATAAAGAAATTGTAGCAACTTCAACAGGGCACTATTTTACATTTTCGCTCATGGAGACTTTCTTATTATGTCAGTTTTATCATAAAATAAAAACAAAAAACGTGTTGGCGCTCTTTACTGTGACGTGACAGATCGCTTTAGTGCCTGAGTAATGCAGATCTCTTCCTCTTTACTACAGCAATCAGTGCTTCAACTGCAGAAAGACGACAATAACACAGCTTTTAAACTAGAGGGGAGCATTATAATGCATTTTTGTATCACATATTAATTCTATTTTTACTGAACCTGCTAGTGGCATCTCATTTATTGTATGTTTAAATTAATCTGTTTCGAAAACAAGTTTGTATGATAGCCACTATTTAAATGTTTTTTATTTAATTTGAACCGAGGTTTACTGCTTTTTTCTTTGCATGATTGTGTTTATGGGGTGCAATGTAACAAGTATTCGTGTTTTTTTGTTTGTTTGTTTTTTTTTTAAGCCTTATTTTTCATAAATTTCACCTTTATTGTAAGCCGCATTCTCCTCTCTCATTTGAACGACCGGTTGACTTCCTGATTCTATGAAAACACTCCCTCAGAAACAGGCAGTGGGCTCAGATTGGTTAGTTTGGGCCGGTGTGTTGTGATTGGCTAAACTGAGTATTACGCGTTGTCTGGATACTAACGCCTATTACCTTCACGGGCAAAGTTGCATGTGTGTTCCTGGTGTGTTCCTGTCAGATGTAAATAATGGTGTCGATTAGACAGAATCAAACCCAGATAACGGCGTTGAAGAGAGGCAAGCAGAACCACACACGACTCTTACAAAACGTTTCTGAATGGTAATTTGCTATTTTTTTTACTTTATACACGTTTGTTTTACACAATAGCATCGAACTCTGGCTCCTATATAGCTACTCAAACAGCGTTAGCATTGGTATACGTTCTCTATTAAATCGAAAAATAACGTCATAAAGTATATGAAAAATACATATGTATAAAATTAGTACATGTACAAATTCAGGTCCAAAATATTTGCACGCGTTTGTCGTAGACATCAAAATAGCATAACTAAGTGGATATAAAGCAAGAGCTGGCATTTGATAAAACTAAAACTGAAACATTTCGTCTGAAATTATATATGCAAATACATTTTAAAGGATTAAGTCTTAGCCTACTTACAGGTCGTGGCCCAACAACTGCTCCCTCTGGTTTTAAAGTTGGATCTGTAGGGCCCTAAAATTTCCGCGATCACGGAATCGTGGACGGAATCGTGGAATTGGCCAATTAACGTGGAATCTAGTGTTAACGCGGAAATTCGCGGATTTTACATATTTGGAATGAAATTCGTTTTTTTGTGAGGGAGAAGTACATATGTCTGGGGAAAATGCAGACCGGAAGCAAATCTGGCCGCGGCACAACCCCTCCCATCATTTCAGACGGTCAAACAATAGCCGTGTCCGTGCAAGTCCCCTCCGTGCACGTCTGTCTATGAGGTGCTGGACCGAGTGTGTCCAGAGAGCACGCGAGTGTGTCCAAAAGAGCGCGTGAGAGAGACCGAGTGTGTCCGAGAGCACTCGACAGTGCGCGCGAGAGACAGAAGCTGCGTCCCAATGTGCAATTTGTGCACACTATGCCCGAAATAGATTGACGGTTACTGCAATGTCGCATACTATTTAGAATAGATAGTATGCACATTTGGACGCAGCTAGAGTGTGACTTTTATTTTACCTTCATAAACTAATCTAATTTATTTTACAGGACAGTTTAAAGCTCATAACCATATTTTGTTGTTACTTGAAGTACTTAGAGTGCAGTGTTATGTTGCATCATGCAGTATTTGTCATTTTAATAGTAAATGCCTATTTTATTTGTGTACATTTTAACAATTAACATTAAAAGCACACTCTTTTTACGACTAAAATAAGAGTAAAGGGTAAAAAAAGAATTCCCAAAAATTAAAACGGAAAAAGCGGAATTTGCAAAAATTAAAACGGAAAAAACGGAATTTGGGAAAAAATAAAACGGAATTTGGGAAAAAATAAATGGATTTTATAGGGCCCTAGATCTGCTTCATGTTTTAGTAACAGTTTTTTGTTGAATCCGGCATTGAACTCGTGGAGATTCTGGAAGCTGTCTTCCGTAAATGCGCAGCACAGAGAGCTAAATTACGACTGTCATTTTCAGGAATATAATCAAACATTAATTGTATCCATTGTTGACTAAGTGCAGCGTCCGTGGGAAGCTCTAACATAAGACCTGACAGCTGGTGAACATAACACACGAGACAAGCTATAGAAATATGGACATGCCCTTTCCTGCATTTTCCGGAGGGAGGGGTTGATGCAAATGTGTGGGTTAGTGACGTCTCAAAACCCAGCTGTAGTCCCAATCGAGTCGTTTTTGTAGGCATTAAACATACCTCTGCTTACATTGAACTTTCAGCGCTGCAACTTTGCAGATACTGTTCATGCACCAAGAGCAACATTACACACTATTTAAAATAAAAAAAGTGAAATCGCAGTAAACCCCTCTTTTAACTGAATTAAAGTAGAAATGAATTATGTTGTAGAATATTGCAGTTTCATATTGCTAAATGTAGAAAGAGTTGTTTATATTTTAAGAAACATGCAGATCGATTAAAACTGAAAAACTCTTTACAGGATGTAGAGTGTGTGTGTTGTGTTTGGATTTTTCATTGGTATATTTCTCTGGCAGTTTGGGAACACTGTGTGTGAAGACCCGTCTCCGTCTAAGAAGAGGAAAATGGAGCAGGTGCAGGTGTTGAGCAGTATTATTCTGGAGTGCAGGAGTGTGAGGATTGGCACACTACGCAGGATGGTCACCAAACCTGTCGTGGTGAGAACACCTGTTTCAGAGCATTTGCAGGATTGGGAAATTAGTATTGTCTTTTTTAAAAATACAATTGAATGATGATCTTAAAGTTCAGTTCCGTTAAAGGAGAACTCCGGTCAATTTTAACATTGAGCTCATTTTTTGGTACATTTGGAGTGCTGTCAGTACAGGCAAAAACAACAAAATGGGTATTGCCTACACCATGTTTATCCTTTTCTAAAATTCGCACCCTGTTGACTTCAATGGGGCATGTTCTAAACCTGCTTTTAGCCTCCTTGATTTGTCATTACGAGTGCACAGCCGTGGGAGTGGTGTTATTAAGAGTGACCACGGTCAATCTGACTGCAGTAGATGTGAAAGATATTAATAAAAATTATATTAATTCAGCCAGCTCACATATCTGTATTTACTTCCTGTAGTCCATTGTCCAGTTCGCGCCTGCGATCATTGGTAACTAAATGTTCTAACATCTGACATTTAAGCTGATATTCTTAGAACACCACACAGCACCGTCATCGGTTGACAGTCTGAGTCTCCACTGTTGCTTAGTTACCAATGATCGTGCGCACGAACTTGACAATCGACTACTGTGGACTTCGACCGAAAACAGGAAGTAGGGATGCAAATTATCGATTTATTCATTAATTGATTGACCTTAACGAATTGTGTATTGTCGTGTAATTTATACGTGAAAATGAGTTTTTACGTGCATATGAGATGCAGTTTTCGCGTGCATTTGATACATAGTTCATTTGTGTGTAATACACACACGCACCCCACACCACTAATTCTACCCAAACATTTAATACACACACACCCCACACCATTAATTCTACCCAAACATATAATACACACACACCCCACCCCACACCTAAACCTATCCTAACCAACCAATGCATATCATATGCATGTAAAAACTCACTTTAGCGTATAAATTACATGACGATACACATGCGTGCTATAAAGACGCATTTAGTGTGATCGGGTTGATTTCATTTACCATTACCATGCCAAACACACCGAGAGTTGTCATGACGCAAGTGTTTTTTTCTTCCTTTAGTTCACAGTGGACTACATTCATCTGGAGACAGAAGGTAAGATACAGCTTTGGAAAAAAGAAAGTAGAAAGCAAAGTTATGTTGTCAAATGTCACTTGTATGTGTAAAATAAGACTCCGTGTTTGCTCCAGTCTCATTTGTCATTTCTTCCCTGTGGTGTTGTGATTTGGAGGTCCTGAGGTGGACGTGTTGGAGAGCGTTTGTTTGAAGTCGTCTGAGCTGACCTTGTGTGAGTGGTGTAACGTCAGGAAGCTGCCGGTCTCTTTCTGCAGACTGAACGATAAGGAGTGCCAGCGTTTACAGGCTGAGCTGCAGATGTCTAAGGAGAATGAAGGAATATGGTACGACTGCAACGGCAACAGTGAGTATCGGAACAAATCATATCAAACAAGCATCACTAAACTTAATGTACAGGGTTCCCGCTGATCCTTAAAAAGTTTTAAAAAGTCTTAAATTAGATTTTTGAAATTTTAGGCCATTAAAAGTCTTATAAAGTCTTATTTTTACTTATGAAAGGTCTTAAATTTTAGATGGCACTTCAACGTAGTCATATACTAAATGTTTTCCAAATTTAAAAAAATCTAATTTGCTTACGTATTTTTTTTTGGCCTATTCTATCTTTGTGGATTTGCTTGTTCACGTGACAATTCGCGTCACATCACATTCGCGGTAAAATAACGTCTGTCTCCTGCACGCGAGAGAGGAGGAGAGAAGAAAGTTGGCAAATGTCAGTTCTGTTCGTAAATTCATTCTTTATGTGCGTAGGGGTGTGCGATGTGTATTGTCTATTATGATTTTCTAATTGTTTTAACGATGTATGTGGCACTGTGAGTGTGAGCTGACATCGCAGTTGTCTCGTGCTTTTCACTGCGTGATGTGTGCAGTTATAGGCATAGACATGCATTTATTATGTATGTCACCAAATTACTTTTTGCCTTCTATTTATATCATATTATGTTCTTATATTAGAATATCACATCAGTAAGAGTGCCGTTTTCCCGTGCACAAGTGTGATATTTGTTATACAATAGTTAAATTAAAAATAAATTGACATTGTGTTAGTTTTTAGACATAACATTATCAATATTGTTTGTTTTCACTTTATTTCGCAGACTAGAATTTCAAAATGAAACCGTAGCAGAGTCTCAATGCAACAGACAGCGATGATTTCTTGAATGAAATCTGCGTTTTAAACGAGTCATTTTAACGATTCAATCACTTGCTTCTTTCCCGAATGAACCAGCCATTCGAACGAATCGGTTGAATGAATGACTCCCTCAACTCGCTTATTAAGACAGTGATTTACCGCCGCCTATGTTAGTATTTGACATAAAACGTGATGCATAACTCTTAAGTTTAGAAAAAAAATCTCCATAAATAGGTGAAAATGCCCCTGGAAATCAATTTAAGGTGGCAAATATTGTCATTTCTGTCACTGCTGTGAACTGACCACTGCATAGAATATGACAAATATGAATATCTTCGCGAGTCTGCCGTCAACAACAGGCCTAAACCAGTCATGGCACCAGCACAAAAACACTATCAGTAAAATATCATCTAATTATTATCAACAAAACGTTGAAAATATCGAGATATATTTTTGTCAATATTGCACACCCCTAATGTATGGTATTAATTTTGATTTCTTCAGGTCTTAAAAGGTCTTAAAAAGCCTTAAATTTTACTTTAAAAGTGTGCAGGAACCCTGATGTAAGGGTCAGGGCACAAATAAAGTTAGTTCTGGGGTTTTGGCAGGACTTTCTTGTAGATGCAGCAACAGACTAAAGGCCAATACACACTTTATTGACCAACACAGACCAACTATAGTGTGTCACTTCTCAGTAGAGCTTCGTTGTGACATTTTGTTTTTGTGCAATACATATTAAAATATAAAAACTATTTCACCAGATGATTTGAATAGCTCTATTTGTAAAGAATGTAATCATTCCAGAATAATTGGGGTGGTTTTGTAAGGTGAATCTGCATAGAAAATAAACAAATTACAGGAATAGAAATTGAATACTCAAATGTAAAAATAAATCTTCACTGTATACATGAAATATAACGAATATAATTTATCTTTGTTAAAGCTACAAGTCATTTTCTCTTTGTTGGTTGATCACCATTGGTGACACAAACGGCTGTGGGTGTGTTAGGCTGCTGGCACTTTAAGAACGAATGCACGGATATAATATAAATGACACGCATTCTTTCTTTCTATGTTTACTACACACCGTTTAAGTGCAAAAGAAAGGGAAACCGAACTGAATTCGTCTTTCACATGCTGTCTGCTCTGCGTGTGCGCACAGAAAACGGTGCATCGAGTCCTCTTGCGCTTGATCCCTGACTCAACTTTAAACGCATGCAAATGAAAAACTCACTCTGATGAGGGTTAAACTTTGTAATTAATTAGCACATCACATGCGTTCTGAAACCAGGGGACAGCTGGCACATACAGATCACCTAAACTCAGCTAAACTTGACTTCTCCAGATATCAGTGCTAAAATGATACATCTTGGAGCCCTGAACTTCTCAGAAATTCCACAAACCGACAAATGCCAAATCAGCATGTTCAGTCTGCGAAATCAAGCGCGACCAACACACGCAGACAATATTCTGTACCTCCACACCACAAATTGGTTTATTTATATCTAGGGCATGCACTCATATGACAACTTTTGGCCGAGATCGAAATCGATAATTCTCTTATATTTGAAAGCCGATAATCGATCCTTTGGCTCGATAAATCTGAAATCCAAATTTTTATACAATTTTTGAATTTCCTCATTTAAAGCCAAGATACAAACATAATTATGATGTTCTTATTTAATGTTGTGTAGCCGATTTGACAGACTTGCACCATACATTTTGCCTTTTAACTGGATTTTCCTTTTTTAAAGTGATTTCAATCGTATTTCAAGCAATTTAAAATGTATCAATGTTGAACCGTGCACATCTAAAGTGCCTCAGCTCTAATGAAGTAATACATTATTTATCGGCTTTTAGAAATCTGCTAAATGTTCTTGTTGGGCCGATAACAATAACATTAAAAATGGTCATATATAGGCCGATACCACATAATGTGGCCGATATTCGCACATCCTATTTACATCTCACCAGTATCTATCAACAGCAACATACTGTACCACATTTTCAATCAAAAAGCATCTGACCTTTCCAAATCATCACAGGAGAAAATTCCATAAATAATTAATTTCTACATTTAGCAGACATTTCATTACATTTCAGGTGTAACTGTCGTTCACCACAGGCATTTAGCTTAGAACCAAAAAAGTTGGTTTAAATTTACCTAGCTGAGGGGTATCTTCTTACTTTCCTCAGTTTTGAAAAAGCTGGAGATTGTTGGTAGCTTTTGTAGTAACTGAGCTTCTCTTGCTTCTTTGTCCTTTTTGTGCTTTCTTTTCATTTATCCAATTGGTTGTGGTTTTAAACTCATTTTTGTTTTGTTTTTTGGTTAACCGTCTTCTACGCTGTGACTTTCACATGACGCAATGCTTTTTACGCGCCTTTAGATGTTCCTCTCACAGCGCAGCATCAATACATTAAAATTATTTATTTGATTTATTTACTAGTTTTTTTTTGTTTTGTTTTTTGCAACTGCAAAAAAACATACATTATAACTCGGTATTTAACACAATTTTCCTGAAAATAAAAATAAAATAAAAATAATTATTTGAAAATAATAGACAGTAAATTTTACAGGGCCCCCTGCTGGCCCAGTGCCCAGTAGGCCCTGTGCGTGAATCCCGTGCCTGAGTGTTGTCAAAATATTCGGTTCTTCGGTACCAAGTCGGTACTCAAATTTTAAACGTCATGGTACCAAGTAGCGGTGGTACCGAGTACCTGGTCAAACCCGGTTCTGGATGCTGCATGCACTGCACGAAGGGCGTGAAGTTACTCTGTGTGAATGAATGGCGCAGACGCGCGGTTTCATTTAACCTTACCTCGCACACACACAGAAGCACTGAGTGATGCTCGCACAGTTTTTTTCTAGTCTCTGCTGCCTCACGATATGATGACATGATTCATGACTCCATTCAATCTCCGAGAGTCACTTCATGAGCATTTTACCGTTTCATTTGAGAAAAACGATCATATCATACACACACACAAACTCAAAGGTCTTCGCAGGCAACCCGTCAAAATAAAAGTTTGGTTTAACTTAAAGAAATTGATGGAAATAATTATATTAGGCTACTGTAAAATAGATTCAACTACATCTCCATTAATTAAACATACTACTAATAATAATGTGTGCCTAGAAGGTTGGTTATTTTTCACTAGATTTTTTAATAAGCAATATTTCTCAATATTATCAATATTTTCATTTAAACAGCATGTAGCCTTCAATGCTTTCATAAATTTACTGTCATAAATAGTAAAGTCATTATATTTAATTTTATATGTTCTTTAAATAGTTAAATAAATTGGAAAAATAGCTGTGGTACCGAGAACCGTAACATTTTAATGGTATCGATGCCGACTACTGGAATTTTGGTACTGTGACATCCCTAGACCTCTGTTATGTTTTCATCGCTCAGAAATGAAAGTACAATTGCTCAGAGCTGGTAGTGATTTTGTTTTCTTGGTTTCATCTTTGTTGGTGATTTTTCTGCTTGCATTTGGACTAAATCTGCGTTTTTCTCTTTGATCTCTCTTCTCGTTCTGCTGATGCTCAGACGATGAGAAGTATATTGTGTTGATTTTCGAGTGCGGCCCTCGATGCAAGAACAAATGATCCTGGAGGATATCCTTGCTGAAATCGGCCGAAACAACAAACTGGCAGATTTCCCTGAAGAAGATTGGTTTTGATGAGGCCAATATTAGACTGGTTGAGTACAATAAAGCCTCCAAAGATAAAGTAAAGGTGATTTATGTTGCGCTTTCATAATAATTCTGACTTTATGTTTGTTGTGTTAAAGGTGCCAATATTTGTCCCTCAGGTTAAAGAAGACAAAACTGTAGTATCAGCAACACCTTCATCACCCTCAGCATCCTTTTCGGTTGTGACGGTTAACCGTGGCAACAGCAAATCCAGCCCCAACAGTCCCTGTTCCCGTCTATAGCGCCGAGTTTCCAAACACGCATGTCTGCTCGACTCCTGGAGTTCTGCGAAGAGGAGGATGAGATGGCAGAGCTCCAGCCAACCTTCACTGGTCCAATCATCAAGTAAGACCCATTACCTCTGCATGTCTCAATAACAACACTAACTGCTAGCTTACACCCGTTTCACACATACTCCTTTTCCGTTGGCGTATGCGGTGCATATTTTTTCCGTACCCATGTTAACAGGTTAGAGCTTTCACACTGCACGCGGGTGCGGTCCGTCGATCCCGTTCCAGTTGCGGTTTGTATACAGCAGTGTAGAGATCGATTTCTGATCGTTTTTTTCACAGAGTCGATTTCTGCTGTGCTGCAAATGCTGAATTAAAGGAGTAGTTCACTTTAAAAAAAAAAAATTTGCTGATAATTTACTCACCCCCATGTCATCCAAGATGTCCATGTCTTTCTTTCTTCAGTCGAAAAGAAATTAAGGTTTTTGATGAAAACATTCCAGGATTTTCTCCATATAAATGGACTTCATTGGGAACCAAACGGTTCAAGGTCCAAATTAGAGTTTCAGTGCAGCTTCAAATGGCTTTAAACGACACTAGACGACTGAATAAGGGTCTTATCAGGGACCCTTCCGAGTCATGACTCGAAAAAGATTTCTTAATTTTGATGAATGAGTTCAAACAGAAGAGTCACAGAACAGAGCAAGGCGAGCATTTGTGCTTATAAAACTTAAACTTTTTAATTAATTTTTTTATGAGTGATTGTTTCGCTGATAAGACCCTTATTCATCGTCTGGAATCATCTTTAAGCCCTTTGAACAGTTTGCACTGAAACTCTCATTTGGACCTTGAACCGTTTGGTTCCCATTGAAGTCCATTATATGGAGAAAATCCTGGAATGTTTTCATCAAAAACCTTAATTTCTTTTCAACTGAAGAAATAAAGGGATGGACATCTTGGATGACATGGGGTGAGTAAATTATCAGCAAAAGTAAAAAAAAAAAAAAGTGAACTACTCCGGTTTGTGGTCAAAATGAACATATATTGACCTGAAAAATGTTGTAATTTTACCATAAATGCATTTAATTCATAAAATTTAGTAGTCTCACCATAAATGTATTTAATTAAATATTACTTTTTTTCACATTCATCTTTTAAGGATAAGCAACAAGTTCTTTGTGACATGCAAGATTTATTGTATTAAAATTGAAATGCAAAAGAATAGGCATCAGAGTTTTTGTCAATATTAAAATGTTTGCGATTTTAATAAATGGTTAAATATTTGACCACTTGCTTTAGCACTTGCTTAAACTGCTTGTAGTTTAAGTTGTTTAAATTTCCATTCAAGTTTGTATATGTGTACAAAGAGAATCGCAATGCTGACAAAATTTAATTGAATTATTTAATATAAAAGTTGCTGCATAACTTCTGGGCGATCTCAGGAAAAAAATATGCTTTCTCTTTTTGTTCGTTTTTTTTTTTTTCCCAGAAAGTTTCTTCAAGTGATCGACACATGGTGTAAATGACTTGCAAATGACTTGTTAAATATCTATGCAGAACAGATGTATGAAATATGAAGGGAATATCATACAAACTTATTTTAAACTAACTTGTATGTTCAGAAATAATATAAAATATATTTCTTAGCCAAAAAGTAGACTTTCTGTTTTAGAGGTCAACCCCATAAACTTAAAGCTACACTGTGTGATTTTTACCCCCATCAAGTGGTGAAAAAGGTATATGACCATCCAGTGAATATTAGTTTCTGTTCCTCTCAATTCCGATTTCGTTTTAACTCCTATTCGGTGGCCGGTGTAGTCCAAGATTAACATGGCTTCCAGTTCCACCTCGTTCATGAGTGTAAACTCAAACGTAAACGCGAAAGGCGAAGCTTGAATTAACGGGTATGTCCCTGTTTGGCTAATGTAGTTTCAAGATGGAGGGGCAACATGGCAACCGACATTAGAACCCCGTTAACCGTATGTATTTTCAATGGTATATTATACACTCACAAGAATACTTGAACGAAGTAAATATACAAATAATGAGCACATATTTTTTTGAAAGAACTAAATGTTTTTAGCTAAGAATAAACTAAAAGAGTTACACAGTGTAGGCAATTCAAAATGACTAAAAGTATAAGTCTGTTTTGTCCGACGTGAATGACTGTTATAAACTGTACGTTATAACAGTTTAACAGGCTAGTAGTTTTTGCTGTGGTATTGAAATTTCACTGTTTTTTTAAATGTTGGTGTCATAACAACCTAAATCATTGCAATACAGCGTTGCATGGGGAAAAAAAAAAACTTTAACGGTAGCTTTTTAAAAAAAATTTTTTTTCTTATTTGTGGTGAAAACTTTGGCATGGCAAGTGAAAATCTGAACCACTGGCCGGACCAGGCAAAAGTATTTGGCTGTCTCAAATGCCATCTGAAACAAATAAAAGTGTTCTATTCATCTACAAAACTGTAATAGCTGCATTTAAGTTGTTACTGTTGTTTTTCTGTAGGTTACTGGTTTACCCCCCACCACCTGCTAAAGGAGGAATCTCTGTAACCAATGAGGACCTGCACTGTCTGAACGATGGAGAGTTTCTCAACGACGTCATCATTGACTTCTATTTAAAGTCATTATCTTTATTTCAATCAATATTGACTGTTCAGACTAAATACATCGCTTTGAAAAAATAAGTACACCCCATGAAAGGGTTTGTCCCATGTGGGCATTTCATATTAATACTAAAGTTTTATTAGGACATTTGACTTTTGGTTCATTTGGAATTGGCGAAGGTAAGAGTTTAATTTAGCAAGAATATTGATTCCTTTGGCAGATGCCTAATTTATTGTCTGCATCTCATGAGTGGCAAGAAGAACTTGTCACTTGTGTGATATTGAAGAGGTTTAACCCTAAAACCGTATTCTGGACAAATGTGGGTAAAATAGTTTTGATTTATTTTTAAAAATACTTCCCTTGATCTGAACGCTACAAGACTTGGCTATTTTTCCTAAGTTTGCCTCCTGAACACACACAAAAAATGTTTTGACTCAATTCTACAATGTTAAGTGGGTGAAGAAAACTCCTTAATCTTGTATTTGGGTCAAAAATGGGCACCCATAGAAATGAATAGAAAAAACTGTAATTTAGAGCATTCTAAAATAAGCCAAAATAAAACACCAGGTGACAGCAAAGTCACTTCATCTTTAGATTTTAACTCAAGAACTTATCGGAATGATATTTTAATGTAGTTAAAAAAATAAAATAAAACATAAAAATAAGCATAGTTTACAATGAAAATATGGTACTTTTTGAAATAAAATAAATAAAAAATACCCCCAAAATAAAAAAAAAACCCACCATAAATGGATAGACAAAACTTTATTGAAGACAGTGATATAACATTTATAATAAATAGAAAATTAGGATCACACCTGAGTCCTCTGTGCCCACATTTGTTCACAATTATAGGATTAAGGGCTATAAAGTGAATACGGTTTGAGGGCTACAGCAGTATTTTAACTCTGTGATATTGCAACTTTCATTCCAAAACTATCCATTTTTCCATTGATCATTTCTGATCCCATCCAGATGTAGTCTTTGACAAAAACAAGATTTAATGAAACTTATCCACATTAAAAAAACAACACCACTTTATTCTAGCTTCATGCTTTTCTTTTGTTGGTTTTTTTTTTAAGCTGATGCTCTGTTCGTTTCTTTGGATATATGACATGTTCTGTTATTCATACAACAAAATATTCTGGGGGCCAGGAAGCTTTCCTGAAAATGATCAAAAATGCAGGCCCTCGCTGGCAACTTAAAAAAATGCTGGCGAGGAAAAGTTAAATTATATTTCCTTGATTTCCAAAAATGGACTTCTCATGGGGTGTACATAATTTAGTGTGATGTTTGACATGTTCTGATCATCATGTGTGCTGTCTGCTACTAGATATCTGTTTATGGAGAAGTTGAAGAAGGAAGATGCTGTCCGCAGTCATGTGTTTAGCTCATTCTTCTACAAGAGACTCAATCAGAGAGAGCGGAGAAGCGCAGCTGACATTTCCAGCTTACCGTGAGCTTACTCAGTCATTCACTCAGATATTCACTCGCTCACTGTGCTGACACTCATTTTCAGATGGGACTTTGATGTGTTTCAGCATTCAGAAGAGGAAACACAACAGGGTGAAGACATGGACACGTCACGTGGATCTGTTCCAGAAAGACTTCATCTTTGTGCCCATAAATGAGTCGTGAGTGTTTATCTACATTTAACATGGAGGAAAGATACATGGGAATGTTTTAAATGGTTTAAATGAAAGTTGCATTTTAAGCTTAAATTGTTCCGAAGGAAAATGGATATCAATTGTTTTTGTTGCATGAATGTTTTGTTATTTTTACTCTAAATTAACGTTAAATAGCCTAGCTTCAAATGCTTAGTGATGTGCAGGCTCATTAAAACTAATGAAACAAGTAACTTTTTTTATGTTTCACTTGAAATAAAATAAGTCAACTGATATAAAGTAAAACATAAAATCTTAAACTTATTTAATTCCAGTCGGATGCTAAGGCCAACTTTCCTGTTTACATTTAGTTTACCTCAATATGTAAAATAGCTCAAACTAAAACATAAATATATATATTTTTTTAACTATAGACATTTTAAAGTGCACCTATTATGCTATTTTAAAGATTCCCAATTTTGTTTTGGAGTCTCCTACAAATACAGGTCAGAAAACATCTTAAACTTGCTCATAATAAACATTACATCACCTATTTTATCACAGTGTCTGAAAACGGTTCATTTGTAGATTCAGTCTCTCTAAACTCCTCCATTCTGAGAGCCGCCTCTGCTCTGATTGGTCAGATGGCCCAGTCTGTTGTGATTGGTCTACTCTGCTCTGATTGGTCAGATGGCCCAGTCTGTTGTGATTGGTCTACTCTGTCTCTGATTGGTCAGATGGCCCACTCTGTTGTGATTGGTCTACTCTGCTCTGATTGGTCAGATGGCCCAGTCTGTTGTGATTGGTCTACTCTGCTCTGATTGGTCAGATGGCTTAGTCTGTTGTGATTGGTCTACTCTGCTTGATTGGTCAGATGGCCCAGTCTGTTGTGATTGGTCTACTCTGCTCTGATTGGTCAGATGTCCCACTCTGTTGTGATTGGTCTACTCTGCTCTGATTGGTCAGATGGCCCAGTCTGTTGTGATTGGTCTGATTCTGCTCTGATTGGTCAGATGGCCCAGTCTGTTGTGATTGGTCTACTCTGCTCTGATTGGTCAGATGGCCCACTCTGTTGTGATTGGTCTACTCTGCTCCTGATTGGTCAGATGGCCCAGTCTGTTGTGATTGGTCTACTCTGCTCTGATTGGTCAGATGGCCCAGTCTGTTGTGATTGGTCTACTCTGCTCTGATTGGCCAGATGGCCCAGTCTGTTGTGATTGGTCTAGCACGTGTCAGAAAAAAACACTTATTTTCATATCTGAATTTTGTCTCCAGAGGCTTCCTCAACACTTGGTAGAACGTCGAAATTATGACGTCGGGTTCACATTAGTATCAATTCCAGCGAGAGTCTTTGGAAGAGAGTGCAAAGTGTGTTTGCTTTTGTAGCACAGTCGACAACACGAACCAAACTCTTCCAGTCTCTGATACAACTACAGTGCTTGAGCTACAATAGCCGATGAAGACCATAGGCTGGCTTTATGCAAATTTGTAATGTAGGTTTATAACAGGAAGTGAGACTGGAATTACTGACATTTGCTTCAACGGTTCAGAATCGATTCTCTTTAGGAGACAATAGCTTTATTCTCCGTGCGCGCTGATCTTTGTAAGCTTTCCAGACCTTTTACATTCATAATCAGCTACATCACACACTATATTAAAGGATAATATTGGAAAAAGCATAATAGGGGCACTTAAACAAAATGAGACACTTGCACTAAAAAAAATGTGACAAACTTTTAACTAAAATTTAAATATAAACACTAAATCTAATTAAAAAATTGTACTAAAAACTATAAAAGTATTCCAACGATACAAAAATAATACTCCAATATAATCATGTTTTAAATCGACTTGTAATCTTATGACCTGTCTTTCTATGTCCGTCTAGTGCACACTGGTATCTGGCCATAATCTGTTTTCCGGGTCTGGAGAAGGCTCATGTTGAGCCGAACCCACTGTACCAGCCTCAAGCTCCAGTCCCTCAGCCCTGCGGCGTCCTGCGGGCCGCCCACAGCTGCAGACGAGCTGGAGGACCACAGCCAGCACACGGCCGTCCCGCACAGATCTGCAGCCGATGTGACCCGACAGCAGTACACAGGTGAGCAGACGTCAGCGGGTAGTGATGCGTCCCGCTTTCTGAAATTATTCGGCCAGCCCAGCCCGAACCGCACCACTGTATCTGATTCTTACAACCCACCCCGTACCCATGACCGTTAAATAGATATACTGGGCATTAGGGGTGGAACGGTACACAGAAATCACGGTTCGGTTCATACCTCGGTTCAGGCTTCACGGAGGGAAAAGCAAAACAAAAACACAGAAGGCATTGTATTTTTTTAAATAAGTTTTATTAATAAAGGCATTGAACCAGTTTATTTGTAGTGCACTGACAATAGTTTTATATAAATAGTTTATTAATTAAATGAATAAAAAGACAAAAAGACCTTGCGATATGTTTGGTAATTGTACCTGAATTAATTTAAAATTATTTTGATATATTTCAGGTTAATATATTTGTTTTCCTTAATTTTAATTAACATTATTAATTAACAATGTAACATTTTTCTCATCTAAATTATAAATAATTTATTTCAGTATAAAATAATACTACCATTAAAAACACATGACAAAATGACTGAGTATGTTTTTATGTTTCCACCATTCTATCGCACCTGCGCCCCCCCCCCCCCTCTCTCTCTCTCTCTCTCGGTCTCTCTCTGTCTGTCTCTCAGCCATGTTTCCATCGACACGTTTTTATCCGAATTAAGTGATATCGAATGAAAAATGCTTTATGGAAACAGTAAAATTCGATGAAATTTCATGAAAATCGACTCAAATGAAATACGATTCGGTCTCATCGGATTTTCTCTTGATCGATATACGGCTAATGCGATAAAAGCTGATGGAAACGTTATTTGCCGAATAAATAATGAATTGCGATTAAGTTTTATGACCTTTTATGGTTGCAACACGTCAGAAGACGAGTTCATTTCTGGCCAGTCTGTTTGCGCACACATGGCGGATGTCAACAACAGATGTAAGTGGACAAAGCAATACAAAATAAAAAATGCTTCAACCAAAGGGTTATGAACCACGATCTCCCAGAACTGATGGCGCTGTCGTTCCCACACCACATTCACCTCCGCTGTCGTCGGGCATTTACGTGCATCGGCATCAACATAGCAATGTTTATAGCGTCGTTGTTTTCTTAGGTTAGTTTTGCTTGTTTTTACGTGGCTTGGTTGAGTTGTAATGTATAATGTGGTCTGTTATTTCTGGTTAACAGACTGCGGCACTGCTATAACACACCGTTGCCATGGACGCAGTTCAGAGACGGAACAGACTATTTTCTTTAGCAGAAGCAATACTCGTTTTTAAGTCAATATTTTGTGTCAAATTATTGATGTATTTATTTATTTGGTTGATTTATTGATTTATTTATTTATTTGGTTGATTTATATGTAATAAGCAGGATAATATATAGTGAGGCGGTTGTTATAGCGAATACAACCCCTTCAGGCTAACAACCGCCTCACATATACACTCACCGGCCACTTAATTAGGTACACCTGTCCAACTGCTCGTTAACACTTAATTTCTAAGCAGCCAATCACATGGCGGCAACTCAGTGCATTTAGGCATGTAGACATGGTCAAGACAATCTCCTGCAGTTCAAACCGAGCATCAGTATGGGGAAGAAAGGTGATTTGAGTGACTTTGAACGTGGCATGATTGTTGGTGCCAGAAGGGCTGGTCTGAGTATTTCAGAAACTGCTAATCTACTGGGATTTTCACGCACAACCATCTCTAGGGTTTACAGAGAATGGTCCGAAAAAGAAAAAACATCCAGTGAGCGGCAGTTCTGTGGACGGAAATGCCTTGTTGATGCCAGAGGTCAGAGGAGAATGGCCAGACTGGTTCGAGCTAATAGAAGGGCAACAGTGACTCAAATAACCACCCGTTACAACCAAGGTGGGCAGAAGAGCATCTCTGAACACACAGTACGTCGAACTTTGAGGCAGATGGGCTACAGCAGCAGAAGACCACACCGGGTGCCACTCCTTTCAGCTAAGAACAGGAAACTGAGGCTACAATTTGCACAAGCTCATCGAAATTGGACAATAGAAGATTGGAAAAACGTTGCCTGGTCTGATGAGTCTCGATTTCTGCTGTGACATTCGGATGGTAGGGTCAGAATTTGGCGTCTACAACATGAAAGCATGGATCCATCCTGCCTTGTATCAACGGTTCAGGCTGGTGGTGGTGGTGTCATGGTGTGGGGAATATTTTCTTGGCACCACTCTTTGGGCCCCTTGGTACCAATTGAGCATCGTTCCAACGCCACAGCCTACCTGAGTATTGTTGCTGACCATGTCCATCCCTTTATGACCACAATGTACCCAACTTCTGATGGCTACTTTCAGCAGGATAATGCGCCATGTCATAAAGCTGGAATCATCTCAGACTGGTTTCTTGAACATGACAATGAGTTCGCTGTACTCAAATGGCCTCCACAGTCACCAGATCTCAATCCAATAGAGCATCTTTGGGATGTGGTGGAGACGGGAAGATCGCATCATGGATGTGCAGCCGACAAATCTGCGGCAACTGTGTGATGCCATCAGTCAACGACCAAACTCCCTGAGGAATGCTTCCAGCACCTTGTTGAATCTATGCCACGAAGAATTGAGGCAGTTCTGAAGGCAAAAGGGGGTCCAATCCGTTACTAGCATGGGGTACCTAATAAAGTGGCTGGTGAGTGTACATTATCCCATACATATGTCGCTATCAGCTGGCACATACTGGTAAGCATTATTAGGCTTCAACTTGTGAAATATTGATCATTTGTTGGTAGATGGCGGATCCGTTTTGTCTAACAAAACTTTGTCGCAAAAGTTTGCTTGAATGTTGTTCGATTCAGTGCGAAAATGAATGGAAACACCTTAAAATGTCTCAAATCAATTCGATATACCAATTTGATCGCAAAACAGCATGTGACGTCATTACGTACAGGTTTTTATTCGCTTTAAAGCCGTTTGATGGAAACACACTTTCACCAGCTTTATTCGCATGTGTCTTCTTTAACTGAACTTCAGATAATTCGATTGACAAGTAGATGGAAACATGGCTTCTCTCTCACTCTCTCTCTCTCTCTCTCTCTCTCTCTCACACACACACACTTAAGCATTGCAATCTTGACATCGCAGCCTGTTCAGTATGCAGTCACACCAAACGCAAATAGAGCGCCAAATTCGCATCTATCGCATCTAGTTCGACGCTAGTCCAAAGCGAGGATGCGTGTATAAAGCCAAGTTACCCAACGTATGAAGTGAACGCGCCTTCAGACCTAGCCGATGGTACAGATTATGTGTCCCTAAAGAACCCGCATATCTAATAGTAGTTCCGCATTACATTAATTAATATGCACGCAAGATTTATTTATTTTTATACCGTGTAAATTCGTACACCGAACCGTGACGCCCGTACCGTTTCGGTTCAGTCCGAATACATGTCCCGTTTCCACCCCTACTAGGCATTGTAATGTAAATGAAAACAGCCTTTATTTCAGCCTGAAAGTTCCCTGTAAAGTGCCAACAACAGACGATTATGAATATGAACCATAAATCAGGTCAGATTAATAAGATAATAATAAACATATTCAACTTTTACAAAGCAGCGTTTGTATTCATCTAATTGGCTAAATGATTTGTTATTTCTTAGAAAAGAAAAATCTACATTTTGCTTTGTTTCGCTCAGACATTTGACGGCGTGTACAGACAAGCGGAATCACGCGGACATTAATGGCGTAGACATACACGCGGATAGCCCAAAATGCGTATAGATAACACGCCACTTGACTCAAAAGTGGCGTGTATGTTTACGCAAAAGTCATGATGTCATGTTGATTTTTCACACGAGTTGCACGTCACATAGCCGATACGGTCTCCTGCTGGTACTATTTCTGAGAACCGCTCCCAAACATAAGATTTAGCAGCCTGAACTTATTTTTATGAATTATGAAAATTCCTGACCTCAGTTTCTCCCGCACCTCGTCTTCCATCTTCACTTGTATTTCTCTGCTCTTGTTGTCGTGGCTGGTGTCGGGAGCTGCTTGGCGTGCCGCTTTCGTGACGTGTGATTTCCCCAAACCTATGGTGTCACATGACACAAGTTACGTTGCTACGGCATTCGTATTATAACCTTATCAATCAACCTTATCTTACCTAATGAAATATGAAAGTAAATATACCCCAATACTTAATACAGGCTGGAAATTGCATGCAACATACATGCAACATGCAACATGGATTTATTTTTATTTTTTTTTGCTTTTAATAACCTGACTCAACCCGACCGCAAATAGAAGTGACGATTTCTTTCCTTGTGACGAGCCGCGCATCACTAGTCAGTGAAGGCCGTCACTTGACTTCTGTTTGGCTTTCATTGCAGATGGTTTACACAGAATAATCGAGTGTTACGAACAGACGACCCCAATACTCTGATGACCAAAGCTCATCTCCGGTAATTCACTTCAGTTTGGATAATCTGGGGCAGTAAGATTTTGGAAGAAATTAATACTTGTCAATTCATCAAGGATGCCTTAAATTTGATCAAAAGTGACAGTAACAACATTTATAATGCTACAAAAGATTTATATTTCAAATAAAGGCTGTTCTTTTGAATTTTCTATTCATCAGAAAGTCATGAAACTCTTTGACTCTTAGTGTAAAAGGTTATTCATGCACACAGCTGGTAACATGTTTTGACTAACAGAAATTGTAATGAACATATTTTAGATTCCAACATTGCTGTTTATTTTTTTTCACCCAAGAGTTCTCTCACGTTGATATACGTGACTTGTTATCTGTGTTTTCAGGATGAGTGCAGCGATGACGGCACGTTGGTGGATGACACCGGTAGCTCTGACCGAGCGGAGTGGACGTCCAGACCCACCATCTGCAAACAGTGAGCGCACATATTCCTCGCTTATCATGAACATAATATCAGGAATAGAAGACAGTGGGTTTTTCCTGTAAATGCATCTGAAAAATATGGGGTTGCCTTATATTCAGGGTCTAGACTTTTACTTGTCAATAATACACCCGCAACAATGGGTAGTGTAACGTCTTAAAAAGGCTAACAGTCAAAGAAAAGCTTACCAACTTTTTTGGAAAGTTTGTTAGTACGTAGACAAAAAAAAGGGGGTTTCATTTTAGTTTAATTCGTTTATATATATATATATATATATATATATATATATATATATATATATATATATATATATATATATATATATATATATATACACGTGTATATATATATATATATATATATATATATATATATATATATATCATACCTGTCAAGTATCCCGTTTTGGCCGGGAAAGTCACGTATTTTACCCTTCTTTCCCGCCGTCCTCCTCGTATTAGTATTTTCCCGTAAATCTCCCGTATTTTAACCTGATTTATTAAAATATGATAATACCCCGGGCGGAGTAAAAAAAAAACATTCCCAATCTGAGCTCTGTCACAAGCCTCGGGATAACTACAGGTACTGTATATGTAGGTGACAGTTGTCGCGAGGTCAGATGATGAGTGACAACGCGGGGAAACAAGGAGCAGGGTGGGGGACAGTCACGCGTTTTGTAACTGCGAGTTTTGCATCTCACACTGGGGAAGGAAGAAATTATGTATGTTAGCACGAGAAAGGGTGTTTAGCATGGCATGAAAGATTGTTACCGAGAATAGGATGACGCTAGACAGCAGAACTGTTTGCTCTACTCTCATGTAAAATGATGAACCACTGTGGCCCAGCCCACAAATACACTCCTTCCAAAACAGTCTTAAAGAATGCAAAGTCTGCAACAAATTTGTACAATAACTCACTAAAAGAGTAAAGAAAGTTATGTGAAATGAAAAGAAAAACTGTAAAAGAAAAGCAATATGAAATGAAAAGAATGTGTGGAATGAAAATAAAATGTAAAGAAAATATGCAAATAAGCCTTTAAATAAATGCTCTTCATAGGCTACCCTCATATATATATATATATATATATATATATATATATATATATATTAGTGCTGTCAAACGATTAAACTATTTAATCGCGATTAATCGCATTAATGTCATAGTTAACTCGCGATTTAATCGCACATTTTCTAAATGTCTTTTGATTTCTTTTTGTTACATAATTTTTTCTCATTTTAATGCTCTTATCAACATGGAAAAGTGGATTGGCTTGTTTAGTGCAAATGTTTTTTTGTATTATTATTGAAAATAACATTGGAATAGTGTTCAATTTCACACTGACATACCAATAATCTCTCACATAATGTAACACTGTCTATCAATAAAAGAGTGAAAGAAATACTGACGAGGTCCTGATATTGGCGAGGGGTGGAGAATTTGCATCATCTGTGTGTGTGTGTGTTTGCTTGGCCATCATCAAGTGGTGTTTCAGACTGGACGTGCTGCGATGATGATGATAGCTCAGTTCACAACGACAAACACACAGATCCGGCGTCTCGCGCTCGTCATCCACTCAAAACGTAACGTTACTATTTGGCCGGCTCGCAAGCAGAAACGAGTGTGTGCGGCACAAAACGTCCTCGCGCTGCGCTCTGAAACCCATTCAGTTCAATCGCTTGCGCCGCGCAAGGATGTTTTGTTGCTTCTTCAACCAAAGCGCAAGCGGATCTAGCTAGACCGTATAACAAAACAACAGGCACGACGCACACACTCGTTTGGGCTTGCGAGCCGGCTTTGATTGGATGACGACCGCGAGACGCCGAAATGGATCAGGATTCAGGACGCATGCCGTCCTGTTGCAAAAGCATGTGAAAAAGTACAAAGTTTGCTAGGACAAGACCGTTAAAAAAGACCGTTAATCGTGCGAATAAAAAATTTATGCCGTTAAAATGGGTTTGCGTTAACGCCGATAATAACGCGTTAAACTGACAGCCCTAATATATATATATATATATATATATATATATATATATATTGGGCTGCTCGTGGTGGGCGCCGGAAAATTTCCCTTATTTTCAAATCCAAAACTTGACGGGTATGATATATATTATAAAAAAAGATGTAGGTTTTAGTTTACATATACAAGTAGTAATTTCAGTGCTTTAACTTATTTGAATTAGTTGCCCAGTAGTTTATTGTGTTGAAGAAAACAAAAAATGACAAAAAATGTTGGCCGGCAAGCTTTTCTTTCAATGACGCCATTAAACGATAACTGTGGTCACATCAACATAAGGTATTGCTGACAAAAAAGGCGAGATGAAAACATAGGTAAAAAAAAACAAAATTTGTCTTTATTTGTATCTCAAAAATAAAAAGAGGAGAAAAATTATAACAGGCTTCTGTACAATCCTCTACGACGGGTTGTCCAAACCTTTTCCTGCATACACAGCCTCTGTGACAATACAAACATGTTTCTTTACTGTTGTTTAAATGGGAAAAGTGCAATCAATCTGATAAATTTCTTAATTGACAAAAGAAGTTGCAAATTTGTTGTTGTTTTTGCAAAATAATTGACTTAACTATTATTATATGCTGCATGACAAAATGACTTAGTCCCTGTAAAGTCAAAATTAAGTATGTGTTCCGAGTTTGTCACACCACAGAAAAATGTGTTATTAGCCACCCAGCCAAATTTGAATGATAAAAAGCCGGCAAGTACATAAAATAAGCTATCACAGTCTTGAAAAAATGAGCAGTTATCTCTGTTCTCAAACGCTGGCTGCGCTGAAACCACGCCCATTCGCGGGAAAGCTGCCGACGGTAGCTGATATTAGCTGATACTACTTTTGGGATGAGAGGATGAACGCTTAGGCGGGAGATAGCCAGTTCGGCCCCCTTCACCAGTAACAGCAGATTATCAGTGAATCCCATTGTCTCTGAGGAAAGTTTATAAAACTATCCTGTGTAAAATTGTAGCCCTGCTTTAGCCCCACCCATAAAATCTGTAAAATTGCAATGGTGAAAAGCTGTTTAATGGTCTAACTCCACATTTCAGTACTTCACAGTTCACAGGCTTTGTAATATGTTTTAGCAATACATTTGTAACATTTTAATGTGTTTAGAATTTTTTTGTAGAATTGACTTTACAGGGCCTTTAAGGTTTTTACTAACTAAACAAAAGCAGAACAAGATTGACTAAATGTGATAACTATAATGTACTTTTGACTCAGGAATAAAAATAAAATAGCTGGTAAAATTAACACTACTGTCAAGGCAACATTCATTTACTGAAGGGTTTTAATTTAATATTTACACTACCATTCAAAACTTATTGGTAAATTTTGGTTTTCAAAAATTTTTTAATGTTAATATCAAATTTTGGTTGTGTAGATGTTTCCACACTCATTGTCCTGTTCTTGAAATCCTCAGGCCTTGCATTCTGATCATGGACTCCCTGCGTGGACCCACACGCTCGACTGTGGTGAAAACGCTGCGCCAGTGAGTTACTACTTGAAAATAAAACCTTTATTCGACATGATTGTGTGAGTTCATGATCACCAGATGATTCTGCATATAATTTTGAAAGAAAAGTATATTTTCCTGTGGGAATCAGGGAGCATCCGTCTCGAGTCTTTCAACAATAACACGGGTGGCCTTGAGTTCTGGGTTATGTTGGTGTGAGTATTGTGTGTGTGTGTTTGTGCAGGTATCTAGAAGTGGAGTGGGAGGTGAAGAAGGGCTCCCAGAGGAGTTTCGGGAAAGAGGTGATGAAGGGCTCGAGTCCTCGTGTGCCCCAGCAGGATAACTTCAGTGACTGTGGAGTCTACGTGCTGCAGTACGTGGAGAGCTTCTTCGAGGTAACACATCGGTTTACTCGTATAATTCACACACATCCCAGACAAATTACATCACAATGTTTCCAGGATTTAATATTAAATAGGGAAAAGTTTCAGATAACCAGGACTTTTGCGAGCTGTCAAATGGCCTGTGGAAAAAGAGCTTATTATTATTTTATTTTTATCTTGACATTTGGCAAAAAAGTGTGTGGGTTTTTTTTGTACTATAAAAGCATCATTAAAGGAACCTGTAACCGTGATCAGAATGTGGACCAGCATTGACTAATACCGTGTCCTAACTACACGCGACGCGATAAAATTCCAGCGACAGCAAATGTGTCTGTCCACACTAGACGCGACGTGACACGTCAATCAAAAATACACATCCATTCACAGCCATTCAAAACAGCGTGAAAGCGCACTGCTGGCCCGCACTCGCATTGGAAAAGGACATAATCAAATCAAGAAATAACATTGTCAAAAATCAAAACATTAACAAAATATACTCATTGACTAATTTTGTTATGAAGTACAGTTGTATGTTTGCATAGAATTCATTTTGAACACTATATTATATGCTTTCAAAATCTGAGGTTAATTATCCGTTATCGCTTGTGGCACAGTGACCTATTTTTAACTAAAAATAAATAATGTGTACTCATAACCAGTGTAATTTCTTCATTCTGTCAGCTGCGACGTCGCAGAAATAGGAACCCTTTCTAAATTAGAAACTTCGCATGTCGCCGTCGCGTGTAGTTAGGACTCGGTGTTAGGCTTAAAGCTTTCCGTGCCTCGTAATTATGCATACCTTGAAACTTGTGTCAGATGATCAGAATCAGTCATTTAACAATATAGGGCTGCAACAAATAATTGCTATTCATCAGTATTTCAAATACTCAACTAATTTGATTGTGTGCTGTGTCCAGAAAACATCTGCCAGTTAGATTTACACCAGTGAATTATGCGGTTATATGAACAGAGCTGCTGTGGGACAATAGTGCACACTCAAAGATGTCCTAACATGAGATCATCAAAACTAAAGCAAGTTTAACATGGTGGCCTGTCACATGCTTCAACGGATGTGTTTATGAGTTTCCTCAGCACGTAATGTTTCATTTATGATTGTTTCCATTTTGCGCATACATAGCAATGGGTGCTTCCGAAACATGCCTCATCAGGGCTCCAGACTAACTTTTCCACTGAGTTGCACTGGTGCTCTCAACTTTCTCAGTTGGTCGCACCAGCATATGATTTTATTTTTTTTATTTTTTGCTACATGCCATGGGATTAATCAATGCATAGTGATGAATAGTGATCTTTTGTCTAACCATTTGTTACTGTATTTGTTATTCTTTGTTAACGTTAGTTAATACAAATCTAGCTGTTCATTGTTTGTTCGTGTTAGTTCACAGTGCATTAACTAATGTTAACAAGATTTTAATGAAGTATTAGTAAATGTTGAAATTAACATTAACAAAGATTAACAAATGATGAAGTTTTGTTCATTCTTTGTTAATGTTAACTAATGTAGTAACTAATGAACATTATTGTAAAGTGTTACCTTTTTTTTTTAACCAATATTGCAATTGTGATTTAATATGCGTTTTTTTTTTTTTAAAGTTCTTTACCTTCTGTATTAGTCGACAAAGTCATCATTGTACAGTAGGAATGGGAATCTTTAGGCAGCTCATGATCAGATCTACTTTTTTTTCTTATTAATTAATCTTAATAACACTTAAAATATGTATTTAATTACATGTGTAAAAACACATACTTTAAAAAAAATATATAAAAAGCATTTAATTAAACCAATTACATGTTAAGAATTTTAAATAGGCCATAAACTAATATAGCTTCAAAATATAAAAGCTAGTAAATAAAGAGAAACAAAAAAAGCATTACAAGCAATAAACAAAGAGTGGTTTCAGTATTTAAAAGTAGGCTGTCTGAATATTTATCATTCAAGAGCTGGAGTGATTTCCCCCTCAGTTTAGATACGATAAGCTGCATTCACACTAATGCACATCTCTTTTAAAATTGTAAATGTGGTTCGTCCTGTTGGTTTAAGATATAACTGACCGTGGCATGTTTCACTGTCATAAAAGCATTTTGAAATGCAAGTACATTTAACAAATGAGTCGCACACAGCCGCATGCACAAGCGCTCTTGTGATCACAAAGCAGCCTTCTCAGTGATTTTCATATTTTTAATATATAAGCCAATGGCATTCCAAAAGACATAAATAATGCCTTTGTGGAGCATGTGTAGGGAAAATTCCTGCGGGAGAGATACAACGGCATTCTGTTGCACATGCGTGAATTTAATGGAGTACACGACCATGCGCATGCACAAATGTGACCACATAACATTTTAACTCGCACACTCTCGAGAAATGGTCACAGTCTGGAACCCTGCTCATGATCAAAGATGCCTAAGCCACGTGAGTTCAGTTAACAAGGCTTTGTGGCCGAGATTACATTGGTTCACCACTAAGGGCGATGATTCCTGTGAAATCATGAACCAGTGTCTGTATAGTTTTCACCTGATCTCAGATCTGTAGATATTGGACTGAATAACCAAGCTCCAGGGGTTTAAAGTAACGAATTACAAACGAACGTACAAAACTCGCGTTGATGCCAGTTTTTATCCGAAATTTTACTTCAAGTAAAAGTACACGATTTTGAAAATAGTTAAATACATTGCAAGTGGTGTATCTGTACTTTTAGTCTGCTATTATCTCTCCATTTGTGGATGTGACATGTTTGTTTTAATGAATCTAATGAATTTAAATTCTGTTATGTAGCTTGATGCCAAAAGAATTATGGGAGCTCTAAAGCCCCACCACCAGCATCTGTCAGTCGCTCTATGTTAGTTAACAGACTGGTATAACCGATAATAATCAGTGTTTACTGGGCAAAAAAAATATATTTTATTGCATCTTATCAGCCTTTTCTAAAAACTCACATGACCTGGTCTTACAACATGCTTCATAACTGTAAATTTCAGAAATATAATCCTCAGACTTGCAATGAAGTATGAGCAGACTTGTAGCTTCACTTTAATTGTGAATATAAGTTGTTATACCACATGCACATTTTTTTACATAAAAAATATATTTTTATATGTTTATATATATATATATATATATATTTATATATATATATATATATATATATATATATATATATATATATATATATATATATATATATATTAGGGGTGTAACGATTTTCGAATCCGAACCGAAAAACCGCGATACTGAACTCACGATTCGAATCGCGATACTGTCATTGCGTACCGAACACACCCCGCCCCGCCCCCTGCTACCCCGGCCCCGCCCAGCCCGGCTCAATGGACTTCATGTCTTATGTACACAACGAATTCAGTTTTGTAGCCTAACCACCATTAACACCAAATAACAAGCTCTGTGTTTTGTTACTTTCGATAACAAGCAAGGTGTAATCTTTCCAATTGTGTCTATTTGATCACGAAAATAAACAATAAATGGCGTTTTGGCGCTCTTTGATGTGGCGTGACAGACCACTGTGGGCTTACTATAGGCTCCTCATTTCAAGCGGCAGCGACGCGCGAGTAAACGCGATCATCTCTTCCTCAGTTACAGAAAAGACACCTGAAGGTATGTTGAAAGATACAGTATACTTACTGAAAGGCATCATAACTTGTGTAATCGCTCAATCAGTGTTTTAGCCGCGAAAGACGTCAATAAAACAGCATAGCTTTAGCTTGTCCTAGCATTATATTTACCTCAACAGGCAAGTGATTCAGTGTCCACAACTTCCTATAAATGAACTCTTGCACTGAAGAAATGCACTATGTATATTATATTTTGCTTAACCTGTTTATGATATCTTGATTATTTAATGTATGTTTAATGTCTTTCATGAAAATTACAACTGTGTAAATTATTATATTTCAACAACAAATAAGAGTAAAAACACAAGTTAATGCAAAAACTGCCTTATGTTCAGTTTACATGTTTTCATACAATGTGTTGTGTGTTGATTATTATATCTAAAAAATAAATAGCATCTGAATTTAGGTTAAAAGTCTACAACCTTTAATGTTATAGTAATGTGTGGCTCCCTATATAGTTTACAGCATAGCAGATTTTTTTAAATCCTTGTGAAATGTTAAATTGTAATTGAATTAATTTAAAGACAAAGACCCTTTTTTTCATTAAACCACTGGTAAAAAAATAAAGAAAAAAAAGCCATTTTAGCTTTCAAAACCGAACCGAATCGAACCGAACCGAGATGTCAAAACTGTGGGAAAACCGAACCGTCAGTTTTGTGTATCGTTACACCCCTAATATATATATACACGTCCATCCATATTAATAACAGTCATATTAACAACAGTCGCTGAATTACTCTGTTATTATTAATATTAATAGAGTAATTCAGCATCTTGAACTGTAAACTCTTAGAGTTATATGTATGTAAATATATGTTGGTGATGTGTCTTCAGCAGCAACATTTTGAGGGGAAAAAAGGGCACTTCTCATAATTAAGTTTTTTTTTTTTTTTTTTTTACCTTTTTTAAACAAAAAAAGAATAAATATTAACACAACTTTGACTTTTAAAAAATATATATTAAAAAAGTTAATTAATTTTATCTTCCTCAAACTCTCCTTAGTAGTCATAGAGCAGCAAAGGAAACCATGCCACAATGTGCATGTTTTCTATGCTACTAGTTTCAATCAAGTATATATTTGATGCACCTGATGGTGACATGGACTTAGTTTCACATTTGAGGGAGGACTGTGTCATCATCATCAAATAAAACCTTCAAAATCCACATTTAGATGGAGTTTGTTTTAAACCTACTATCTCCATCTGTTTGCATCTGTAGATTTCTTCTAAATTTCAGGGGAAAGACTCTTGATGTATGCAAGTCATTAACTTTAATAATAAGAATTTTAGGCCATAAAAAAGTCATAAAACTTCTGGATTTTCCATACAAGGTCATACATGACATTTAGCCTAGTCTTAAATTGATATGCTCATTCATTCATTATCACAATATATTTTTCTCAATAAAACGATATCAATGTTCGATAATGTTCAGAACGAAACTCATTTGAACTGCGCGCTCCTCACGGACTGTTTATCCGCTCGGCTCAAAGTCCAAACGGCACGGCAGCGCAAGCTTTCGAGCTCAGCAGACGCATTTACTCCTATCGAGTGCTTTGGAGAGAGGGCGCTTCAGAACTCCTGACCTGATATTTAGATACACTATTCAATAAATAGATTTGTTTGACAGGGAAGCTGTGCGCAAACATTAATATTATTTTTCAAAAATTGAAAGTCAAAACAGAAATATACATTACAGTGACCCTCGTATTCATAATGAATTGACTAGTTTAGTTTAATAGTTTAGGCTTTTTCGTTTGTGACTAATGCAACAATCGATTTTTTTCTTTTTTTCTTTCAAAGAATCCTCTTCCCAGCTTTGATCTGCCGATGAATCTGTTGGATTGGTTTCCCCAGCAAAGGATGAAAACCAAGCGGGAAGAGATCAAGGAGCTGATTCTGAAGATCCAGACTCAGCAGCAGCTCAGTCTGGAGAGCGAGACACACCCGGACGCCGACCACAGCCCGTACGAGGACACGTTAGAGTCAGCTGACCTCATCCCTCCAATCAGCTCCTGAGCTCCGCCCACGCTGCTACGCTTCTACCATCACATGACTTACAAACACTAAAAGCCAATCAGGGCCTTGAGTGATTGTTCGCTGCTGGACAACTCTGCCGTTATTTCTAATAGATTTGATGATGCGAACTATGAAAAGAAAGTTGTCGTTTTTTTTGTTTGTATTGAAGTGTACAGAAGCTAGGCTTTTTCTTTCTTTTTTTAATGCCTTTTGATTTTTGCCTCTCATTTATTGTTAGTGCATCGGATTTCAATTTTGCACCATCTGTGAAATAAACGTTCATGTGTTCATCTTTGATTTACTCGAACGTGCCTAGAGGATCAAATGCAGAACGGTTCAGTTTTCCGTTGGGAATGAATGCATTTTTTTTGTAAAATCAGTATCCAAGCAAACTTTGTGATTACAACGGAATGGAAATCATTTTCCAATGTTCTGCTCTTTGCCGTTCAAGAGTGCACATTTGCCTTGGTACTGTCTAATACAAGAATATGTGTCAGAAATTAGTCCTGCTTCTTTATGAATATCTAGTTTGTATTATTTCAGTTGATTCACAACATTTGAGTAAAGGTCTTTTCAAAGCACCATCTTTCGTAAACATCGTAATCGGACTTCAGCAGGTCAGAACGTGTGAAGTGTAGTGAAGTTTGTCTTCCAAAGTAGAGAAGCAACAGATCAGGGGTCTCATTTATAAAGCGTGCGTAGGATCCTTACTAATAGTGTACGTGCGCCCGAAAGCCAAAAATGGCGTATGCAAAAAAATATTCAGAATTATAAACACCATTCGTACGCCAGAACCTGCGCAGAATCAGAGAATGTCTAATTGAAGAGAATTGGCACTGGCTGGTTACTTCCGGGTTCTGGACTGGCTGCAGTAACACGTCTCTGTCCATGCGGGGGCGCTTCGGTCGAGTGCAGAATGAATGGGAGTCAATGGGGTTTCACCCCCAGAAATCCACTTTTCTCAGGATGTAATTTTTCTCAAGTAATTTGAAAGTTGCATTAAAAGGGAGGGCTAAGATAATACACTCAGCTGAAAATTTAATTTTTAAGTTCATTTATCTATTCTAAAAATCCGTTCAAAAATGTGATGACGTCACACAATAGCAGAATGCTAGCGTGTTCGGCCAACAACGGCCTAACCTGTAAGAAATCAAAAGGACATAAGTACTCGTTCTTTCGACTTTTGGCCTATAATCTATATTGAACTTGCGGAATCAACAATAAAATCTATGTTAATTTAACGACAAGCAGGTGAAAGAGACACATTTAGCCGTTTAGCCCCATTCATTCTGCTCTCGCCCGCGATCACCTCTAGTGGAATTCTACTGGAACTGCAACCAAGATAATACACACATGGGGCTAATAGGAAGTGCCAAGGCTCTCCGTTAGACGGGCTCTGGCAGAATTCACTTTATAAATCCCAGCCAGCGGGAGATTGTGCGCACATGCCTCTCCTCCCAAAATAACCATATATGGAGCTTACAACGCCTAGTTTAAATATGCATATCCTCATCTGCATATCATTTGCATCTGATTATTCATCTTACGTGTATACCATGTTAAGACATTAGGTAAATATGAATTTTTTTATGTTTTTTATATCCTTACCTTGTTTTTGAAAGATTTTCTCAATCTTTTCCACTGGCCAAATAGTATTTTTAATTAATTTATATTTTTAATGGAAACAGATAGAAATGGTTGTGCATTATTTGCATGGAACTATATTCTCAGACAATCTATTATCATGATTAGTAATTGAATTGTCTTTTCATTGGCGTCATCTTATTCCCTTGTCTCCAGAATGTGCGTACGCATGGCACAAAGTTTGCTTAAAGGTGCGCACACTCTCCTGTCAAGATCACAATCTTTGTGTGGAAACTGGTGCATGTACGTTTCCAGACCCGTTTTGTGCATACACGCATGCTTTATAAAATGAGACCCCAGGAGACATTGAGTTATCTTTTACGCAGAAGTTCTTTATTGCGTGGCTGGATAGTCATCTCCGGAAATCGTCTGACTAGCCTAAAATACAGAACTTTTCTTATACATTTCAAAAGGGGGATGGTTACATAGAAGTGGAGACACTGAAACAAAGCAAATGTAAAGGCATGAGACCCTAGAACTCCAAGGCAAACGGTTCTCAGTTATTAACACAGCAGGTGCTGTGTTCAGACTTGCTCAGCAGGAGTTTTCTCACGGTGAGACGAAAACAGGAAAGGCCTGGCTTTCTCGTGCTGTCACAGGACAGTCAGAAGTATCCCGCTGGGAAACTCCTACTGTATACAGAGATTTTCCTAGTCTCATCTTTTTAGAAACTTTCCCCATCTAAAACACTATTTTTTTTCGAAATCTAAATTAAACATGGTAATACAAATATGTAATCCCTCAGAAGCTTAAAGTCAGATTCAACTGTTACCCTGTTTGCTGTCGACTTTCAGGAGTAGCCGGTGAAGTATTATTACATGGTAAGAAAAAGTAAAAGATGGAAGACGTGTCGGATGCGTCTGCGTCGAAAGAAACATCAACAATTATTCAAAATGGTAAAATTGTTATTCAAGCTATATGCATAATTGAACCTTTTATTTTTTTGGTTTTACATGGGCAATATAGAATAACATTGGTTCTAAGAACACGCATTAAAGGAGCTGTATGTAAAATTGTGGCCAAAACTGGTACTGCAATCAGTTTCAAATTACTGTAGAGCGTTGTATCCCCTCCCCCTACCCTCTGACTCGAGGTTGCCAGATAGGCTGCAGAATCCAACTTTTTTTTACACCACACATTTATACCTGCAGCTGTGGTAATTAGAATAGAGCTGGCAACCCGCAATGCTGCAACACTACTGACTTCGTGATTGGTAGATCGGTGGAGGGTGGAGCATCAGACCAAAACACAACATGACAGTTGAGGGCTGCAATTTTACTTTTTAAATAACAATATCCTGGCCAGACTGCAGTTGCCAGTCATATAAGTTTTTGAAATGAACATGATTTCTTAATGTCTAGTGACATATCCGGGCCATTTTATGATTATTTGAAATAAATTTCTTAAATACAGCTCCTTTAAAAATGTATGCTCTCAGTTGATGAGGGTAAACTTTTTATCCCATAAGACGTGCAATGAGAACACGTTTACTTAATCCCTCGAGGAGGTACAACAACAAACTCATGTGACTTCACCTCAACAGAGGATGTGATCGGATAACGACTGAACCAGCAGACCAAGCCCATCACAGCATCTCAAATGTTGTTTTGTCGGTTCCGAAACTCCTGTGCCAATGTCTGTCATGATAATGATTTGTTTTAATTCCTCCCTGAAAAAGAGAACAGAACAGCGTTTATTGAGACTATGGCTATGTTTACACAGAAACGATTCTGAAGAGAAAACGCAAAAGTAGCGTTGCGTCATCACTTTTTATTCTGCGTTTAAACGAGCGTTTTGTGTGGGAAATTTGCGTGCAAATGTTGACGCAAAAGTGTGTGAAATTCAATGTAGTATGCACTTCAGGCGGCTAGGAGTGCATACTGTAACAACACCAAGCCTGCGCACCTGCGTACAACCTTCACTGTCAAGCAGACTTTTGCGTTTTCACCATTTACACGAGAACGCGACGGTGGAGTGTTTTTAAGATTTCCACTCTGGAGGGTGGTTTCACTTTTTCTGCGCTTTTAAGCCTCAAAAACGCCGTCGCCGTGTAAACAAAAGGCACATCCGATGAAATATTTTTACGTTTTCACCCGCGAGCGTTCTCGTGTAGACAGGGCCTATGTTTACACGGAAACGATTCTGAAAGAGAAAACGCAAAAGTGGCGTTGCGTTATCACTTTTTATTCTGTGCATACGATGACGCAAAAGTGTGTGAAATTCAATGTAGTATGCACTCCAGGCTGCTTGGTGGCAATGTGGAGCACTGCTACACAACAACACCAAGTTTGCGCGCCTGCGTACAACCTTCACTGTCAAGCAGACTTTTGCGTTTTTACCGTTTACACGGGAACGCAATGGTGGAGCATTTTTTAAATTTCCACTCTGGAGGGTCGTTTAATTTTTTTGTGTTTTTAATCCCCAAAACGCCGTCGCCGTGTAAACGAAAGGCACATCCGATTACAATATTTTTACGTTTTCACCCGCAAGCGTTCTCGTATAAACAGGACCTGAGACAGCATCTGCGCACAAGTCATTTAAGATGGAGGAAAAAAGAGCCATGGTGTATCCACGATTGCAGCAAACAATTTCTAAGTGACGATTTTGTTCAGTTTTTTGTTCTCGCAAATGTTTTATGCCATAGGTCAACTTTGCGTAAAGTTGAATTGGGTTTGTAAATTTAGCTACTGCTATATAAACTTCTGGTTATGTCGCTGGTTATGCCTTTCAACAAAACAAAATGACAAGGAAAACAAGGAAAACAAATAAAACGAAATAAGAAAGAGTTTACTATTTTCATTTAATGTGTACTAATTTACAGGTCTGTTAGAAATTTCAAACTCAAGTGTAGGTCATCGGGTCGCATGATGTTTTGGTACGCCACACCCTAAACCTAATTAGGTTAAGCTCCACCCACTAGTTCCACAGAGGTGGAGCTGGACAAGGTCAGGCTCCACCCATTGTTTCTAAAGAGGGTCTCATCATGGGCTGTCACCAATCGCCCGAGCCTGAGTGTCATCTATAAATGATTCTAGAGCCGCAAGAAAAATAACCAGTCAAATTTATTTGTTTTAAAGCAGCTTTACAGAAAATTATGTTCATGCTTTATATTCAGAAAATGTCTTTGTAACTAATAGTTGCATTTAGCAGATTAGAACTGGGTGTTAAAGTTAGATTTTGCGATGATGCAAGCAATAAAGCAACTGAAATACAATATAATATAAATCGCCCTACGTGATTCTGTATGTATGTCGGATAAAGTTGGACAAACTTATATAGCCAATTTTGTATAAAGTAGGCTACTGGCTGATATATTTTTTGCACACACATTTTGTCACTGGATAAACTAACACACCATTAATATTCAGTACAGCACCAAACTAAGTGATCCTTTATGAAAATAGTCAGTTTTATAATTTCATCATATTGAATGTTTAAATTTAAATCAAGACAATAACACAATGCTACACTACACTGACCATCTAGGGGGTGCTGTAGAGCCCCCTGTATCCCTCCATCACAAACCCTGGTGTAACAGTCCACTGAGGCGAGTTGCGGTGAGAACCCACATGCAGTTTATTAAACAAAATACAGATAAACAAGCCAAGACAATGACTAGAACTTGGCTTGACTAAGAACATAACTTAAACATTAACCTGAACATTACATGAACTGACAAGACTCAACAAAATCAGGTTACAAACAACAAAACTAGAAAAGAGTCAATAGAAACATGAGGGCTATATATACAGTACACTACCGGTCAAAACTTTAGGATCGGTAAGATTTTTTATGTTTTTAAAAGAAGTCTCTTCTGCTCACCAAGGCTGCAATTTTTTGATAAAAAAAAAAAACACAAAAAACTGTTCTACTGCTGTTCTTTGAACTTTCTATTCATCAAAGAATCCTGAAATAAAAATGTAAAAAACTGTTTTCAACATGGATAATAATCATACATGTTTTTGGAGCATAAAATCATCATATTAGAGTGATTTGTGAAGGATCATGGGACACTGAAGACTGGAGTAATGATGCTGAAAATTCAGCTTTTTTTCTGGCTCCTAGCGGCCAAATTCTAAGAAAATTCTCAGAGTCATGACGTTTCTTAGAATTTCCCCTAAAAGTGACACGGAAATCCCAGTTAATATAAAAGCTATTCCTCAAGATTCCTAGCGCTTAAAAGGGCTCCTAAGGCGAGATCTGCTAAGAGCAGGGAAGAGGACTTTTAGTGGCTTAGGTGTTCCCCTAAGCAGCTTTGCACTTTTTTCTCCATTTTCTATGTTTGTAGGATATTTGTTAACAAGCCTTCATATCACAAACATTGATAAAAGCTGAGCCGTGTGTAACCTCGTTAAGACCACACTGATTTGTAACGTTGCAATTTCTACTTCATTAAGGATTGAGATTGAAGATGGCCATCTTGTTTTCAATGGGGTCCATATGGGAGTGAAAGTACAAAATATGCCCGCTAGGATATTAATATGAGCAAATAAGACACAAATCATTATTTGAACAGGGTGTAATGAGAAATTTTAGATTCTAATGTTATAACCCCTACAGCTTACTATTCATTTTCCAGATATTTTCTTGAATGTGAAATATTATTTACAATTACAGTCTGCATAAGATTAGAGTGTATAATTATGTTTATTGATTTGAGGGTACATCCTTTGCTCATTATCACCAAAAGTTCATTTTCATCAAACTTGTAGGATCAACCAATCACGGCTTTTGAAATGATGACTTATACCTAGCAACGGGGTCGACCACACCTAAGATGAGGATTTTCCATCCATTCCTTGCTCAGAGTTCACTGAAAATGTTCTGGAATCACTTCTAAGCTAAAACTCCAGGCAAGGAATTTTTAGGTTAAGTTAGGAGCTCTCCGAGAGGATTCTCAGAATCTTTCAGGATACGGGCCCAGATCCAGATGGAGGACCTGCACCTAGACACGACCACAACACAGTCCTGAAGTGTCAGCCGAGATTGTGTCAACTAGACTCTCCCTGTGAAGGCCTCGTCGACACAACAAGAGTGTTTTTTTCCACAACAAACGTTTTTCCTCTGTACAGATGTTATCAAAATGATTCCCGTTCACACACATCCGTGGAAATGACTAAAAACGCTGTATTTAACATCCCAGACAAGTCATTGGCAATGTCACTTTGTAAAGAAAGACTATGACTATTGCACAAACACATTCAAACGCACATACCTAGGACTAAACACGTACGTAAATACGAATGTGCACGCGTCACCGTTTCCACTGATTCATGTTTTTGAAGTTTACACTGTGACAGTGTCGCTTTAAAAACCAACTTACACTGAAACCTACTCTAGAGTTCTGAGGCCATCAAAACGCCATTGACGTGTAAATGAAATGTTTTCTGTTTTCCAGTTGTGTAAACTAAGTTAATGATTTTTTCAAAGAAAATGAATCAATTAAAAACTTACTTAAATGACTTTCTTCTACAGCTGCTGTACGGTCAAAACAATCCTTGCATTATATTCCTGTTATCTCATGTGTTAAACATCAGTATTGTAAAAAGTGCTGTAAATAAAAGGTGACTTGACCTGACTCGATGTCAGTGCTTCTGTTGCATGAATCATATTTTTTTGTGTATAAATTATGTGACCAGTACTGTAAAAAGTATTACCTTCAAAAAGTAAAGTAAGGGACTCTTGATTACGTTACTCTTAATTTTGATGTCATTTATTTACAGTTAGGCCTAAGTTAGGCCTACTTCTGATGTTATTGCATTAATTCTATTTAAAACCATGGATTTAACTAACATCAAAATGGTAAAATGTAGGCTATGTTACCTTCTTCCTTTAAATACTTTGGCCAGGCTATTATTTATTTGAAAATTAAAAGAGCAGTTTCTCTTTGTGATGTTCAACTGCTCAAAGTTGACATAAAATATAGTAGAAAGTAATAAGTATCCAATATTAGTACAGTAATCTAATTGCACCGTCGATGATGTTGATTGCACCGTAATTAGCAAGTTGTTGGAATATCACACGATGTTCGCAATTTAATCACCAATCAATATTTTATAGTAGTGCATATGTCTCTGCATGAATTTTCAATGGGAAACCACAAGAGTGCGATGCTTTCCATTCATCTAACAAACAAGGCATTAAAGATCAACAGTCCAACCACATACTGTATGCATCACTTTCAGCTAATCAGAGAGTCATGTGTTTCATAAAGTAATTCACATGAGATGAAGCCCGTCCCACACGAGGAGCGGAGGCAGGCGCGCTTCCCATGGACGCGCGTGACGTCACAATGGAGCGTGGACTTCATCCCGGGAGTGGAGGCTGATCAACATCCGGGACACCGGGTCTGAGTTCATGTGAATGCCTACACACACACACATACACACATACACTTCACCGACTGACTGCACGGGCAGCGAGCGACAGAGGTGAGTTTCATCTCTACATCATATTCGCTTTGGCTATTAAGTGTGATGTGAGTGTGTTTGGTTCAGTTGAACAAAGCGGAATGGGATTATTGTTAGTTTTAGCGGAGACTCCGGGTAGTATTGCAGAGGAAAACATAGGAGCTCATCCCTAACATAAGGGTATTCTTGTGTGTGTGTGTTGTGTGTACTGTGCGTTCATGCGCGTGCTTTTATGATTCTATGACTGATGATGCATTGATTGGCACATCTCTGAGATCAGCTGATGGTCAAGGCTGCTTTATATCATCTCATTGGATATATCTATCTTTTTAGTGTATGTGCTCTCTAAGGCCTTTCCTTTAGAAATACCTCTCTGGACCTCATTTACCTTGCAAATTTTGTGCTGTGCTTGTGTAAGGAATTCAAATGTTAAAAGCAAACTTTCACTTCCAGACTATTGTATTGTGTTGAGTTGTATTATTTTTTTTATATATATAAAGCTCGAATATATCCATGGATGTTGATAAGTGTTGATAAATTTCTCCTGCTGTGTCACAAGAAGTTGTAAATGCCCTTTGCTCCTTGGGAACTTTCACAAGCACTTGTCCCGTATAGGACAGTCACACACCTGTCATTGTCTAGGAGTCGATCGTTTGGGAACCGCTGACAGTAAACAGTGTTGTTATACTCAGGCTGTCCATTATAATGAAAGAAATATGAGAGGGACACACAAACATGGTGTGTGTCAAACAGTCTGACCACAACGACACACCTACAGGTGCGGCTGGCCGAGAGTCATGACTCACCTCACTTTCATTCTCTGAAAGTGAAATGAAATTTCTGTCATTTTTTACCGTAAATGAGTCTGTAGGCTTGCTGTAATTACCTTGATTAGTTTCACAGATATAGCAGGGCTCGACAATAAGCCTTGCAATATGAATGTAAATCGAGTAGAAAAGTTGCATGGATTTTAATAATATTTATTCTAAAGCTATATTTTCATTAGCTTTAATATTGGTGATTCCCATAGTTCACAGCAAAACACACGTTTCAGAGTCACAGTAAAGGAAAAGAAATGTGGTTAAATGTGACTAAAATATCTATTCTTTTCTAACAAAAGCTACTAAAATTTTAATATCAGAACATGTTGAAGTGTTTTAGGAATAGATGTAATAATTTATTCATTTATAGTGGACCTCAGCTACTAAGACCTAGTTCATTAGTGTACTACCGACTTCTATTATTCAACTTTGACAGCATTCAAATATCGTAGAGGAAAACCATAGCAACTCGCTTTAGTCGGCTCCTGTCCTGGTGGCATATTTTCATGACAAGCCTTTGTTCATCACTAGTACACACCTTCACCTTCACACATTCGAGGTATGTTCAGTGTCTTATAGGACTCATTAGACTCCAATACAACACACAAGACTTTTCGTTGTATTCATTTTGTCTAATGCTGAACAGTGGATCGGTGGCAATCCTCATTGGCAGTCTACGTAGGCAGCACTTCAAGTCATCATAGACTTGCTGCCTTCATAAAGGAAAAGCATAGTAACCCTGCCTTCTAAGATTCCTTGTTTTGGCCACATTTTAAAGGTTAGTAGTTTGCACGTGTCTGTTGTGGAGAAGAATATGTTGTTTATGTTGTCTGTGTAAAAACTAAACTGAAGATTGCAATGTGAAAGAATAAATAAATACACTATCTTATTTAAATTAAAGTCAGTTGTTAATTAAAGTCTCAATGTAGCTTAATAGTTTAATATATACACTACCGGTCAAAAGTTTAGGGTCGGTAAGATTTTTTATGTTTTTAAAATAAGTCTCTTCTGCTCACCAAGGCTGCAATTTTTGATAACAAATACACAAAAAACACAGTAATATTGTGTAATATTATGACAATTTAAAATTACTTTTTTATTTGTATTTTATTTTTGGGGGAAATAAATTAGAAATCAATACTTCTATTCATCAAGGATGAGTTACATTGATCAAAAGTTACAGTAAAGACATTTATAATGTTAGAAAAGATTCTAATTAAATAAATGCTGTTCTTTGAACTTTCTATTCATCAAAGAATCCTGAAATAAAAATAGTAAAAAACTGTTTTCAACATGGATAATAATCATACATGTTTTTGGAGCATAAAATCATCATATTAGAGTGATTTGTGAAGGATCATGTGACACTGAAGACTGGAGTAATGATGCTGAAAATTCAGCTTTTTTTTCCAGAGGAATAAATTCACAATATTACTGTGTTTTTGTGTATTTTTTATAAAAAAAATGCAGCCTTGGTGAGCAGAAGAGACTTCTTTTAAAAACATAAAAAATCTTACCAACCCTAAACTTTTGACCGGTAGTGTGTGTGTATATATATATATATATATATATATATATATATATATATATATATATATATATATATATACTTTATACAATATATACAAAAAAGCAACATTTTGAAACAAAAAGCTGAGAAAATCTTGTTTTTGTCAAAGACTTCATCTGGATCATATTCAGAAAGATTATCAAACACAGATAGAGTAGACTGAGTCCATCCTAAAACTTGTCCTGGGTATGCATTTCACGGCAGTAACATTAGGCACTTTGGATTTATTTGCGGTTTAATGTTGTTTATCGCGTTATTTAACATCAGCTTCTTTCTGCTTCTTTTATGCCTGTGTTTTGATCAGGAGATTCAGGACTCTTTCAGAAGATGTGTGTAACAGTGAAAACAGAAAGCCGAAAGAAGAGTTAAAACTGTAGGCAGAGCTGCGTGATTCTGGATGAATTCAGAATCACGATTTATTTTCTGTTTCAAACAGAGATGATTCTTCCACAATTCTGAACAGACGACTAAACAAAATAACACGTAATTTATCGAGAGGTTCTGACAAAATGTTATTTGCTGCTGTGCTGTCTATTTAAAGGGGTCGTAAACTGGCTTTTTAAATGTTATTATATTGTTGTCTGAGGTTAACTTATGACGTTCGCTTGGGTTTTACATTCAAAAACATCAACATTAATAAGTAATAGGTTATTTTCTACTCTAGTTTTGAGCCTAGCTGAAAAACGCTCTGTTTTTATGGGCGTCTCGCACTGAAGACTTGGAGTAAACGCCCACTGCTGTGAGTGGATAACAGTTTTGCATATTATAATGAGTTTCAACTCACCCATTGATGTACTTGGGGGAAATTGTTTTGCAAACGTCCAATGTTGTAAAATGGCAACCAGAATGATTCGCCCATACAGTGTGGCTGAAACCGTTGAAGTAGGTGTTGATCTTCTTCTGCGGGGGTAGTGTTTTATCCTCTTTGACGTCATAGTTCCCCACTTTGAAAAACGAGTCGTTTGCTGAGGCTGGTGTCAATAAAAGCTTTTATTGAAATAACAAGACGTTTTCAGTTCTGAAATTTACAGGATATTCTTATAATATGATGACCTCTTAGATATTGAATCACCCCTTTAAAATATTGAATCAATCTGAATTGTTTAGAAACTTGGTTTGAGTGAATGATTCAATGACTCTCTCATAAAGACTTCACTTGCTTCATTAATGGTTGAATCAGCGCTTTTGAATGAGTTCTTGAATTATTAAATCAGGGACATTTACACTTTAGCAGTCACTTGTCGCCACCTACTGGTGTAAAGATGGTAGGTCACAAGGTAAGTTTCGAGACTTAACGTTGTAGCTTATAGACAGGCTGTGTGATTTCGGACAATTTGTGAGTTAAGTCTCTAGTATGTTTTAGTGTGTCATTCAGACAGAGTTGGTGAGAGTTCAGATGTTTTAAAACACAGCATTATTAGGTTCAGGAAATAGATCCACCGTGTGTGTGAAGCTTTGTGTCATGCTGAACTCGCCCAACTCACTTTTCAACTCATCATCCAAAATCCGAACCCACGTGTTTATGAAACTTAAATATTTTTTGCCTGGAGCTTGAGACTGACCGTGTCACATCACTTGCTGATAATTCTGGCATGTTCAACTTGAGCAAAACATTGGTGTACAGTGAAAACCTACTGTATGGTTTGCTGGAACGGCTCCACATTACTAGCAGCAGTGTTTGTGTTGCTCTTGTTCAGGTCTTTTGTGTGTCTGGATGAACAGACATGCTCGTGTGTGTGTGTGTGACCTTTCTGTTGGCAAACAGGTTGTGTCACTTCAGACTGTTGAGGGTTTGAAGAACTTCATCTTCTTTCACGTTCATCTTGTCTATTTAAGAGCTAAAATCATTAACCGTTCTTTGTCAAACATGTAGTACACTTATTTAGAGAATTGCTTGTCTGTCATGTGTGTGTCTTCCGATGTAGAAACCTCTGCCACTGATTAACTTTTTTACCAGTGCTGTCACACCATGGTCAGGTCTTTTACATTAGCCTGAGAGTTTGACCTGTGATCGCGGTAAAGAGTCAATCTTTAAGCTGGCGTTAAATCACTAAATTCTTCAGCTCAGATTGAACTAATATGGAAGCTTAGAGTTGGAAAACGTTGTGTGTTGTGTTGAGTGTGTCATGTTGAGCTGCACCTGCTGTGTGGGAACAACCTTCATGTACAGTAGTGACACCCTGATTGTCTGTTTGTGTTCAGCTCTAGCGAGTTAAATATGATGTTAAAGTCCCCCTGTCAATCATATAATTATAACTTTAAAACTCATATTTGATCACTAACATTGCACATTTAAAAAAGTTTTCCTGTGGAAACAAATTCTTTATGCCTTAAAATAGCTTGAATGTAACTTGACACCCGTGCCTCATTCAGCATGCGCTTCCATGAATATGCAAATGAGCCCTGCCTCTACTCACTCTCAGCAGCTCAGAATAACTGATCCACTTGGTCAACCTTACTAAGGCTTTACAACGGAGACGGAGAGTGCAAATACTGGTTTAATTCAGCCATGTGTGTTTGAAGAAACTGGTTCAGAAAGTGGAAGAGTGAATTATACAGGCTCGCTCTACGTATCATCTACGAAGTCGATGTATCAGAGAGTGGTAATGCGTTTCATGTATCGTTCTTTACAAAGTCAGACACATAACGGTAATTAAAGCGATGATGAACTGAGAAATCTAATTTTCCTTGAGCTTTTGACGTCTAAGAGGTCATCATATAAGAATATCCTGTAAGTTTCAGAACTGAAAACGTCCTTGTTAGCCCAATAAAAGCTATTGACACCAGCCTCAGCAAACAACTCGTTTTTCAAAGTGAGGAACTATGACGTCAAAGAGGATAAAACCCCACCCCTGCAGAAGAAGATCAACACCTACTTCAACATGGCCGGTTCTAGCCCCGCCCACCGACTCGCTCATTACACGCATAGCGAAATAACATAGATGCCTACCTCGTGAATGACAAACCGGATCGAGCTACCGAGCAATACAGAATATTGTGCGGTGCCTGGTTGTGGAAGACAGTCGCTGCATAAGCTTCCTCTGGATTCCAATAGGACTGCATGGATAAGCTTTATTTTTAATGACGTTCCAACTGATGAGGGTAAAATATTGTCCATTTGTTCGCTTCATTTCACTGAGGATTGTTTTGTAAACAAGACTGGATTTGCAGACCGATTAAGAGTAAAGAACGGTGCAGTGCCGTCTCTATTGGACCTGACAGGAATGGTGCAACACACGGACTCTGGGTCGAACATGTATGGGCGAATCATTCCAGTTGCCATTTTACAACATTGGACGTTTTCAAAACAATTTCCCCCAAGAGCATCGACGCGTGAGTCGAAACTCATGCAAATATGCAAAATATGCAATATGCAAAATTGTTATCCACTCACAGCAGTGGGCTTTTACTTCCAAGTCTTCAGTGCGAGACGCCCATAAAAACCGAGCGTTTTTCAGCTAGGCTCAAAACTTGGGTACAAAAAAAGCCTATTACTTATTCATTTTGATCATTCATTTTTTGAATGCAAAAACCAAGCGAACGTCATAAGTTGACCTCAGACAACAATATAATAACATTTAAAATCCAGTTCATGACCTTTTTAATATGATTAGTCTTTTGCTTGGCTATGTTATAATGCTAATAATGTGCTAATGTTACACAAAGTCTGTTCCCGTCCCTGATCTCAAAGTCAGAAGACTGCATCAGAAACGCTTTGAGCATCAAAGAACATCAGTGGAGAAAGGAATATATTTCACCATAGTATCGTCACATCATAGACATAGATATAAATTCACCCGCTATATTGATAATTGTACCCAATTTTTAATATGAACAGAATAATAACAGGATAATCTTTCAATTCTCGCTAGTTTGCTGTTAATGATATGCTAAAGCACGCCGGTGCGTTGATCTGATTGGTTACAAGGAAGTGTGTGACGTCAGAAACACCAGCGATTTCAAAGCGTGTTTTTGAGACTGTCTTTGGTTCAATGCAGTTTTGAGGAAAAAACACTCAGCAATGCTGTCGACTTATGAATTTTATGGCGTTTTTTTTAGTATACAGTTGAAACAGAATACCGCTGCAATGCAATGATTGTTTGTCTTCTGACGAACCGTCACATGCCGAGAAGCAAAAACTAGATCTGCTGTATGTCCTCCATTGTTGTTCACTGTGTCGCTTTCTTCTTCGCTCGAGAATGACGTCAGTCGCTGACTTTCTGCCATACGCCACGCATATCAAGTAAGCGTACTGTTGGCGGTAGAAACACAAGCCAGATTAGTCCTGAATCGTACTGTTCTGTACTGTACCACTCGGTGGAAACAAGCCATTAAAGCATATTAAAACACCACAGACATAAACAACATTCAAAACGCGATCTTCACCACAGCTTCAATACAATTACTGAAAAATATGGAAAAGCCATATAATAAGATATAAGTAAGCAATAAGGTACGAGAGGCTGTGCTGTATGGTGAAAAAGTAACGGCTGAAGGGCGTTGTTAGGCTCAACGCGAAGCGGAGTAACCCGTTCAGCCGTTACTTATTCACCATACAGCACTTGCCTTGAGTACCTTATTGCTTTTATAAAACGATTAGCGCACAAAAAAATATTAAAGTAAATAAAAAATGTATTAGTGCAACTTTCATGAAGTAAAATCACTAAAAGCCTTCCTTCCGCTAGAAATAAATAGTCCCTGACCGTGAGCAGCAACAACGTTCCAATATGTAATATTCATGAAAGCTCAAATAAACACAACACAGGAACCGCAGTGTTGCGCAGTGATACATAGAGCCGCTGAGTGAAGCGGTCACAGACGTGTGTTATCATGAATAGGATTGGAACTAACTGTTTTATAAATGATATAATATCACAAAAATAAGTCATTTTTTTAATATATAAGTCACAAAACTGCTTCTAAGATTTATAGTTCGAATTTTTGGAGAAATATATTTTAGGCACAATTAATGTATAGTACTATTAAAAATATTCAAAACCCGCTCCTATTAGCTTCTTTTCAATGCGTGACAAATTATATTATTATTATTATTATATTATAATGAGTCATACAACTCTTGTTTTATTGGATAAATATAATTTAGGTACAAAAATGTGTATCACTTAATATTATACGTAATATTTAACTTTCTGCAAAAGCTTTGTTAGAAGTGGTTTGATGTCTTAGTCGGTTCTGATTTGAGTGTTTCTGTGTTCTCATGATCTCATGCGCTGCGGTGACAGTGAGCCTCAGTCCTCTGACAGCTCTCGTGTGTGTGTGTGTGTGTGTGTGTGGAGGAAGAGTGGGCCTACAGTCGAATAACTCTGCTGTTGAAATGTCAGTTCACTGCAGCTTTTACTTCCCTCGGTTCCCTCTCTTTTTCTCGATGCTTTTTGGTCCGGTGTAGCTTTATCTTATATCTTAAAGTTCATGGACTCATGAAGCTGAGTTATTATAGTGATTTTAGATGTATGTCTCGTCTCAGAGTGATGTCATCATAGCATAGACTGGCTTTGAATTTTGGTGACATTTTGTAGTAACGTGTAGCAAATTATTTTTATTTAACTTTTAATACATTTGAGTAAACTTTTAACATATAGTAAATGTTTAATTTTGAAAATAAATAGTCTTAAGTTTAAGATTCAGTAATAAAGACTTAATTTGTTTCATTATTGGATGAATCTGCTTTTTTAAAATGAAACTTGCATATTTAAATGTTCCGCTGTTCTTGTCGAAAATATTGTGTGAATGGAGATGACCGTCTTTTACCGATTGACCGTGCTGCTCTAATATACAACATAAACATAATTTAAAATTGTTCAGTGTTCAGCTACTCAATCACACATTATAGCTTTTAATACCTAGACGACAGTATGTAACGTTGATGGAAAATCCTTGTTGCAAAATTATCCAGTACATTTTTGGTTGATTGGCTGAAACAACATGTTTGTTATCTTGATGCATCCATTAAAAATATAGTGCGAATACATTAATTTCATCTTGAAATTGGACTTTTCATGTTCGTTTAAGACCAATTCATTTCTGTCTCCACTCCTGGTCTATGTCTAGTTTTGAGTCGTCTGTATGATAAAGAAAAAAACCCTTTATTTAAAGCGGTCTAAAAAAAGGCTGAAATGTTCCTTGTTGTCTGCGTAATACGTGGAAATTTACATATGCAAATCTAGTTTTTTGCTTGATAACCAAATGCCTATTTTACTTGCAGTACACAAAGCCTGTAGTAATAGCTTCGTGAAGCTCTATGGGACATTTTTAAATATGATATTCACAGAGAAGGACATTTGTATGCTGTGCCATTATTATTTATTTTTTTGGTTTTGTTGCCATGATCAAGGGAATTGGGCTGTGTTTCTTTCTTCTTATTTATACTCCTGTGAAACAAGAAGTCATAGCTAGAAAATGTCATGCCACCCTTGTGTGCTGATGTGCTGTTAAATATTAATGTTGTGAATATACTTCAGATATAATTTCTAAAAATGGTGACAATAAGGGTGACAATAATTGTTGTTACTTCAATAAAAGGTTAGATTTGTGTTTTTTTTTAATGAAAGATCAGTAGGATATACAATGTAGATTTATTTACAGCCATCTTTGATCATATTTACCAGGGATGCTAATCATTTTGACCTCCATGTACATTGACTAGTTTAGTTGGGAATTGTGCACACATTAGTAGGAATTTTGTACCAAATTGATACCAAATTGACCAGCTTTAGACAGACATGACGCATGCTGTTTATAAAACTGCATAGAGTAAGAGAAGAGTTGATGTTTATTGCATTGCATTGCAATAAAACAAATCTATTTTAGATGGTTCTTTTTAACTTCCTATTCATCAAAAAATCACAGTTTCCTCAAAAATATTAAGCAGCACAATGGTTTTCAAAAAAACTTTTGCTGATAATTTACTCACCCCCATGTCATCCAAGATGTCCATGTCATTCTTTCTTCAGTCGAAAAGAAATTACGGTTTATGTTGAAAACATTCCAGGATTTTCTCTATATTGACTTCAATGGGAACCAAACGGTTCAAGGTCCAAAAGACAGTTTTAGTGCAAACTACAAACTGTTCAAAGGGCTTTAAACGACACCAGATGATGAATAAGGGTCTTATCAAGCGAAACCATCGCTCATTTAATAAAAAATAACTAAACTAAAGTTAAACTTGTTAATCAAAATGAACGAAACTTTTTTTCAGTAATTTGGTTCATTCAACGAACGAAATGAACAAATTGACTTAGGAAAAGATTAGTTAAATCTGATGAACAAGTTCGAACAGGAGAGTCACGAATGTGCATCACAGAACAGAGCAATTACCAGTAAAGTCCATTATATGGAGAAAAATCCTGGAATGTTTTTATCAAAAACCTTAATTTCTTTTCGACTGAAGAAAGAAAGACATGGACATCTTGGATGACATGGGGGTGAGTGAAATTATCAGCAAAAGTTTTTTTTTTTTTTTAAAGTGAACTACTCTTAACAGTGAAAATGAAAATAATGTTTCTCGAGCATCAAATCAGCACATTAGAATTATTGTTGCGTAATATACTGTTCTGGGTGGTTGACAGGACACTGTGATTAGTGACTAGTGTTCTTCTCAGAAGAACCCACTGCCAAACCATGACGTACTTGCCAAAGATGTCAGTCTGGCACTTGTTCACAACTTCACATTGACCAACATATTTAAATATTCCCCAAAAGAATATACTGCAAGAACATGCTGTGTGAATGACTTCTAAATAATTCAAATGTCATTAGTGCGACAAGAAGGTCATGCACTCATTCAAACAGTCTGAGAAACTGGAGACGTGTGGCTACTACAGCAAGAACACTTTCTCTAGTCCTGCGTTTCATTCATCCTCGATCAATACCTCCTCAATCCATTCTAATACACTTCACAGGCAGCTTCCTGTAGTTCCCTAATTCTGTCACAGCCCAGCCCAAACTAAGGCCTGTTCAGACCAAGAATGATAACTGTAAGCATTTAACTGCATTCACAGCAGTGCATGATTTCTTGTGTTCGTTATAAGCATGTTGTTTCGTTGTTTGCCGCTTTAAATGCTTGAGCCCTTTTAAAGTATGATGGATTCAGATTGGCTGTTTGTGTTGTAGTGTTTACAAATATCTTTATAGTCCTTGTTGTGAACGTGCCTTTAGTCTTCACATTCGTTGGACAGGCAGTTGCTCAGTTGCACAAGAACCCTGGAAATACATGATTACTATTAGGGCTGCATGAAATGGTTTCATGATTCAGCTTGCTTGGTTCTCAAGTAAAATGCACACACAGATTAGTGAATGCTGAAATGTGTATTTCTCAACTCAAACTAGCAAAATGCTAATTTTCAAAATCTTTAAAATATTCTTTTACAAAATTAAATAGTGACATCGTTGCATTACTGCAAACTTGTTATTGTCTCAACAGTCCAATAGTATAAAATAAATGTCATATTTATTTACCTGTGCCCTTACTGTCTTACAGGTAGGACATACAGAAATATCAAACAGTCTGCGCTGCATAAATTATAAATTAAATATAGGCTACAAAAGTTATTTGGTCAAGAGCAGTGAGTCATTTTCTCTTTTCCTTGATTAACTGACAGAAAGCTTTATTGGCTGCTGTCCCTTTAAGAGCAGCCGCTGCTGACAGAGCCGCAGATCTCACACACGACTCATTCTCTCACAACTCTTCACGTCCATCATAAGACTGCTCTTATGTTATGAAGATACTCGACAAAACTGACATTTTGGTTTAATTTTGTGTTATAGTTCGTTGAAGCACGAAAGAGAAGTGCGTTCTCTTTGTCTCGTTGCGTAGCATTTGCACGAATAAGAGCGGGATCATACAATGTAACATTAGCCAAAGGATGACAAAATTAACAGATGCTGCATGTATTGCGTTTAATGTTTTATCAATATTTAATAAATTTAACGTGTTAACGTTGACAGGCCAGATTTATTTAGTCCATAAAATCGAAACATTTTGCATCATATAATCGCATAGACTTGACATTGCGATTGCGATATGAGTACTTTTTCATTTTAAGAATGAGTCCCTCATAGACCCTTCCCTCAAAGAAATCAGGGACAGAAGTGGATGAAAGTGGACAAAGAGACCGATTGAAACACCTGAGCTGCGTCTGAAATCGTGTACTATGTGAGTAGGTGCTATCTTTAAAAAAGAACGTGCTTCACGAAAATGTTCTATATAGTATGAATACGGGTAGTATGAATGAGTCTGGACATACTACATGTGCCATGTTGTTGTCACGTGACATACGCCATCACAACAGTGCGAAAATTTAAAGAGCCCATTCTAGTGACTGCACCAACTTTTGCGGAATTTCTCAAATAACATTTATTTACCTAATAAATTCTACTATTAAACACACACACAACCCCTATGAACAATGACAGATGTTGATTTTTGGCAAGGAAAAAGACATTTATTTGCTTGTGATTTGCTTCGATAAATAAACATGAATGAATCAATAGAGATACACGTGTGTGACTGTTTATCTCCTAACACTGCAGCCGCGTCTCCGGTTACCGACATTTTCAAATATAACGACACCAACTCCTCTCCCGAGGCATCATGGGATAGTAAAGTGTCCATCGTATGCGCACTTTAGAATCTCGCCGGAAGTAGTAGGTCATCCCAGCCCGTTCTCATCCCAAAGCGCCATATACAACGCTTTTGCAAAAGCGTAAATATCCAACGCACATGGCACCCTTTAGCGCCAAATGAGATGTAAAAATAAATCGGGCAGAAGGCACCTCCTAGTGGTCTAACCCTAAACCTAAACCTACCATAACCGAAGCGTCTCATTTGGCGCTAAAGGGTGCCATGTGCGTTGGATATTTACGCTTTTGCAAAAGTGTCGTATATGGCGCCTTGGGATGAGAATGCGTTGGTCATCCAGATACTTTTCGCCTACTGTTTTTCCAAATCTGATGATTTCGGACATACTACTCTGCTTGCGTACTGTTTTTCGCATACTATATAGTAGGGAATTATTCCATTTCGGACGCAGCTCAGGTGTAAATGAGACTGCGTCTACCTAGTGCTGGGCGGTTTGACCAAAAATTGATATCACGTTTTTTTCAAAATCATAACGGTTTTTCGATTTTTTGGTTCGGTTTTTTTTATTTATTTTTTATGCATAGTCAGGTGTTCAATGCATTTTCTACTGGTTAGAGAGGAATTTCTGCAGTAAATTGACTTAGGATGGTCTATTTTACTGTCATTAGTGAATATTGTAGAATAATTCCACACTAGTAATACAGGTTTGCATGGCCCCAGAAAATTATGCTGTTTACAAATAAGAGCCATTCATGATTCTAATGAAGGGAGGAATCAAAATGCAAAGACAACTGCAGTCAAAATACAGAACTTTTATTTTAAACAACACAATTAGAACAACTTGGAATACTTTTGTTCAAGTACAAATCCAGGAACATTACGTGCATTCAAGTAAATATAAAAGGAAATCTTGTCTTGCATTGCTTTTGAGGTCTATTAAAGAAATTAAAACAAAATTATGCAACTTGCATTAGTTATTCCTTCAAAAGTATTGCTTCGAAACCAGAACAAACATAAAATAAATATAAAGTGCTAACTTACTTGGCACACAGGATTATCCTGTATAATGGAAACAATATTTGGCCCGAACTTTTCTTTAGCTTTCCCCGTGTTACATGCTGATGTGGAGGGCGCTAAATCCGCGGCTGAATCCGCGGCTGATTTAATACATTCTTGATATTCCAAGACATGTTTGCGGCTGAGCGCGCTGAAGCAATTTGCTTGTGTTGCCGGGTCATTTCTCCCAGCGGAGAATATTAAGCCCGACAGCACTTACATAAAATGGTTGTTTTGGTCGAATGTCGGATTTTTGGAAAACAAAAAACCTCCAAACAACAGACCCGGCTCCTCTTTTGGCACAGTTCTTCTTCGGTGTCATCACTATGTTGTACTAATTCTTCAGCATCCATCGTCCATGTAACGTAACAGAGCGCTGCTGTTTGTTTACACTCGTCAGTGCTCAGTAGTGCAACAGGTAAAGGGTCCGTCTGAAACAGTGTCACGCACTCTATGGTCGCGCAGCGTAACGGTTGTTCCGAACGTTGTGTAATTAAACCGGTATGGCGTTTTATTCAAAATCAGAAATCGTGACGAAAATATAAACCGGTTTTCGGTTCGAACCGGTCTACCGCCCAGCACTGACGTCTACCTGTGATCCGATTGACCAAAACGGATCCTAATACCAGTGTAAACAGGCTGACTAAGGTTTATTGTGGAATAGTTAACATCGACTAGCCTGTGTCACCTAGCCAAACCTTGAACCCTTTGTTCAAAAACAGGATTGCTTCTATTCACAAATGGTGGTGTTGTATAGCCTTGTGAGGCTATTCCTGATCTCGCGAGCTTTCAAGGTTTCACTTGAAGATCAGTCTGGATACTTTCCGTTCAAGAAAATTTGGAGCAGTTCACCAGACGAACGTCCAATACAGCGTTGGCTTTGAGGCGGGTTGAGGTGTGACGCAACGAGAAGCGCGAACAGTTCAGTCCCAGAGTCACATGGCGGCTTCAGCGGATGAAACTAGCATCAGCGTGGCTATTCGAGCAAGTTTTATCGGAATTACAGAGTATTTCCTCACTGAAAGAAGAGCAAAACACTGCTCTGGAGGCTTTTTTCAGAGGAAAAGATGTTTTCGCTCTTCTCCCGACTGGTTTCGGCAAGAGTTGCTCTGATTGGTTGATTTGGCCCGTCTATCACCAACATAGGCCAATCAGCTAACCAGTATTTTCGCCTCTTTCCAAAACTACTTCAACGGAAAGTTTCCAGATGGATATGCGGAGCAAATCCATCTGGCGGAGTCAGGTTAGGTGTTGTAGACATGGCGTTGGGATCTCATCAAACAATATGATCATGATACATGTTGTTTTTTACATTTCTACTCTCAGTGGAAAAATGTGTCTATTTGCTGTGTAACAAACTTCAGATTTAGTGAATTTAATGGACCCCAGCTGAACCCAAACATCAAGATTTCATGTCAAATTGTTGCATTTGTATAAAGGGAAGATATTAATGCTGAAAGTCTATTTTCATTTTATATAGAACTATCAAACTGCAGGATTTCAGTAATGACTTTAATGCTATGAACATGGAACATGTTTAGGTATTCCAGTCATTTCTGTGAACAAATAGCGAGTGATTTTTTTGGCAATAGTTTCAATTTCAGCTATTCAGTGTTCCTGTGCACAAAGCAAGGTCTGTATTGCAATGGTTTACTGAGTCTATTGTGGAAAAGCTTGACTGGCCTGCACAAACCCCAGACTTGAACTCACTGAACAGCTTTGAGATTGAATTGGTGTCTTAATGGGAGCAAAGCTCTGCATCCATGTTCAAACTTCCTAGAAAGGCCTTCCCAGACAAACAGAAGCTGTTACAGCAGCGAAGGAAGGGGTTACTCCCTGTAGGAGTCTTCTATAATTCCATTGTAAGGTGTAGCATTCAGGTTCGTGTTCACTGGAATTACTGGAATAGCCAAACTGAGAGACCATTTCAAGAAATTGATTGATTAAACTAGTTCAACCAATTCGGACTGAACCGTCTGAAACCATTCATGGCTCAAATCAGAACAGTTACTCAAGTCACTTTCAGATCTGCCTGGCAGTCACTCCGACTCGAAATGAGCCAATATGCAGGAGTAAATGATCCTATGATGCCTGTATTTGCCAACTCATTCAGCGCTCTAGTTAGCGCTGGAGCGCTATGTCTTTCCGACATGCTAAGAAGAACCGTGTGCCGAGGGTTTCATAAAGGGGCAAAATGGATGTTTCTGGAAATCATAAAGCATGATAACTCAAATCTATAGTAAATCTAACAGTGATCCGATTGCTGTAGTTCTGGAGTCAACGGCAGTACTGATAGCAAGAGCGGTTAATGGATACAACAGATCTCGAGTCACCAGGACACTGAACTGAGGATACAGTCTGGACTCTGACATGTATACATGATGTCATTGTGTGATTAGTTAAACAGTTTTTTTTTACTTTTTTAAAACATTGAAGTGAACTGTCCAAAAGATCCATTTTTCAAAATAGAATTTGACTTCCAATAACCAGTATATCATCACCTTTACCTAGGAAGTATACTACTGGTTAAAAGTTTGATATAATAATTATTATTAAAAAAAATTTCCTCTGTTTTTGAAATAAGTCTCAATTACTTATTGAGTATAGTTTAAGTATATTGAGTATAAGTATAACTAACTTATTGAGTATAACAATAAGAAATAAGTCTCCAATTGCATTTAGTTGATACAGTAAAAACAGTATTATTACAGTATCATTATTACAGTCTTCAGTTTCACGTGATCCTTCAGAATTTATTGTAAAATGTTGATTTGCTTCTCAAGTAATATTTCTAAACCATGTTTTGCTGCCTATTGCTGCAGAGTAACTTTTTTTTGGTTAAAACTGTATTGCAAGTACACTTTCAAGTACATAACCAGCCAGTGTTCAATTACAACTGAAAAATGTATATTATATAAAATTCAACCCACCAAAGAGGCAATTAGGAGTGACGCCACAGCTGAAATTCACCCGCATTTGGTGGGTTGGCGGGTCTTAATGTCAACCCCTGAGTGTATAACCATCAAGTAAAAAGGTTTTTCCTAACCAAGTTAAATGAACATGAATACATAAACTAGATTCTGCCTTATCTTTATTATGGACACTCTTATGTCATTGACCCATAAATGGAAATGATTATACAGCAACACGAGACCAGGAAGAAATAATGCGGCCACTTTGCCTAGATCCAGTTATACTCAATAAATTTTACAACCTGGACAATAAGTTACTTTGTGAACTTTGGCCTTTTTTTTTCTTTTTCTGGTCTTGAGCTTGAAGAAAAGACAACATCAGTGTTGGGGCAAAATACCAAACACTAATCAAGTGTCGCTCTAAAGACGTCATGTGTAGCGGTGGCATTCACAGTGATACACAGAAGAGAGGAATTTCATTCAAATAAAAACAGAGAGTGGATGATGTTAAATTCTCCAGGCGAGTTTGGAAGGCGATGAGTGTGGTCATTCAGTCAGTGTGATACAGGCTACGTCCACATTAATCCGGATAGATTTGAAAACGGGTTTTCGTTTAAAAACGCTCTCCGTCCACACTAGCGTTTTCAGGCGTTTTCCGACGTTTCAGTGTGGATGAGAAACTTCTAAATTCACTTTACTGAGCATGCGTGAAACTTCTCAAAAGCTCACTGAGATGATACAGATGGGAAAATAAATAATAATGTTATCGCACAATAAGAGGATAATTTTATTTAGCAAAATATCTCACCATCACGGATGCGTCCAGGTCGCATTCAGTCACCATATGTTTGGTCTAAAACGTAACTGCTCTCCTGTTTGCCGCAGGACAGCAAATGTGAGTAGGCTACATTATCTGTCATCTTTGCAATACTGTGCAATGAAGAATAGCACATATTAAATAGAAAGTAACATATTGTAGCAAAAGTGTAAAAATGAGTAACACAACAGGCACAATACAGATAAACATGAATATCTATTGTTACTACATGGATCACATGACTAATGTTACGTCATTGTTTTGAAATACCTTCAGTTTCACTGTCCACACTACAACGCGAAAACGGCGTTTTCGAATTTATCCACTTTGGAGAGCGTTTCCAAACGATACGTTTTTGTTGACTTAAAACAGCGTCTCAGTGTCGACGGAAGGCCAAAACGGAGAGAAAATATACGCTTTCAAACGAAAACGTATTGGGGGAAGGCAGCTTTATAGTGATCTTGCTCTGGCATGTCAATCCTGGACCAAGAGGCTGTTTCACTGCCAAACTGGTTTTGGGAGGCATGATGTGGGACTTGCACAATAAGCATCTGCCGTCTGCTCACAATTTGTCAGCTGTGCTCCATCTTTTTGACCTGGATGTGGGCTGATACTGTGACTTACCCGTCCAGGACGCTTGCCTGAAGAATTGCCTTTCTTTACTTTTAACTGTGAAAAATATGGGTTGTTCTTGTCATTTCAGGAAGGACACACCTAACCCACCTTACCCTGACCCAAGTGTGCCATGTGTTTGTTTGTTTTGTGTTTCCCAATGTCCAAACTAGTCTTGGTTCAGTAGACTGTGTTACCAGTGTTACACAGCATTTTTGTACACCAATTTCATTACATCTTGGCCACCGCAGCTCCGCCCCCACTGCCGTTTTTCTTTTTATATAAATAACATTAGTTCAGTTGGCTGACAAACGCTGCAATTATAAACTGAAAGCATCCGCTCTGTTCCATATAGCACGAGCTGCAGAGTCACAGCAAGAGTCAAATTCCTCTTATCTTGTGATGAGAGTTAACTGATAAGACAGTGGCAGATGATATGGAGCAGCAGATCCTGAGCATCAGTAGCTATGTTTACATGAACACAATCGGAATGAAAGCAATGCGATTGATGAATCCGATCAAGCTGTTTACTTGAATGATAAATAAAGTGATTGGGTTGATGTGCGCGTTTATATGTCACAAGATTCAAATCGGAATTTATTTTTTGACATGCGCACACTGCACGAATATGCCACTGTTCGCGCTCCCCTATTGGTTCTGTATTTGTTTTAAACAACAGACTTAAAGGATTTGTTCACTTTTCAAAAAACTTTTGCTGATAATTTACTCACCCCCATGTCATCCAAGATGTCCATGTCTTTCTTTCTTCAGTCGAAAAGAAATTAAGGTTTTTAATGAAAACGTTTCAGGATTTTTCTCCATATAACGGACTTCAGTGGGAACCAGGTCGGTTCAAGTTCCAAAAGAAACTTCAGTACAAACTGCGAACTTGTTCAAATGGCTTTAAACGATTCCAGACGACGAGTAAGGGTCTTATCAAGCGAAACGATTGCTCATTTTATAAATAGATAACAAAGTTTAAGTTTTATAAGCTCAAACGCTCGCCTTGCTCTGTTCTGTAACGCACTCCTGTTCGAACTCATTCATCAAAATGAACAAATCTTTTTCCGAGTTATTTGGTTCATTCGGATGAAAGAAACGAAAAATTGATTCGGAAAAGATTTGTTAGATACGTGCATTTGCGTGTGCCATGTAAGCAGACAAATCGAATATTCCCCAGTAAATGCGAGTCATCCGTCGTTAAAAAGGCGCGATGGAAGAAAGGAAACACACAGTGGAGCAATGCGGAGATTTCATGTCTTTTGAGTGTTTGGGGCGAAGAGTGCAGGCAAAAATGCAGGGTTTTTACAGAAATAAATCCGTATTTGAAGACATTTCACGAGATGTGAGGCATCGTTTTAAGTGCTCGTGGCTACAGTGCCTCTCTTTTCTCCGCCGTCACGAGACCAATGTTTTGATGACTTTTCAAAATATCGTGGAAAGAAAAACACTGGATAGTTTTATTCACATCTGCATCAATTGAATTTCGTGCTGTTTTACTTAATTTCCCAGGTCAGAACGTCTGCATTTGGTAGTTTCTTTCAGCAGTGTATAGTGTTAAATGCAAAAATCGGATATGGGTCACTTTTAAAAGACGATGTAAGCAGGTCGTTAAAAAATCGGATATAGTCAGAAAATCAGATTTGGGCATCAAGACCTGCAGTGTAAATGCAGCCTTAGTTTTCGGTTTTCAATCCGATCAAGTGTTTACATGTTCTCTCAGTCGAATTACAAAAGGAGTAAACCACCCCTTTTCAATCCGAATTAGAAATTCCAGTCGAATCGAGCTTAATCGGACCGATTAAGGTGTTTACATGAAGGTTTTTTTAGTCCGATTGAGCCGTCCATCCAATTACAAGGGTCCTATGTGCCAGATTGTGCCAGATTGTAGAGTCAGAATTCGTAAACTGAATGAGAACATGGATCCATCATGCCTTGTTACTACTGTATTGGCTGGTGGTGGTGTCCCTTTATGGCCACCATGTCCCCATCCTCTGATGGCTACTTCCAGCAGGATAATGCACCATGTCACAAAGCTTGAATCATTTCAAATTGGTTTCTTGAACATGACAATGAGTTCACTGTACTAAAATGGCCCTCACAGTCACCAGATCTCAACCCAATAGAGCATCTTTGGGATGTGGTGGAGAAGCAGAAATTCGTGCCCTGGATGTGCATCCACAAATCTCCATCAACTGCAAGATGCTATCCTATCAATATGGGCCAACATTTCTAAAGATCGCTTTCAGCCACGTTTATTGACTTTTTTTTACAGACTCAAAGACTCATATAGGCCACTGGAGGGTGGAATATGCCTCACACACATAAAGCTTGCCACAAAGCACTGGCAAAAGTAGCCTAATGATTATGAATGTAAAAATAGTAAGAAGTGTTTTTGCTAGTCTTAACAACATGTGTCTAGTACTAGAGTCCTACTTGCTATAGAGCTGGAGATTTAAAACAACCTCCATAACTTTCCAGTTAGACTCAGTACAATGAATGATCTACTGGGAAAAAAGAGGTACATTACGAAACAAACTTACTAGATAACAACAGTTCCTATATCAAAACTGGCAAATAAAACGGCCTTGAAAAATGTACAGTTGCCTAACGAAGAGTTGAGAGCCGGAGTTCCTCATCGACTGTTCAGAAACTACTGGCGGGACGGACTTGCACTGACTGAAGAAGATCTCTTTTATTTGACAAGTAATCATCCACTTAAACAGCATTCATCATCAGTGTATAAATACTAATATAGTAAACCAAAATTATGCAAACACATTTAGAAGCCAAGACCAGAGCACTTAATTCCCTAAAAAGGATGATTTAAATTTGCTGCTCTCCTTTTTTTCTTTCTTTTTTTTCAGTTTTAGTTTAAGTAAATAAATTGAAAGTTTGAAATCAAACTTTCTGTGCCATTTATATTTGGCATAGACAGAAACACAGTGACATGGAAAATGACCTCGGCCCCACTGTGAAATATGGTGGTGGATCTCTAATGTTGTGGGGCTAATTTGTATTTTTCAAAGACCCTGGACAACTTATGATACACGGTATCATAAACTCCATCAAATATTAGCAGATTTTATATCAACACTAGACTGACTCTGTCAGGAAGCTTAAACTGAATCTTCCAGCATGACAATGATCCAGAGCACATCTTGCATTTTGCATGAACATATTCTACATCCTGTAACCCTACCCAATGCCTAAACTTAACAACTACCTTACTTACTATTATTAATAAGCAGTAATTAGGGGTTTATTGGGGTAAAATTCATAGATAATAGTTGGTTAAAAGTGAGAATAATGAGACGATGTTTTTAAAATATGTTTTATTGAGATGTTTGTAGACTTGCACCACAGTCACTCTATTGTTCTCCTCGCTGTACTTTGGCTTGATGTCATGCAGAAAGATTTGTTCATTCTGAAATCTGAGTTAAGTGATCTGGATAAAGCACCGCTCTGTGTTTTGCTCCATTTATCTTTTCCTCAGTAGTCATTAGTCTTTCTAATGAAACCCATCCCAATATGACCACAAATTATACAACTAAATAAATCGTAAAAACTTATACAAATAAATAATTAAATGTCTTAAACGCCTCTTTGAGATTGTTGAATTGAAATTGTGAATAATTTAATTTCAATAATAATTTCAATTTGTTAGTGCATTTAGTTTTCTTAAACTGTTCATTATTAAAAACTTGGCAATAGCAAAATCAAATCAAATATACAAACGCATCTCCAGCAAAGTTTTGATCATCTTTACAGTATGATTAAAAAAAATGATTTACAATATTTATCATATAGGAAGACCTGTATATTGAAGACCGAGAAGACCTGTATATTGAAATAGTTATAAATGCCATTAAACTTTGCTTTTTAAATATGTTTGCATGTAATTTTGGATTTAAATAAACAGTAATTACTTATTTGTAAAACTTTAATTTGACAACAACAATTGAAATATTTTGAAAATAATGCGCACCCGAGCTGGTATAATACTGGTAATGTTACCTCAGGTATGCATTATTTTCTAATAATTCAACGATCACGATATTTGTCCTTTTAAACACTATTGTGTGTAAGACTAATTTCTGACGCATCTAATCCCAAGCCTCTGTTGTTTAATTGCTAAACGTCATTTTAGAGCCCGTAACGTGGGCTTGAGCCACTGATGGCAGTCTAATGCAGTTATTAAATCAGAGAAGAGAGATTGAGATTAAGTGTGTGTTCTCCAACAGTGTTTGTCACAGAATCACTTCTAAAAGCGAAGCTGTAAGTTTATCTGCTTCAAGAACAGCGGTGTAATTTCCTTGCTAGTTAGAAATGTCATGTTGCTTTTAAGTTGTTAAACTTTTTTTTATGGATAAAATCATTAGAGCAGCACTGACAACAAGTTTCTGTGCAAAGTTGTGTCCGTACTGTGTGTGTGTGTGCCTTTGAGTGGGAGAAAGAGAGTATGTGCTTTTGGTCGAATAATAAAAACGTAATTTTGTCGCAAAAAAACATGGAAATAAGTTGTTTTAATCCTATTGTTTACTCTATTTATCTGCCGGGTCAGTGTCATTGTGGGTTTTGGTTAATTTGCTGTTGTCTGCTGCAAGGACTTTTTGTGATTTGCAAAGTGATATTGAACTGTTATGCGGTCAAGACCTTCCTGGAACTATTTCAGCCACGCTTTACCTGAAAATAATTGTACACCTTAGAACGTTGGTCAACCAATCAGATTCAAGCATTCAACAGCCCCATAGTATACAATGTTTTAATTACTTTTAATGAAAGAATTTTTTCAATCTAAGGTTTTCTCTGTTCTTCTTTCATTGGCATTTGAATGTTCTCGTGTTTTTCTTCCTCAGCGGTGAAATGGACGAATGGAAAGCCGGTGTGGGCGCCACCACCTATAGATGGGTTCCAGCTGGGAAAAATCATCGAACATCAGTGCCGATAGTCTGACCATTGAACCTCTCAACCAGAGAGGGAAGGTGAGGAGGAGCTTCTGCAGAAATACACAGCGTTACCTTTAAAGCTGAAACGTACACAAATGCTTCCAGTTACATCAGAAAATGTAATTCATTATCCAATGGAAGTTCATGCTGTAGTCCCAAGGGCTTAGTGAGATATATTCATGAAACAGGGAATGGCAGTTAGTTTCAAAAAGCGATGTTTTTTAAGTAAGGGTAATGTACATCCAGCTGGTTGTTATCTCAGAATAAACCCGATAGGTGATCAGGTCTTCCATCGAGCCTGAAGGAGTTTATTCTTATATAACAACCGGCTGGATGGAACATTATCCCGCTTATTACACGGCTACTTGCCACATAAGTAAATATTTAGACACAAATATTAATCTAGTAGAAAGTATTTTTATTTAGATCTTTAAATGCAAAGCTTCCATTGAAGAGAAGTTTCAGCGGCAAGTGGTATGGTACAATCAGTTACCACTTATTACACCTGCATTTCACCACAGAAATAATTATTAGATTCAACTGAGTTGTTCTATTAGCTCACCAAACGCTAAACGTTTGTCACATTGTGTTTGCCACACACCATGTTTATCTTTATTTTACTTATTTATCTGTTGTGTCGTATCTGTGGCTTTTGAGGTCTCGTCACACAACTTCCCTCATGCTAACATCTGTCTAATTGTTCTAGAGATTCATAAGTGACAGATGAATTAGCATCTTGGATTGGACACAACCTTTATATGAGAATTAATTTCTCCTCAGGTGTTAAAGTTTATAAGCCTGCTTATGGTTTTGCATTTTGCCAGTCATAATGATGCAGACTTCTTATAGTTATTATTTGCATCTAATTTTGCATCTTAAGTTGAACCCGCTAAGACACCAACCTGATGGCCATTTCTAGATTGCAGCTCAACAGTTAAGAACCACTGACAACAGTGTTTCCTGCACAGCTTTGTGAATCTGCAAAAAAATAAATAAATAAATAAATAAATAAAAAAATATCATATTTTCCTGATTTGAGTGAAGTGAATTTGTGGTCTAATGGCTCTATCTTGCACCCGGCGGCTAGAATGACTTATTCCTATTTTGCACGATGCACAGAAGCGGGCTTTTTTCCTCCACAGACGCACGTTCGGTAAACTGGGAAATGAACTTGGCGCTCCCTGCGATGTAATACAGAAGAAGGGCAGTGTTTCCGGCAAACATTCCCTGGTGCTATTTTACACTTACAGAAAACTATTGCGCCACTGACCAGACAAAATTCCTGGTCTAAAGTCAGTGGTGCGTTGCGCGTTGCTTCATAATGCAAATAATTTTAAGCGTGCATGCATGGTCATAATGTGAGCGGGTGTACAACGTTTTATTTTGCAAATCAGTACATTATAACAAGGAAAATATTAACACATGGGGGAAATCATTGTGGTTTACATGAAGATGAAAAAACCTAATTACTCAATGTTTTTAAGACTAATTGTAGGCTAGTACTAAAAGGATCAGACCTGTTTGGCCAATAGTTGGAAGAAACATATGTATATAATGTTTAAAGGACAACTCGGCGCAAAATGAACCTTTGGTCTAATTACACATTAGCCATGTTTCCATCCACTTTTTCATAGTTGAATTATCTGAAGTTCGGTTAAAAACTCATGCGAATAAAGCTGGTGAAAGTGTGTTTCCATCCAACGGCTTTAAAGCGATAAAAACCTGTACGTAATGACGTCACATGCTGTTTTGCGATCAAATTGGTATATCGAATTGATTTTAGACATTTTAAGGTGTTTCCATTCATTTCGCACTGAATCGAACAACATTCAAACAAACTTTTGCGAACAAAGTTTTTGTTAGAACAAAAGCGGATCGCCATCTACCAACAAATGATCAATATTTCACAAGTTGTAGCTTAATAATGCTTATGTGCCAGCTGATGGCGACATATGTATGGGATAATGTATGCGAGGCAGTTGTTAGCCTGAAGAGGTTGTATTCGTCTATAACAACCGCCTCGCTATACATTATCCTGCTTATTACATATAAATCGAAACAAATAAATAAGATAAATAATTTGACACAAATATTGACTTAAAATGAGTTTGTTGATTTAAAGACGGAGTATTGCTTCTGCTAAAGAAGATAGTCTGTTCCGTCTCTGAACTGCGTCCCATGGCAACTGGTGTGTTATAGCAGCGCTGCAGTCTGTTAACCAGAAATAACAGACCACATTATACATTACAACTCAACCAAGCCACGTAAAAACAAGCAAAACATAACCTGAAGAAACAGACAACGCTGATAAACATTGCTAATGATGATGCCGATGCACGTAAATGCTGATCAACAGCGGAGGTGAATGTGGTGTGGAGACGACAGCCTCCATCAAGTTCTGGAGATCCTGGTTCTTGAGACACTTCACGGAAATCCTTTGGTTGAAGCATTTTTTTCACTTTGTCCACTTACATCTGTCTTTGTTGACAATCCGCCATGTGTGCGCAAAACAGAGTGGCGACTGCGCCAGAAATTGCTCGCCATCTAGGCGTGTTGCCAGACCATAAAAGGGCCTAAAACTTAATCGCAATTCACTTATTCTATTACGTGCAATGGCGCTTCCATCAGCTTTTATTGCATTAGCCATATGTGAATAAAGGAATCCGATGAGTTACAACGTCATTTCCATTTAGTAAATATTCAGTGAAAATTCATCAATTTTACTGTTTCCATCAGTGATTTTTCATTCGATATCACTTAATTCGATAAAAACCTGTCGAATGAAACATGGCTGTTGTTACCAGTCAACCCTATTGTGAATTTGTTTTATGATTGCCGAATGTAAATAGTTTTATCTATAAATACAGTTTAGCCTGTAATGCTAGTATAACGCTAGTATATAGGGCATAGAGTAATGACAAATAAAAATTGCTTGTTATTACCACTAACAAGGCTCAAAATAGCCCCACAGTAACACGGTAGCATAATAAGGGTCCCTACATCAGAACCGAAGCATTGAGAACTTTGTACAGTGTCCATACAGTTTAATAGAATATTTATACACACAGTCAACTTCACGGAATACAGGAGAAGCCATTTTGAAATATAGTATCTACCAGTCGATCTCACGAATGCCAATCCAAGTGCGCTCGTGAGATGTGAATAAGGTGATAAGGTGAGCATGAACCAAGTAGGCAACATGTACATACTGAAGACAAGAGAAATGGTTTGTGTCTTCTTCCAGAAACAACGGACTATATGAGATTCTGCACAGTTCAGCGCACTTGGATCGGCGTTCGTAGATCGACTGGTGAGACTTATATTTCAAAGATGGCTTCTTTCTGTATTCGCGAAGTTGACTCTGTGTATAAAATATCTTCTTTATTAAACTGTATGGACACTGACAAAGTTCTCAATGCTTCGGTTTGAATGTCAGGGACCCTTTATTATGCTACCGTGTTACTGTGGGGCTATTTTGAGCCTTGTTAGTGGTAATAACAAGCGATTTTTATTTGTCATTACTCTATGCCCAATATACTAGCGTTATACTAGCATTATAAGCTAAACTGTTTTTAGAGATAAAACTATTTACATTCGGCAATCATGAAAACAAATCTCAGATAACGGTTGACTAGGTAACAATGTGTAATTAGACCAAAGGTTCTTTTGCGCCGGAGTTGTCCTTTAACCGACACTGATGTGTAAGGGTTTCTCCCATCCATACAACGTCACTTCTCTGTTTTTCTCTGCCCTGAGCAGAACGTCGGTCTCATCAAGGAGGCATTTATCCCGCCGGGAAAATGGCAACAGCGCCGGGATCTGCCCACAAAGTTACTTGCGCTTTGACGCTTGCGTTTCAGATCATTAAAATAGGGCCCTAAATGAGTTGTGATGAGTAAATATGACCGTGTACATAAAACAGCTCTCGCACTGACACAAACAAATGACTGTGCTTGATTAAAGTCCCCGTGAACCGGAAGTTGCAAACGATTTTTCTCCAGTGCTGTGATGTATTTCCAAATGAAACGGAATAATGAACAGAGGGCAGGGTTTTACTCTAGCGCTCCTCCTCTCCATCTCTCGCTCATAGAAGACTAACAGTTTGAGGGGAGTGGTTAAGCGTTTCCCACCCAAGCTGTGAAACCTACGTCATCAGAAAAAGAAAACATTCCAGACCGGAAGTAACTTTTCAGATTTTGATTAAAGATTACCAAGGTAAAACATTTTTTTATATATATATATTTACTTGCACGGATTATTTGGTAACCACAAGACTAGTAATATGAGTAAATATTTACTAACAAAGTAAATGGGTTCAATTTTGATTTCACGGGGACTTTAAAACAAGCCAGTTGAACTCGCGTTAAAAACTCATGTTACCGGTTTAAATTATTCTAATGACTCCTGAACTCCTGAACTGAATCCATTAGAGCGGTTAATGAATCATTAAACGACTGACTCACTGAGCTGCAAGTTGTCATTGCTTTCAGCCTGGTCTGTCTTGAAAGGAAGTTTTGCATTTGACTGACCTTTTCTCATTTCTCATCAAAAACTGACTGTTCATCTGAATGTTAGTTAGTTTTAATGTGCTATTAAAATGTGTATCTTTAGCTAAGAACGGTCAGTAGTAACGATTAAAATGTGTATGTTTCACAAACCTTAAGCACACAAAGTGGTATACAAAATGTACTTCATTTCAAGGTGGTCATGTAAATGAATCAAGTGTGGAAGGGAATAGGAGACAAAGTTCTGTGAAAACAAAGCCAACAGGACTTATAGTTCAGGGTGGAAATCAAAGCGCTCAGTCTCTTACTGGTTGTCAAGGAACACCAGTGAAAATCTCATTAAAAACCGCATTCCTCAGGGAAAGTTGTGTTGATTTAAAGGGCTTTTTGTAAAAAGCTTGTGCTTTCAAAACAAGGAACTGCTAATATGATCTCATAATGAGTTACTTGCATTTTTGTCATGTTTTTCCGTCAAAAACATTTTTTGCACTTCACAGATTGTTTGCAGGAGGAGCAGAATGATATAAATCTGTGGTCGAATGCTTGTGTTTTCACACAGCGCTGCTGCAAACACTTCCTGTGGCCCATATGGAGTCCAGCCCTCTCTGGAGCTTCACACACATTACAGTAGCAATAACTCTGTGTGTGTGTGTGTGTGTCACGTTTGACAACAAGACAGCTGATGTGTGTCACCATTACATCTCGCCCATGTGATTTGTGTGCAGTGTGATGTCGCGCGGGCTGTGAAAGCACAATGGTCTGTCTGTTTACACGCTACAAGTGTGTGTGTGTGGAAGACACACTATTGTCTGATATCACAACAGAAACATGGAGGTGGAATACATAAAGTGGGAACCGTAGATAATTAGTGGTATTTGTGTTTGCTATAGCAAGCTATCAGACCCTAAGGCCACATCCACACGAAGCCGGTGCGTTCCTTATCCAATTTTTTTTCTCGTTCTAACTGTACGTTCACACCGCTGCCGACTTGAGCATCAAAGAAGCTCTGGCCGCCTTGTCAAGGATGCTTGTCAAAAAGTACGGGAAGCTTGTTGACGCTTTGGATGCTCTGAACGTTGCAGGGAGAATAGAAGTGTCACAACATGAAATTTAGTAAACAGAAAAAAAACAAGCGATACATCGAAGAAACCTTTTATAATGACAGCATTTTTATAACCGTTTTGGTCACAATATTTAGCTATTATTATTTTTATTTGCGGTCAAATTGGTGTCACCCGTGAGCAAATTAATTCAGTTCCCGCTTTAAAATGAGCGTTCGTAAATATATATATAAAAAAAAGTTGCGCTCATGCGCTCCTATAAGCAAACAACGTCATGTCATAAATGATTGCGAAAACCTGTAGGAAACACAGCAACGGCGATGATTAGCTTCTTTCCATTCTCTCTGAGCTAATGTTTTGGTAGGAACGAAAGTTTACATTGAATGTTTCTCTGGAATCAGCCAGCGTGAAGGGGACATCTATTATTCCGATTGGTTGCTGGCGTTATGCCGCTGAAACGCGCGTCACAGCTCGTTACCATAAAGTTGAGCTTCTTTCAACTTTCTGATTGACGCTCAGAAACGCCCAAAACATGACGCCGATGGATTTGATGCTCCTTGCAGCTGAGAAAATCCAGCTTTCATTGAAAATGAATGACTTCCGGCCGCTTTGGAAGCTCAAGTCGCGGCGGTGTGAACGTACAGTAAAAAAAATCCGTAAACACGCGTCGTCCCAAAAAATATCTGCGTACACACGGAACCACTGAAATCGACTAATTACGGTGTAGCATATATGCCAGACCAGTATGGGGTGCTGTAATTCTGCCACAGAGATACACTATACACAGAGAAGAAGACTTTGAGCATGCGCTTGCACGCTGTATACGAACCAAGAGAGAAGACGAAGATGGCGTTGACGCAGCAGACCCGTGATGTGATGACAACAAAATATAATATACAAAATAATTGTTTCACAAAATATACAGATTGGCTCTACACGGAAACCGCAAGGGTGTCATTTTCAGATTGATCCACTTTGGGACCCGGATTCAAAAAATAGCGGTTTAGCTCTCCAAAACGGTGGATCTGTGTGGGACGAAGCGGCAATGCAATAAAAAATGTACACGTACACAGCGAAACACAGTCTTCGTGTGGACGGGCCCTTAGTGTTAAAGGGATGGCTCAGCCAAAAATGTGAATTCTGTGAGTAACTGCTCACCTCATGTAAGTCCAATATGTAAGTTTTTAATTCATATTTAGAACTTACAAATGAATTTAAGTGAGTTAATAAAGAAGTGACCGTAAAAAGTCATGAAGTGGTTTAATCCGAGTCTTCAGAAGAGAACTCAATCTCGCTTGTGTGGGGCTGGGTTAAAAATTTAGTTTCTCGATTTAATTGATTCACATATATCAGTTCTTCAATCCTAATGGTCGATCTTTGTTTGCTGTTTTCAGTTGATGCGTGAACACGCAGTGATTATATGAGCTACTACCACCCCAATAAATCACAGACTTTGTTTACTCTAATATGAACTCATGAGCTTTCAATTCAATCAATTTTATCGCGAAACAATAAATACAACTTAGAAAGTCCCATATCAAAAAATCTAATAATTATTTCATATTCCATACCAGATGGGGGCTCTCACGTCTTCAAACACGGTGCTGTCTTGCTATCTCCCTAACGCATATTAATCAAATCAATTGATGCTAAAAAGGTGGGAAGACCGCATTTCACGTGGATAAATTGGAGATTTTTAAAATAAGACTCAATGAACAACATCTCAACACTAGATTATAAAGGCCGTCTCATGCACGCCTGTCTAAATACAAGCCGAAGCATTTCGACGATTTTAAAAAATAAAGCCCGGGCTATTTTTAGTTTTTACGTGTCGTTTGTCATGTACATTTTTTATTGTTAATTAAATTAACTCGCCAACAGCCTAAGTTCACTAATTAAAGACTTTCACATGCTCTAGCGCCACACATGGATTTAATACACAAGCAAAGGACATGAACACCGCACCAACTAAGACAGAGCAGCAATATTATAGGTCACATCATATCTATATATATATATATATATATATATATATATATATATAATATCAGCTTTAGGATTATTCAATTTAGTTACACAATTCAAACATAAATACCGTTTGGCACTTGTAAATGTTACCCCAACAAGATCCCTAGCGCACGTGAACAAATACATCTCTACTAGCTAATGGTAAATTCGGATCGTTGAAAACTAAAGTATGTCTACAACTTACCAAAATGTATTCCTCATGCATAATGTCAACCAATCATTTTTGAACTGGACTAAATTCTGAAATGTGGTCTAGTGACTATCTCCACCCGACTAACATCAGTTTCAGTAAACCCACAAGCCGTGCGAGTTCTCATATACCTTTAGTTAGCTAGTCATAATGTTGCCTCCTGCATACCGCCTCCAATAGCAGAAACTGGTATTATGACACCTGTCAGGCCGGGGCTAGTAATTTAGCATGCTAATTACAGGTAAAATGTTCGGCAGCACAATAATTTGTCATTTTTTAATGGCCTCATAAACCTTATTTCTTCTCATTCTTTTAATGCTTGTTAGGCTCATTTTTGGAAAGTTTTAACACTCAATTCTTACACATGACACCTTTAATATTACATGACAAAGTGATTGTCACCAGCCTCAGTAATATCGTACATCTCCTCTACTAAGTTTACAGCACCAAATAAACATAAATCCTAGGAAGGTATGGTGAAATCTGTATAATATTCTCAATGAGTGCTTAAATGAAGAAAGATGTAAATTGCCATATCCTTCACCTCGAGAAAGCCATTCATATGACCAGCCATAGCTCAATAACTAGAAACATTAACACTAGAGACATTTAAATATGTTCACATATCCATTTACATATTTTCTTAACCTTAACTTAATTAAAAATGTTAAATGGAATATAAAA
>JAQIUQ010007787.1:0-88996 GCA_030378365.1 Hybognathus amarus
CAATTGTTCATTTTAGGTTGCATCTGCTGGCCCTCTATCAGAATCCAGAGTTTCAAGAAAATCAAAATTTTGACCTCGAAAAAAAACCGACAGTGGTACCCCTTATGTTTTTTTTTGTTTGTGCGAAAAAATAAGTTTCTCCAATCTTCTTGAAACTCTGGATTCTGATAGAAGGCCATGGGACTTAGACCTGAGTGCAAAAATGGAGGCTCTAGACCCTTCCAGAGCTGAGATATTTAGATATTTATAATGGCATACAGAGCTGAGATATTGAGATATTTACAATGGCATAAATGCTACGTGAGATCTCAATATCTCAGCTCTGGAAGGGTCTAGAGCCTCCATTTTTGCACTCAGATCTAAGTCCCATGGCCCTCTATCAGAATCCAGAGTTTCAAGAAAATCAAAATTTTGATCCCGAAAAAAAACGACAGTGGTACCCCTTATGTTTTTTTTTTGTGCGAAAAAATAAGTTTCTCCAATCTTCTTGAAACTTTGGATTCTGATAGAGGGCCATGGGACTTAGACCTGAGTGCAAAAATGGAGGCTCTAGACCCTTCCAGAGCTGAGATATTTAGATATTTATAATGGCATACAGAGCTGAGATATTGAGATATTTACAATGGCATAAATGCTACGTGAGATCTCAATATCTCAGCTCTGGAAGGGTCTAGAGCCTCCATTTTTGCACTCAGGTCTAAGTCCCATGGCCCTCTATCAGAATCCAGAGTTTTAAGAAAATCAAAATTTTGACCCGAAAAAAACACGACAGTGGTACCCCTTATGTTTTTTTTTTTGTTTGTGCGAAAAAATAAGTTTCTCCAATCTTCTTGAAACTCTGGATTCTGATAGAGGGCCATGGGACTTAGACCTGAGTGCAAAAATGGAGGCTCTAGACCCTTCCAGAGCTGAGATATTGAGATATTTATAATGGCATTACAGAGCTGAGATATTGAGATATTTATAATGGCATAAATGCTACGTGAGATCTCAATATCTCAGCTCTGGAAGGGTCTAGAGCCTCCATTTTTGCACTCAGATCTAAGTCCCATGGCCCTCTATCAGAATCCAGAGTTTCAAGAAAATCAAAATTTTGACCCGAAAAAAAAAACGACACTGGTACCCCTTGTTTTTTTTTCGTGCGAAAAAAGGAGTTTCTCCAATCTTCTTGAAACTCTGGATTCTGATAGAGGGCCATGAGACTTAGACCTGAGTGCAAAATGGAGGCTCTAGACCCTTCCAGAGCTGAGATATTTAGATATTTATAATGGCATACAGAGCTGAGATATTGAGATATGTATAATGGCATAAATGCTACGTAAGATCTCAATATCTCAGCTCAGGAAGGGTCTAGAGCCTCAATTTTTGCACTCAGGTCTAAGTCCCATGGCCCTCTATCAGAATCCAGAGTTTCAAGAAAATCAAAATTTTGACCCGAAAAAAAAAGGGCAGTGGTACCCCTTATGTTTTTTTTTAGTGCAAAAAAATAAGTTTCTCCAATCTTCTTGAAACTCTGGATTTTTATAGATGGCCATAGGACTTAGACCTGAGTGCAAAAATGGAGGCTCTAGACCCTTCCAGAGCTGAGATATTGAGATATGTATAATGGCATAAATGCTACATAAGATCTCAATATCTCAGCTCTGGGAGGGTCTAGAGCCTCCATTTTTGCACTCAGGCTCTAAGTCCCATGGCCCTCTATCAGAATCCAGAGTTTCAAGAAAATCAGAGCAACTCAAAATTTTGACCCGAAAAAAAAACAACAGTGGTACCTAGGGATGGGAACTGAAACCGGTTCTTCTTTCAGAACCGGTGCCTTGTGAATTCGATTCCTTGGAACCGTTAGCTTGCCTGCTTAACGATTCCGCTTATCGGTTCCGCTCGTTGTTAAATGCGTAATGGCGTCACACACACACGCTATGTTGTTTTGATTCAGAACGCGGCAAAATGGCTTCAAGGCAGAGGCGGTTTCGTTCGGTTCATTTTTCCTGCCGACCAACATTTCGTTATTCAAATGTAGGCGCGCGCAGCGTGGCAAGCGCGTTCATAGTGTGGCGTGACCACAACATTGCCCTCTACATCAATGGCAAATTTAACGTAAACGGAACGAAACTGAGCTACTCGTTATTGTGTGGTTGTTTGGATGACGAACCGTTCATCAGTTTGGACCAAAGCAGCGCAAGCCGATCTTCATCATCAGCACTGTTACTACACCGGCAAATCCAGTAAAGAAAACATTTGAATTCGCCACTGAAGTAATAACATCGCTGCGAGATCTAGTGAGAAACATTCACATTTCTCCATTATTAACGGACCAAACAGCGCTGACGTGGAAACCAGGAAGAAACATTGTGACATGAATGAACTATCCAGTGTCCACAGATCAGCAACATCACCAAGGATTTACTGTATAACACTACTATCTGTACGTTTGACAGGAATAATAGGCTATAATGCTTTCAAATAACATCACGTCGGTTGTATTTTGACATTATGAATACAATTGCTGCCCTCAAATGTTAATCTAAACTAAACTAAACCTTTGTTTATAACTACTACAATATTACATTTCATTTTGTCCAAGGAGCTGTTTTGTTTTATATGCTCCCAAGAAAAGTCAAGTATAGTTCCATCATTGCTCAAAGTTAAAAAAATATCATACTTTATGATGTTAGTTTTACATAATTTGTGTATACTCTGTGCTTCTGATCAGATATTAAAGCAAGTTCAAACAAACAAACAAATTTGTACTTATTCCCTCACCCAATGAGAATCGATAAGAGAATCGATAAGGAATCGGATCGATAAGCAATATCGATAATGGAATCGGAATTGTTAAATTCTTATCAATTCCCATCCCTAAGTGGTACCCCTTATGTTTTTTTTAGTGCGAAAAATAAGTTTCTCCAATCTTCTTGAAAATCTGGATTTTTATAGATGGCCATGGGATTTGACCTGAGTGCAAAATGGAGGCTCTAGACCCTTCCAGAGCTGAGATATTGAGATCTTACGTAGCATTTATGCCATTATAAATATCTCAATATCTCAGCTCAGGAAGGGTCTAGAGCCTCAATTTTGCACTCAGGTCTAAGTCCCATGGCCCTCTTATCAGAATCCAGAGTTTCAATAAAATCAGAGCAACTCAAAATTTTGACCCGAAAAAAAAAACGACAGTGGTCCTCATTTGTTTTTTTTTAATTGCAAAAAAATAAGTTCCTCCAATTTTCTTGAAACTCTGGATTTTTATATAGATGGCCATGGGACTTAGAGCCTGAGTGCAAAATGAGGCTCTAGACCCTTCCAGACCTGAGATATTGAGATATGTATAATGGCATAAATGCTACATAAGATCTCAATATCTCAGCTCTGGAAGGGTCTAGAGCATCCATTTTTGCACTCAGGTCTAAGTCCCATGGCCCTCTATCAGAATCCAGAGTTTCAAGAATCAGAGCAACTCAAAATTTTGACCTGAAAAAAAAACGACAGTGGTACCCCGTATGTTTTTTTTTCAGTGCGAAAAAATAAGTTTCTCCAATCTTCTTGAAACTCTGGATTCTTATAGATGGCCATGGGACTTAGACCTGAGTGCAAAAATGGAGGCTCTAGACCCTTCCCAGAGCTGAGATATTGAGATCTTATGTAGCATTTATGCCATTATAAATATCTCAATATCTCAGCTCAGGAAGGGTCTAGAGCCTCAATTTTTGCAGTCAGGTCTAAGTCCCATGGCCCTCTATCAGAATCCAGAGTTTCAAGAATATCAGAGAAACTAAAATTTCGACCCCCAAAAAAAACGACAGTGGTACCCCTTATGTTTTTTTTTTAGTGCGAAAAAGAAGTTTCTCCAATCTTCTTGAAACTCTGGATTTTTATAGATGGCCATGGGACTTAGACCTGAGTGCAAAAATGGAGGCTCTAGAACCTTCCAGAGCTGAGATATTGAGATATTTATAATGGCATAAATGCTATGTAAGATCTCAATATCTCAGCTCTGGAAGGGTCTAGAGCCTCAATTTTTGCACTCAGGTCTAAGTCCCATGGCCCTCTATCAGAATCCAGAGTTTCAAGAATCAGGGCAACTCAAAAATTTTACCCGAAATAAAAAAACGACAGTGGTACCCCTTACGTTTTTTTTAGTGCAAACTCTCAATCTTCTTGAAACTCTGGATTCTTATAGATGGCCATGGGACTTAGACCTGAGTGCAAAAATGGAGGCTCTAGACCCTTCCAGAGCTGAGATATTGAGATCTTACATAGCATTTATGCAATTATAAGATATCTCAATATCTCAGCTCTGGAAGGGTCTAGAGCCTCCATTTTTGCACTCAGGTCTAAGTCCCATGGCCCTCTATCAGAATCCAGAGTTTCAAGAAATTAGAGCAACTCAAAATTTTGACCCAAAAAAAAAAACGACAGTGGTACCCCTTATGTTTTTTTTTTGGTGCAAAAAAAAAAAGTTTCTCCAATTTCTTGAAACTCTGGATTCTGATAGAGGGCCATGGGACTTAGACCTGAGTGCAAAAATGGAGGCTCTAGACCCTTCCAGAGCTGAGATATTGAGATATCTATACATAGCATATCAGTATGCCATTATAAATATCTCAATATCTCAGCTCTGGAAGGGTCTAGAGCCTCAATTTTTGCACTCAGATCTAAGTCCCATGGCCCTCTATCAGAATCCAGAGTTTCAAGAAAATCAAAATTTTGACCTGAAAAAAAAAACGACAGTGGTACCCCTTATGTTTTTTTTTTTGTGCGAAAAATAAGTTTCTCCAATCTTTCTTAAACTCTGGATTCTGATAGAGGGCCATGGGACTTAGACCTGAGTGCAAAATGGAGGCTCTCAGACCCTTCCAGAGCTGAGATATTGAGATATTTATAATGGCATACAGAGCTGAGATATTAGATATCTACAATGCATAAATGCTACGTGAATTCAATATCTCAGCTCTGGAAGGGTCTAGAGCCTCCATTTTTGCACTCAGGTCTAAGTCCCATGGCCCTCTATCAGAATCCAGAGTTTCAAGAAAATCAAGCAATTCAAAATTTTGACCCGAAAAAAAAACGACAGTGGTACCCCTTGTGTTTTTTTTTTAGTGCGAAAAATAAGTTTCTCCAATCTTCTTGAAACTCTGGATTTTTATAGAGGGCCATGGGACTTAGACCTGAGTGCAAAAATGGAGGCTCTAGACCCTTCCAGAGCTGAGATATTGAACATCTACGATGACTTAGACATTTACATGCCATGTATAAATATCTCAATATCTCAGCTCTGGAAGGGTCTAGAGCCTCCATTTTTGCACTCAGATCTAAGTCCCATGGCCCTCTATCAGAATCCAGAGTTTCAAAAATCAGAGCAACTCAAAATTTTGACCCGAAAAAAAAACGACAGTGGTACCCCTCGTGTTTTTTTTTAGTGCAAAAAAAAGTTTCTCAATCTTCTTGAAACTCTGGATTCTGATAGAGGGCCATGGGACTTAGACCTGAGTGCAAAAATGGAGGCTCTAGACCCTTCCAGAGCTGAGATATTGAGATATTTATAATGGCATAAGATGCTAGATATTGAGTATTTACAATGGCATAATGCATGATCTCAATATCTCAGCTCTGGAAGGGTCTAGAGCCTCCATTTTTGCACTCAGGTCTAAGTCCCATGGCCCTCTATCAGAATCCAGAGTTTCAAGAAAATCAGGGCAACTCAAAATTTTGACCTGAAAAAATAAACGACAGTGGTACCCCTTATGTTTTTTTTTAGTGCAAAAAAAAAAGTTTCTCCAATCTCCCTGAAACTCTGTATTTTGATAGATGGCCATGGGACTTAGACCTGAGTGCAAAAATGGAGGCTCTAGATCCTTTCCAGAGCTGAGATATTGAGATATGTATAATGGCATACAGATGCTACGTAAGGATAATCTCAGAATTATATCTCAGCTCTGGAAGGGTCTAGAGCCTCCATTTTTGCACTCAGGTCTAAGTCCCATGGCCCTCTATCAGAATCCAGAGTTTCAAGAAATCAGAGCAACTCAAAATTTTGACCCAAAAAAAAAACGACAGTGGTACCCCTTATGTTTTTTTTTAGTGCGAAAAATAAGTTTCTCCAATCTTCTTGAAACTCTGGATTTTTATAGATGGCCATGGGACTTAGACCTGAGTGCAAAAATGGAGGCTCTAGACACTTCCAGAGCTGAGATATTGAGATATCTTACGATAGCATTTATGCCATTATAAATATCTCAATATCTCAGCTCAGGAAGGGTCTAGAGCCTCAATTTTTGCACACAGGTCTAAGTCCCATGGCCCTCTATCAGAATCCAGAGTTTCAAGAAATCAGAGCAACTCAAAATTTTGACCCTAAAAAGAAACGACAGTGGTACCCCTTATGTTTTTTTTTTTTTAGTGAGAAAAAAATAAGTTTCTCCAATCTTCTTGAAACTCTGGATTTTTATAGATGGCCATGGGACTTAGACCTGAGTGCAAAAATGGAGGCTCTAGACCCTTCCAGAGCTGAGATATTGAGATATGTATACGTAAGATCTAATATCTCAGCTCTGGAAGGGTCTAGAGCCTCCATTTTTGCACTCAGGTCTAAGTCCCATGGCCCTCTATCAGAATCCAGAGTTTCAAGAAAATCAGAGCAACTCAAAATTTCTGACTCCGAAAAAAAAACGACAGTGGTACCCCTTATGTTTTTTTTAGTGCAAAAAAAATAAGTTTGTCCAATCTTCTTGAAACTCTGGATTTTTATAGATGGCCATGGGACTTAGACCTGAGTGCAAAAATGGAGGCTCTAGACCGTTCCTGAGCTGAGATATTGAGATATTTACAATGGCATAAATGCTACATGGGATCTCAAAAATCTCAGCTCAGGAAGGGTCTAGAGCCTCCATTTTTGCACTCAGGTCTAAGTCCCATGGCCCTCTATCAGAATCCAGAGTTTCAAGAGATCAAAAAAACTCAAAATTTCGACTCGAAAAAAAAAAAACGACAGTGGTACCCCTTATGTTTTTTTTAGTGCGGAAAAAAAGTTTCTCCAATCTTCTTGAAACTCTGGATTTTTATAGATGGCCATGGGACTTAGACCTGAGTGCAAAAATGGAGGCTCTAGACCTTCCAGAGCTGAGATATTGAGATATGTATAATGGCATGAAATGCTACGTGAGATTCTCAATATCTCAGCTCTGGAAGGGTCTAGAGCCTCCATTTTTGCACTCAGGTCTAAGTCACATGGCCCTCTATCAGAATCCAGAGTTTCAAGAAATCAGAGCAACTCAAAATTTTGACCCAAAAAAAAAACGACAGTGGTACCCCTTATGTTTTTTTTTTAGTGCGAAAAAATAAGTTTCTCCAATCTTCTTGAAACTCTGGATTTTTATAGATGGCCATGGGACTTAGACCTGAGTGCAAAAATGGAGGCTCTAGACACTTCCAGAGCTGAGATATTGAGATATTTACAATAGCATACTTATGCCATTATAAATATCTCAATATCTCAGCTCAGGAAGGGTCTAGAGCCTCAATTTTTGCACTCAGGTCTAAGTCCCATGGCCCTCTTATCAGAATCCAGAGTTTCAAGAAAATCAGAGCAACTCAAAATTTTGACCCAAAAAAAAACGACAGTGGTACCCCTTATGTTTTTTTTTTTTGTAGTGCGAAAAAAATAAGTTTTTCCAATCTTCTTGAAACTCTGGATTCTGATAGAGGGCCATGGGACTTAGACCTGAGTGCAAAATGGAGGCTCTAGACCCTTCCAGAGCTGAGATATTAGAGATCTATGACATAGCTAGATATTAGATATGCACAATGTCATAAATGCTATGTGAATCTCAATATCTCAGCTCTGGAAGGGTCTAGAGCCTCAATTTTTGCACTCAGGTCTAAGTCCCATGGCCCTCTATCAGAATCCAGAGTTTCAAGAAAATCAGAGGAACTCAAATTTTGACCCGAAAAAAAAACGACAGTGGTACCCCTTATGTTTTTTTTTTGAGTGCAAAAAAGAAGTTTCTCCGATCTTCTTGAAACTCTGGATTCTGATAGATGGCCATGGGACTTAGACCTGATTGCAAAAATGGAGGCTCTAGACCCTTCCAGAGCTGAGATATTGAGATATGTATAATGGCATAAATGCTACGTAAGATCTCAATATCTCAGCTCTGGAAGGGTCTAGAGCCTCCATTTTTGCACTCAGGTCTAAGTCCCATGGCCCTCTATCAGAATCCAGAGTTTCAAGAAAATCAGAGCAACTCAAAATTTTGACCCGAAAAAAAAAAAACGACAGTGGTACCCCTTATGTTTTTTTTTAGTGCAAAAAAAAAAGTTTCTCCAATCTTCTTGAAACTCTGGATTCTGATAGAGGGCCATGGGACTTAGACCTGAGTGCAAAAATGGAGGCTCTAGACCCTTCCAGAGCTGAGATATTGAGATATTTACAATGGCATAAATGCTACGTGAGATCTCAAAAATCTCAGCTCTGGAAGGGTCTAGAGCCTCCATTTTTGCACTCAGGTCTAAGTCCCATGACCCATGCTTTATTAATTTATTTCATGTTGGTACATTTTTGGGAAGTACACCTGTTTTGACCTGATGTCCATTAGAATGGACAAAAAATCACAATGAAAGCAATTATATATATATAAAAAAATCATTTCTTTTCATTTATAGAAACCTCATGAGCTGGGAAAATGTACTTTTATATTTTTCAGAAACTTGAAACATAATTCAGGTCTGAGGGGGTTAAGTTCTGTCCTTTAGCTTCTGTTTGGCCAGCTGTGATGGTGAATGTGAATATGTGTTTTGTATGTGAGTGTCATTGAGCAGAACAGACAGCACAAACACATGCACACACTTGCACAGTCATAACAGCTCTGTCGTGACTGCATGGAGACACAAAATAAGCGCTGCAAGGACGCGCCGGAGAGCGGATGAGCCATTGAATATTCTGTAATATGGCTGTAAATCAGAGGCCTCTGCAGTCATTAGACTAAAACTGACAGCACATTCCTTCTGATGAGAAAAGCATCACTGTAAAAAAATGTGTTGGTTTAACTTAAAAAATTAAGTAACCTCAATAAACTGCCTTAAAAATTTAGTTAATACAATGAAGGAGAATGATTTAATCACCAGAAACTCAATATAGGCTATTATGTAATCTGAACTACATAAATTATTTAAGTTGATTTGACAAAAGAAAAAATGTTGTGATTACAAATCATGAAAATATTTTTTTTACAGTGCTCTAGAAAATGTGATAGAAACCATAATTTTTTTTAATGTTAAATCAGTGTTAAATATGCTATATTATTACCATTTTAATATTACGTTTTAGTAATATAATATTTATATAATTAAAGAAATTAATACTTTTATTCTGGATGCATTAAATTGATCAAAAGTGACAGTAATGACATTTATAATGTTAGAAAAGATTTTTATTCAAAATATTCTTTATATGTAAATGTACTTTTGGTTTCCACTAAAATATTAAGCAGCACAGCAGTTTTCAACCTTGATAATAATAATAATAAATGTTTCCAGATCACCATATCAGAATGATTTCTGAAGGATCATGTGACACTAGGGACTGGGGTTATGATGAAAATACAGCTTTGATCACAGGAATAAATTATATTTTATTCAAATAGGGAACAAAAAGTTTTAAAACTGTAATAATATTACACAATATTAATATTTTTGCTGTTTTTTTATCAAATAAATGCAGCCTTGGTGAGATTAAGAAACATTCGAAAACTATATTGTTACATGTTTTATTATAATTCATTTTATCATAGTAGAATTTGAATCTGGTGCTTTCCTGTGCACAACTCCAGGTTGTGTTACAGGTTGTTGCCAGGGAGTATGCTATGTTGTTTTGGGTGGTTTCTAGGGCGTTGCTTAGGTGGTTCCTAAGACTTTTTATAACACAGTTAAACTCTATTTTCTCTCCCAAACCAGAATATACAATTTTATGATATGTTTTGCTGTTTACTCTATGTTCCAATGTTGCACAATCATGAAAATCTGCAAATGATTTTGCAGAAGATTTGCATTCAAAACTGCAGAATCACTGCAGATGTCACAAACTTTTCAAAACTGATCATCTTCAAAGCTGAAAAGCCGAAACAAAAGTTCTGCACAGTAAAATCTGTTGTCATATGCCACTGTGTATTCCTTCCCACATGACATGGGTCACGTCCAGCCCACATAATGTGGTGTTTGTGTTCATTTCCATGTACCAGCAGAATCCATATCCACCCATCTTGCTGAATTCATACACTTCACTGACGTCGGTTTTCAGGCCGGCTCGCTTTGTGTCCCTTTTGTGGTTGAGCCCTTTGTTCCTCTAACGGGTTGATTGCTTAAACGGTGCAAGCGTGCTCATAGTTTTGTGTGGGCCAGCAGCATTAACAATATGACCAATGGCAAGCTTACAGAAGCACTAGAAGTGTTTGACAAAGAAGAAAATGGCAGCGCTTAATCGCACGCCAGGCTGAAACAATACGGGTCGAGTAACGGGACTGAACCCCCTGCCGACGTGGCCCTATTTCATGTTCTCTCTCAGTGACCAGCCAGATACATCTCTCTCTAAACAGACCCACCTCCTGTCCCACACACACCTTGCTTACCAGGCTTTTGTGTACAATACAAACTCTCTGTAATCCTAAGATTTGCTAGCATTCATTCAATCTATATCGACACTTCCTCAATTACTATCCACTAAGCAACTCCCAAGTATGTTGTTTTGTGGTTGAAATAGAGTTCACTGCAAAAAAAAATATATCTTTGAAATCCTGATTTGAGTTTTTTTTTTTTTTTTTTGCAAGCTTTGAGCATAATGTTTTTTTTTTTTGTTTTTTTTTATTTATTGGTCAATGATTTGATCTATTAATTTATTATTGATGTTTTTATTTTTTTAATTTAAATTAGTTATTGTTCTTTTGGGAGGCATATTTACAAAATTGTCAGTGTAATAAAACTGTCCTCAAATAGTAATGAGAAAATAGTCATTATTATTATTATTATTAAATTATGTTGCAACCAACATGCACAAACAAAACAGAGTGTTATAGAGAGGTTTCCTGCTGACCCATTATAAATTCATAATTATAATTAATATTTTAATATAACAGTAAAACATATACTGATTGCTGGGTCTATATAAATATTTATATATATATTTTCTTGAAAACAAGTCTTAATTTTTTTTATTACAAATTTCTTAAAACTGAAGATATTTTTAACCCCAAAACAAAGTGGAAAACATGGTTATATTTAAATATAATAATGGTTGAAACCTTGAAACATTTTATAAAACTAGTTTTATATTTAGATATAATTTTATTTACCTTACAGAAACAAATATTTAAAATTCTTCAGATGATTAAGATTGAAATGACAACAATATATTGTCTGAAAACAAGTCTTAATATTTTATTACAAATTTCTTAAAATTGAAGATATTTTTACCCTAATACAAGAGGGAAATACGGTTATATTTAAATATAATACTGTTAATATATATATATGTGTGTGTGTGTGTGTGTGTGTGTAAGAAAAACCACAACAAAATATTCTCTGAAAAAGTCTCAATCTTAGATTTTTTACCTAAAAACAAGATAGAGAGAAAAATAGAAATTATTTTAGAAAAATGATTTTGCAGTGTTAGCAATGTTGGCTTATAGCTCATTAAGCTCACACAAAGTCCCTCACTACACTATTAAATATGAAATAAGTTACGTCTCTGCTCTGAATATTCTGTTGTCCCAGAATACGAGGAGGATTTGACCGAAGCACTTCTGACTGGCTCTTGCTTTGTGCTGTCTCTTATATTACAAAGCTCCTTTAATCAGATGCTACTGTGAAGGGCATTTGTTATGTTTGGTCTGAGACGGGCCGTATTGTGTTCCATGTAAAGGTAACCCGTCAGGTTCTCGGAAGGGTGTGACTGAGTGTTAGCGTGAGAACTCAGTCGCATGTGTTTCTCTGCACTGCATTCAGTTCAGTAAATCAATTATGACTGACCTTTGAGCCGAATGTGGTCCTGTCGTCTGACCCACAGAGCGTACAGTGAGCTAGAACTGTCTGTGTGGGTAGGTCAACTACTTCTCAAATGGACAGAAGAACACCAAGTCCAGCAGTCTAAAAAGAGTAAACGACAATACATTTCTGCGAAAACAGAACTCTGTTCCTGTGTATTATATGCTCTAGTCGCGTTTTCACTCTGTTTATTCATATGGCAAACAAATGAAACATCTGCCTAAGTCTGAGGCTTATTAACATCAAAAACTCAGGCCTATTTCTTTCTTCAAATCCAGAGAACACTGAGGTTACTAAAACACTTAGTCTTTCATTATTAGTATTCAGATGGTAATGAGACTCTTTTAAAGAGTTGATATTCCAGCTCATGAATTGGAAGTCTTAATGGTAAAATAGCAAACTCACATTAGCATGCAAAAGCCAAAGAGGCTTTTATTCTTTATTTCTGTCACATTTATTCCTTTTACTAATTTCAGTCTTTCACCATTCAAGCAGATATATTTTAATATTTGCATATTTGAATATGCTTACAGTACTTCAAAAACACTATGTGAGCTGAGTAGTACAGTATTTCTGAATTTATATTCATAAAACAGGAGCTGAAAAGTAACTGGATGACCTACGACTTCTAGCGAGAAATGTTCATTTGATGGACACTTTACTATCCCATGAGGCCATGGAAGCGGTGAAGCAACGCAACCGACGCTGTATAGGTCACATGACAATGACAACATGGCGGATATTTGAACATATATTCAAATTTCATTCATACTACATATAGAACATACTTTTTAAAGGTTGCAAATTAACTTTCAAATTCAAATTGCATAGTACTCTTATTTTCGACAGTCTGTCAACTTATGTTTGCCATTAAAAATTCCTTCTTTTGATACATTTTTCTCCAACTCCAACGCCAAAGCTATAATGTGATTGGTTATCAAGGCACGTTGCCCATTTCCAAGTGGATTGTGTCTGCTAGAGCCAATATGAGTTACTATCGTGTTTCAAATAGCCTGTGATTCTCTTCTTCTACTTATAAACCAGTAACTGGTGTTTTTAACAGCTTCATTGAAGCATAATTGGTAAAACTTTACTTGAAAGAGGGTGTGAATATGGTTTTATGCATGTTTATGACCAGTGGTGGAAAGAGTACTGACAAATTGTACTTAAGTAAAAGTATTGCTACTTAAGTAATAATTTACTTGAGTACAAGTAGAAGTACTGAAATAAAAAATGACTCAAGTAAGAGTAAATAAGTAGTTTGCTTAAAAACTACTCAAGTAACTACGTTACAAAGTACTTTAGTATTTTTCTATTTTTACCCAAAATGGGGAGATCATAGCAAAATGGAGCGCTAAACTCTCTTATGTCATCTTTTTCATTCATACTGAAGGCCCAGCATTGATGCATAGAAGTATTAAACTTACACATTTCAGGAAATGCCGTATATGGATATAATAACAGGCAAATAGTGATGTTTTGACTTATGATACATGAATACAAACACATTATAGCTATAATATATCTGTTTATCAAACTTTCAGGATTCTATTTTCAAAAGAATGATGTATGTCTTTAAAGGGATAGTTCACCCAAAAATTAAAATTAGCCCACGATTTACTCTCCCTCAAGTCATCGTAGAAGATATGACTTTCTGCTTTCAGTTGAATACAATCGGAGTTAAATTAAAAAATGGCCTGGCTCTTCCAAACTTTATAATGGCAGTGAATGACTGGAGAAGATTTTAAGCCCCAAAAAAACTGCATCCATCCATGATAAAAGTGCTCCACATTTAGACTACTAGCTTTCTCTGTTGTTAAGAGTAATTTTTTATTACTAATTTTGAAAAGTAAGTCCAGGTAAGATAATTTGAATGTTTTGATTGGGCTTTATGCCCAGCTGCACTTCCTGAACTTCAGCCAGCTCCTTGTTTCCTGTCTGCCATTATTGGCCATGTTGATTAATTCAGGTGTACCTGACCTCAGTAGTCATGGCAACAATAATCAGACACACCTGAATTAATCAATTCGGCCAATAATGGCAGACAGGAAACAAGGAGCTGGCTGAAGTTCAGGAAGTAGTGCAGCTGTGCATAAAGCCAATTGAAAGCAAAGAAGGTTAATTGAGAGGTCCGATAAAAAAGGTATGAAAAACAATAAAACAGCATGAATAAAAAAAATCCCAGTAAAAAAAAAATTAAGTGGGGTATGGTTAACATGTTAAATTAAATTATCTTATTCGTTGTAGCCTACCGAAAATGTGCTGGAAGCCCACTGTTGCTATAGAAACGAACTACACTTTTACATGCATCTGATTAAATCATCTTATTTCACTGTTTTTCAGCTTTGTACATAGTTTACTTCGTATATTTAGTTTAACTGTATAGATAAACAGGGCGAGCTTTACCATTAATTGAACTGTGTGCATGTATTTTAGACACTTACATTGTTCTTGCTCCGTCATCAAACTGCGTCCATGTTATGAGGCGAGCTTTTTTACTTCAACTGCTCAGTGCTCTGGCATTATCAATGGTATGACCCATTTCAGCAGTCGCCATAATTAAATATGAGCAGAATACTCACTTACATTCACTGAAATATTGAAACGTTAGCGCTAACTGATTCAAACTCGTTCAAAACACGAGCGCCAGTTGTTGAATGTCAAAGCGCGGTTTGAGCGCCCCGCCCCCCAGCCAAACTGGAGGTTTTGATTGGTTTTGCACCCGAGTCAGACCTGTCTGTTATTGGCTGAAGGGCTTCAGATCTGTCTGTTATTGGCTGTCTGTTATTACACCGCAATAGTTTGAAAGTGTCTGTCAAATGTCAGCTTGCCCTGTTGTTCCGTCGGCACCTTTGTCAAAGTACTTTGTACTTTTATGAAATATAAATATAGAGAAGTTGAATACTTTACTTTTATTTTACACAAGTAAGAGTAAAATTACCATAATTTAATTATACAAACAAAAAAAAATGAAAAAAATCTACTCAAGTACTGTAACGAAAGTATTTGTAATTAGTTACTTTCCACCACTGTTTATGACAAAGGTGATGGTACACAGGGCAACCTTTTGAGCAATGTTGCTGGGCAATTTATGGGCAAGATGAGACACAGGGCCCACAACCGACCTAAATTATCCAGATAGAAATGTATTACCCATTTTCAATGGGAAAAAGCCCAAGCAACAATCGCTCGGCAAGACTGCTCAGCAATATTGCTCTAAATAGTTGCCCTGTGTATCATCACCTTTAGTGTCATTCGCTCAATTATGGCATTTTTAATGAAAATATGACATTGTTTGAAATGTATTTGTTAGTATGTATTTGACAAGTTGACATTAGGCTACTAAGACAACACAACCTGTCATAAATATGTCATAAACATGACATAGCAGATTAATTATCAAACTTAAGAAACCACTTAGCTTTATGGGTTAACATCAGGTGGTTGGTTTTGACATTGGCAGCCTTTATAACATTTTAATGACAAATTCAATGTGTGCCACTGTAGTTGAGGTCAAGAAAACACAGTTATAATGGCCTCATGACAGCCTATGTCAAAACCACCACATGACAGTTCACATTACTGTAAATGTACATTACTGTAAATGCAGCTTGGTCATGTATTCCAGTCACAACACAAGGATAAATAAGTGCTTACCAGTCCTGTGGCAATTCTACTGGCATTGCTCTACTAACCCTTACTTTCATTTCTTACCATTTAAGTCATATAAGGGGCTCCAAAAGCATGCGACACATTACATATTTGAGATCTTCATTATAAAATGTGTGAAACTAAGAAAAATTGCATTGTTTTTTGGTCACTGATCAAATAAATAATTCTGTGACATTCATTAACTGAATTCATTAACTCACACTTCCATTGAAGCTCGAGATCATCTGGATCATCTAAAATTAATTTGTTGTAAAATACTTTGAATTGCTTTCAGACTTTTTGAGCCGACTATATTACTTTGCAAAAAGCTCAGATGACACAGATAAACTTATAAAGCCTACTGTGTTTGATACGCAAATTTCAAAGTTTTGATAAAACTTTATCAAAACTTTGCTGAAAACCCTGATGTACACAATGTACTACATTCATTCTGTCCTCTGATTGACAGTTAATAGTTTTTTAGCAAGTAAAAGGCCTTTAATTGTTAAAATGTCCACCTTCAGGTGATGGTATGTGTCTTTTTCTCAAGTAAATGTAAGAATAACTTTCATATTGATAGTAGCTAATATTTGGTAACCCTTTATTTTACTTTTCTTATGCTGCATGTACTTACTGTATTATTAACAGTAAATTATGCATAATTACATATATGCATATATGTAGTTACACTGTAACAATGACACCTTAAAATATAGTGTAAGTAGTATTTCAAGATGAACACTTACTGGACTGATGCAACTTAAGTGTACTTGATTATCCATGCATTGTATTTTTATGAACATCATAATTTAAAATGTGAATATCAAATATGATACATCAGGCTTATGAGGAATGTTCATTTACACAAGAACATTATTGGGAGATATCATGACAGTTGATATTTATCCATGTTATACTGTTATTTTGTCTAAAATGTAAAAAAAAGATTATTTGGTGTGTCAGGCTTTACAGGGTTAATGGAGCTGAAGAGAGGACATTACTGTTTGTTCTTCCACCCAGGCCAAACAGGTCACCTGTAATCCTGACTGTCCCAAAGAGGACTCTCCCTGTCTCCAAATCCTCAGAGACGGCACAGCCTTCCACAATAAGCTCTAAAGAGATGTAAAGGGTCTCTGATAGGCCCCTCTTGTTCAGTCTGCTCCTGAGGGACGCATCGGCAGTGTCAGATCCACCAGCATAAAGATGGGAAGACAAAGACCTGGGTTGTGACTTTTGAGGAGGTGCATCTGGGTGAACGGAAGTACTTTTCATGATGATGATGACCTACATATCTGCTGCAGCTCTGTCTGAGACATGCGTGCCTGTAGTTCATGGGCTGCTGGAGGGGGATGGTGCTTGCCTCTGATCTTCATCTCAGTGGTTCTCACGTGCTTTTGCTTTAATAGACAGACTTAACACAAAATATTGTTCTAATAATATTGAAATAAATCTGAAATGTACAGTTCTTTACATGTCCCTATTTTCTAGTGAATATGGTGTCATGACCTTTGAGGTTTGAAGTTAGTTGATAATATTAATAGTTTTTATAGTTGTTAAAAGTACTGCAGCAGTTCAGGAATTATTTTTTTCCTCTGATAATAAAATACTTTAAATGAACACGAAGAACAATAGCTTACACATAACAATGTGACTTTAACACAAGACAGTTAACAAAGGAGAACTAAGGGCTTAAAGGGTTAGTTCACCCAAAAAAATAATTCTATCATTAGTTACAAACCTGTGAGATGTTTGTTCATCTTCAGAATAAAATTAAGATCTTTTTAATGATCCATTGAAACGCAACTACCACTTTGATGGTTCAAAAAGTTCATAAAGAGATTGTATCGAATCCATATGAATTGAGCAGTTTAGTCCACATTTTCTGAAAACACAAGATCACTTTAAATGATGAACAGATTTAATTTAGGCTTTTATTCATATACAAACATTCATCAAACGTCTGAGCTTTAGCAAAAATCAATGAGGTTCATTCTCGCATTATGTATCATGTTTAAGCTTCAACAAGAACCAATAGGTTCATTCTCACAGTTACAAAGCACGTTTAAGCTTCGGCAAGAACCAATGAGATTCATTCCATGTTACGCATCACGTTCAAGCTTTCGTAAGAACGAATGAGGTTCATTCTCATGTTTACGCATTCACGTTTAAGTTTTGCAAGAACCAATGAGGTTAAAAACGTATCACGTTTCAGCTTTTGCAAGAACCAATGAGGTTCATTCTCATGTTACGCATCACGTTTGAGCTTCTGCAAGAACCAATGAGGTTCATTCTAATGTTACGCATCACGTTTAAGCTTCCGCAAGAACCAATGAGGTTCTTCTCATGTTACGCATCACGTTTAAGTTTTGCAAGAGCCAATGAGGTTCAAAACTTATCACGTTTCAGCTTTTGCAAGAACCAATGAGGTTTATTCTCATGTTACACAGCACATTTGAGCTTCTGCAAGAACCATTGAGGTTCATTGTTGTGTTACAGCACTTTCAGCTTTCGCAAGAGGTTCATTCTCGCATGTCAAGCAGATTCAGTTGAGCTTCTGTTTATATTCGCTGATCAATATTTAAATGTGAATTAAAGCCTAAGTTAAATCTATTGATCATATATACTGATCAATTCTCTTCAGAAAATTCGAACTGAACTGCTCAATTCTTATGGATTCGTTTTACGATCTCTTTATGAACTTTTGGACGCGTTAAATTGGTAGTTGCGTAGCTGTCAATGGATTAACAGAAAGCTCTCAGATTTCATCAAAAGATCTTTTGTGTTCCAATGATGAACAAATGTCCTTCGGGTTTGGAACAACATTAGTGTGAGTAATTAATGACTGAATTTCATTTTTGGGTGAACTAACCCTTAAAATAGGCAACACGTGGGGTGATGATCAACATAACTGGGGGCAGGCGAGGACCAATCATTTATGACATATAATGTGCAAATGGACATTACACCCATTCATTCTTTAAAAATCAGGGTCTTTAAATTTCAAATACTGTTCACAGTAAAAACAGTGTATCGTTTGTGCTTCAGAAGACTTTAAATATACTAGTTGAGTGGAATGGATCTATTTCATGCTATACCTTTATGTCCTTTTTGAATCTTGAAACATTTGGACCCCATTGAATTTCATTATATGGATAAGAACAGTTGAAATAATCTTCAAAACATTTTTTTATGTTCCACAGAAGAAAGAAAGTCAAACAGGGTTGGAAGAACATGAGGTTGAGTTAATGATGTCAGAGTTTTCATTTTTCAGTACTGAAGGTTGTGGAAGGATATTTGCAATAATGTAAATTGAGATGTGTGTGCCAAACTCATACAGGCATATAAAGTACTGTTCATCATCACCTCAGTGTTGTTTATATCCACCATTCATTTTAATAGCATCTGATTCTATGTAAATTATGACACATGCATATGACTCAAGCTATCCATGATGATTATCTCTCCTCTTGTTTTCCATACCTTAATATTACTCAGTGAATACACTGTCTTCCCCACGAATATTTAGTTAGAGCATAATTGGACGGGTAATTTAGGACTAATAAGATCTGAATCTAGGTCAGACATTTCCTCCGCCCTTTTTGGCTCTGACTTCTCAGGATAAATTTTTCCGGTACCGACTCTCAGGACAAATAAGTTTGCTTGGAGTGTACAAATTAAACAAATAAATTAAATAAGTAAAGACTTGTGTTTCTCCTGATGGTTAATATTTGAAAGCAAACATAAAGGACCCGTCTTATAGTATTGTTCTGGCACCTGACACAGAGGGACACTGTGCTGAGGATACGTGAGGAGGAGGGAAAAGAGGATCCCTACTTGTGAATTAGGTGAATACAGAGAGCGAATGTGCCAATTTGTATGTATAAATGTGTGTGAGGGAAAGCAAAAGGGAGGGAAAGAGAAACACTCGTAGTAGACAGAAATAAATACTATTTCAAGCTCAAACAGAGGAAGTTAAAACAGCTGTTGAGGTGACATCTAGGTTAAAGGTTTTACTTCCTTTACCTTTTTGCTAAGGTCACACAACAGGACTCATTATGTCCTTTTTTCTTGACTTTTTAACCATCACTCGTCTAAAAATCAGAACACCAATGCATCTTCTCTCCATAAAATCAAATGATAAGACTTCTTATATGAATTCTGTCTGCTCTGTTATTACATTTCTGCTATTTGCAAGCAATGTTTATGTTTTATGGATCAGTTTCGTTATTAGTATGCATCTCAGTTCTCCTGTGTTGTGGTATGTGCTACGGTCATATTAAAAGGTAAAGCATGAGAGGAATGCAGAAAGTCAGTGCATTGCGGCTGTGAAACACGGCTGTTCCTTGAGAACATTTGTGATTTATAACATGTAACATATAAGGGCTTCATTCCTCAAAATAAGCATTGCTCACAGCTTAAAAATGCTGATTAATATAAAAGAAATGTAATGTTTATGCTTTAAGGGACTTGGAGATTAATTATACAGGACATAAAGAAAATGCGTCAGAACATCTCAAAAGAATGTTGGGCACAGCTATTTGCACAATGTGGCATTTTGCATGGCTGGCTGAGTCTTGAACAGCAGAAATGGAAAGTGCACTGTGGACCCGCTTCACAACATGCGTTGTAATGTGAAATGTGAGCCCAGAGAACGCCTGAGCTCTTTGAGTTGAAGGTGTGCGCTACTGTGCACAACCCCCCTGATGCAGTTGCTAAGCAACCACTTTATCGTCTTGTAGGACCTGTGCCGATGGCAACCTCCTATGACTAACTGGCACCAACTCAAAAATACAGCAAAAATAGGGCATTATTCACCTTGACAGTTGTGGGGAAACTCAGTGGGAAAGCACTGTACTCCCGAAAGAATTAAAAAGACATGGAAAAGTCCACAACCTTAAGTTGCTTTGGAATAAAATTTTAGGAGGCTAGGAGGAGTTGAAAGAAAATCCCTAATAATTTATACTGTTGATGTTATTGTTGATATTATAATTCATTGAATTGTATTTTCTAAATGTATCTTTATTTCTTTAGCTTTTTTGTCAAATGTAAAATTAAAATACTAATAAAAAAATGACAGAGAATAAACCGCTTCAATCCACTAAAAACAACAGGATGACATCCAACCTGGACTACGGCCACTCTGAAAACAGCTAGTTACCATCTTGGACCAGTTATGGTCACCCTAAAACTAAAACCATTGTAGACAAGCTAGTGACCTGCTAATGCTTTGTTCAGCTATAGTGACCAGCAAATGACCATTCAGGAACAGCTATAACCAATTTGATCCAGCTATTGACCATACCAACACGTACATCACAGAGACATCTATTCGATGTGTGTGTTTACATCTGGAAGATGTATTTTTTAGAGTGTTTGCTCATCTGCAATATGTCTATAGGACGTTTCCTGTCAGGTGTCAAATAGCCGTTTAGATGATGTCTTTAAGATGTAATGATTTAGAATGTATGTTAAACTGACATCTTAAAGATGTCTATCAGATGTTAGTAAACAGCAGATGCTTTCCAGATGAAGTGATCTTTAATAATACATGTGCTATCTACAGTAAGCTTAGACCTGCTAATAATCATTTTAGACTATAACCAGGTCCATCTAGTGACCAGCTAATGACCAGCTTGGGCTTGATTGTGACTAGCTTAGACCTGCTATAGGACCAGTTTATAACCAGCTTGAATTAGCTAATAAGCAAGGTGGAACTACCATGTTCCAAAACAAATACCAGTTTCAGCTGGATTTCCCAGCAGGGAATAGCATGTTTATTTAGTTCTCATATTTATAATTGTTATTATTTATAATTATTTGTATTCATAATTATATTATTATGCTAACCTTTAGAGTGTAACAAATCAAAGTTTTAGGTTCACTTGTGAATAAAAAAAATGTCAAGGAAAAGCATAGATATGTGCACTTCAATGGAGCTGTGAGATGGAGCTGGGCTAAAGCGCGAGCGCGTCCCTCTAGACGTTGTTAGTCTACATGGAGGCGCACTTCCGTCCCGCATAAATCGGTTTAGGGGAGCAGGTGCAGGGAAAGGGGGCTGAGGCATCACTTCAGATAAAGCAATATATTTGATTTACTGTAGCGTTGAATTTATACATATACGCTGGCTCGGAAGATGGTAGCAAAACAAAGAATCCGTATGGCAAACGAGAAGCACAGCAAAAACATCACTCAGAGGGGGAACGTGGCGAAGACCCTGGTAAGACGGTCGTTTGTCGTCTGTATAAACGTAAACGAATGATGCTCGTGTCATTTATGTATGGATTTCGTTTTTAATGTGCATGATTTGGGGTTATCATTACTCATTTCGAAGCCATTATCAGTTTTATCGATGTTTTATTCAAACATCATATGAGGTGAGTGCAAGTCGTTAATTCTTCACCTAGTAATTATTTTCAGTATCGGGGATCATCTGAAATTAGGCGTAATTCGCATGCAGCGTAAACGTGCTATTATTTTACATAATCACAATCTGCTCAGTAAGCTTTATTGAGTCATTATGATTGCAGATTTAGTTAACGTTGACGCCTGTGTTGTTGCCATGGCTACAGTTGTACAAACTGATGACAGATGCGGGCTACATAACTAATCTGACCATAAGTGACCCTCCCTTGTACAGGTGCAGTTTAACCGGGTCACTACATCTGTCATAGGCATCAATGAAATCATTTTGCCCTGTATGGCAAGCTGCAGTATTTACTGTGAGAATGTGGCATGGGTTAATGCTTGATGAAGATCCATATGATGAAGTACGTTGAATGAGTATTTCGGCCATCATTACAGGAATATGGTAGTAACATCCAACATGTCTTATGTGGATCAGTTTACGAGCGACTGTGTTTACAATGATACTTGCAGTGACGGACACTTTGATATAATTGTGCGTATGTGTCCGTTCAAGCACAATAAGACAAGAAAGAGAACTGAATTCTGTGTTCCTATATATATATATACACACAGGGGTTTATTAGTGAAACTGAAACACTTGCCTATAGTGTTGGATGTTTCACAACTACAAACTTCACAGATTTTTAAGTAAGAGTAGAGTATCAAGATTGAAATAGCAGAGCAATAGCACAGCTAGACATAAAATATTGCAATCCACACTGTAAAAATGAACGCGCTTTATCTAATCTAAAAAGTTGGGGCAACAGATTACAAGCAATAGGCCTATTATTAATTCAATTTAACTAATTAGAATTGAGTAATAATTATTCAAATTAATTCCTTAAATCTAAACCATTTAAAATGAGTAAAACTTACAAAAAGAAAACTTACATTTAAGGCTATGTATACACGGAAACGATTCTGAAGAAAAAACGCAAAAGTGGCGTTATCACTTTTTATTCTGCATTTAGACGAGCGTTTTGGGTGGGAAATCCGCGTGCAGATGATGATGCAAAAGTGTGGGAATTTCAATGTAGTATGCACTCCAGGTGGCTAGGAGTGCAATGTGCATACTAAAGCAACACCAAGCCCGCGCGCCTGCGTACAACCTTCACTGTCAAGCTGACTTTTGCGTTTCTACCGTTTACACGGGAACACGACGGTGGAGCGTCTTTAAGATTTCACTTTTGGTGGTTTCACTTTTTTGCATTTTTAAGCCCTAAAACGCCGTCGCCGTGTAAACAAAAGGCACATCCGACAAAATATTTTTACGTTTTCACCCGCGAGCATTCTTGTGTAAACAAGGCCTTAGTCGCCATTATGATGATCGGTGTTTGATTTAGGTTTCTCCTTCAGTGATTCTGCTTGTTAACATCAGTTGTCTTCAATGTTAGCAATATAAAATGAAGAGTTCTTAATTAACCTTTGACGTCTGTCTGTTGTTCAGATATTTTTGTTTAATTTTTTGGTGTAAACTTTACTCATTCAATTTAATTAATAATATTGTTTGTAATCTGTTGCCACAATTTTATTGATTAGATAAAGCGTATTCATTTTTACAGTGCACACAACATAATGGGAAACGTGATATCAGAGTTCAAAAGAGGATACATGTGTTGGTGCTCGTCTCGCTGGCTCATCTGTGACCAGGACAGCAACTCTTTGTGGTTTATCAAGAGTTGTGGGATCTAGGGTAATATCGGCAAAAGAAAAAAAAAATAGCAGCTTTCCAACTCACTGCAGAATTAAGTGTGCACCTCAACTCTCATGTTGCCGCCAAAACTGTTCATCTGGAGCTCCACAGAGTCAACATTCAAGGTTGGGCTGCTATAGCCAAACATTTGGCTCGTTCCAATGCCAAATGTCGGTTTCAGTGGTGCCAATGTAACGGAGACCCAGGTCGAGGCCCGCTCGGAGCGGGTCGAGTTGGACCCGGGTGTAAGGGGTTACATTGGTGCCGTGACCCGGATGAGAGTGAGGTTTAGGGGGGTGAGTGTAACGGAGGCCAGCTAACTTGCTGTGCGTGTAAACCTCACTCCCCGATCTCAATAGGCGCTCTAGCGACAGACGCTAGAGGCTGCAGTTTTCATCCTCCTTGTTAGAGCGCCTGACTCTCATGCCGGAGACCCGGGTTCAAGGCCCGCTCGAGCGGGTCGAGTTGGACCCGGGTATAAGGGGTTACACCAACAGTGCAGATCTTGGGCTGTGGACAGAAACATGTATAGGTGTGGAGAAGATCCAGAGAGGCTGAACACTTGGACTGTTACTGCCCAGAGTGAAGCACATGGATCAGTGATGGTTTGGGCTGCAATACCATGGCATTCCCTTCTGTGCTTGATGGACACAGCATCACTGCCAAGGACTATCAAACCATTCGAGGATAATGTGCACCTAATGTTTCAAACATTGAACACTGAGGTTGCCATGTATCAGCATGATAACACACCGTGTGACAGAATGCTTTGATGAACATGAAATGAAGTTGAACATTTCCTGTCACCAGATCTGAATGTTTTTGAGTCACTTTGTGGAGTGAGTCTGGAAACTTTTTCTTCCACCAGCATCACATATGGGCCTGGCAACTGTTCTGGAAGAGGAATGGCTCAAAATCCCAAAGGACTTCTGTCATTCTCAAGATGAACTGATGCTGTATTGGCCCCAAAAGGAGGTCCTACATCATACACTTTTAGAAAAAAAGGGTTCATTGGGATTCTACAGTATATATGAAGCATTGGTTCTTTACTCAACTTCCAAGAACCTTTTATGCTAAAAAAGGTTCTATAATAACCAGCAAGAACTCTTTTGGCACAAATGTTCTTTATAGGCTATTATTCATTCATATGTTACATTATTCTGCAACATTTTGTAGTTGTAATTAAATTATTGTTTATTAAACTGTTGTAGTAACTTAATATCACACTTTAATCATGCTGATTTTTGGAGAAGAAAAAATGAAATTGCACTCTTCGTGTGATATTAACTACATAAACTGATATAAATATATACATTTTCTTGAATTTTGTGATCATTCACATGCATTCATAAATACATTTTCGGGTCTTGATATTTGTCAATAATATGAAATACTTAATCTGGAAAGGACAAAACAAATGATAGGCTAATGAATGAACACAAAAGGTTCCATATAGAACATTTTTCCTGGTTACAAAGAACCATAAAGTGTTCTTATTATTGAACCCTCTAAAAAGGGTTCTGTATAGAACCTTTTAGGGGTTCCAAATACGTAGCGTAATAGAACCTTTTCTTCTAAGAGTGTAATAATACACTATTGTACGTGGTTTAAAACCAGGTGTTTCAGTTTCATTGTCCAACCCCTGTATATAAAGATAAATGGCTAAATGGCTGTATTAGATAAAATGGCTTTTTGGTATATCATGATGCAAAAAATAATTTTGTTTATGGATAATTTAACAAGTCTTCATTTGAGTTTTTTTTTTAACTGTGATATCATGTAGACACATGTGTCATGTGTAAACAGATACCACAGCTTGTTTTGTTTATGAAATATTAGGTTTTTTATTTACAAAACATTTAAACTTTCACTGTTTCAGCGACCGCAGGAAGAGAAATATCCGGTGGGGCCATGGCTTCTGGCACTCTTTGTATTTGTTGTCTGTGGATCAGGTAAGATTAAAGTTTGAATGTTTTAAATTTTTAGATCATATGTGCTGATTGCTATTCCTGTTTGCGTAATAAACTGATTGTCATTTTTCTTTCCTGTTCTCAGCCATTTTTCAGATAATTCAAAGTATCCGAATGGGAATGTGAGTCCCAGTGTTGTTCACATACCTTGCCCTACATCTGAATGAGATTCTTCGTCTCATCGGATACAAAGGGAAGGAAGACTGGAAGGTTGAAGTCGTCCTCGGCGTGGGTCAGAGGCTCGTATGCTGAGCTGGATCTAGTGTATAGAACCACATGACATTGTCACACATGTTTACAGTGCCCCTGGATGAAGGGAACACATGCTTTTCTACAGAACCATTTTTGTTGTTGACATCATATTTATTTGTGATTGATGATTGCCATGATCTATTTCTCTATTTAAACTGTGTTTGCGTGAGCCTTTTTCAAATAAACGTCAAACACTTTTGGATTATGCCTCATTAACATTTCGCTTTTTGAAAAGCAGTGAAAACTTTGTCATTATGTAACATTTCACAGACAGTAGATTATGATTTGTCATGTAAAATTAGCAGAGCGCACACTACGGCACAGGCGACCCCACTGGATCAGGGATCTTTATGTAAGGGATAGTTCATCAAAATCATTTGCTCACTCTCATGTTGTTCCAAACTCTGTTGAACACAAAACGATGATATTTTGAAGAATGTTAGCTGTCAAACAATTGATGACACCCATTGACTTCTATAGTAGGTACAATGGAAGTCAATGGCCACCGTCAACTGTCTGGTTACAAACATTCTTCAGAAAATCTTCCTTTGTGTTCAAACAGAAATACAGGTTTAGAAGAACTTGAGGGCGATTAAAGGATAAAATGTTTTTTTGTATGAACTATCCCATGACGTTTGTGTCTACCTTGACCCTTATTTTCCATCTAGTCCCTAAAAAAAAAACATTGATTAACTGAAGAGGAAATATTTTCAATTCAATCACTTACATTTTTCAAGCATCATAAAGAGGGACTTATTTAAATAAGATACTTGTTAAATTCCCATCTGTTATATTGCCATTATTCATTATACAGTTTAAAGATTAAACTTTAACATTTTCTAAAGGCATGTTATTGATCTTATTGTGAACGATTATGCGTGATTTATTTTTTTACATTTTTTTCTCTCGCAATTTTTAAATCGAAATAGAACTCGATCTTCCAGTGAAAACGACATTAAATTTACACTTTTTCCTTTTACAATAATCTGGGACACTAATCTGTAAAGCATTATCTGTTTTACAATAATCTGTGTAGGTCACAAAACACAGAAGAAATAATCCGTCTATACTTAAGTTCAGTTTCATCACATCTTCGAGAAACAATGATTTTAACTTGACTACAGCTGTTTGGCCAACTAACATTTGAACTTAAAAAACAAAAAACAGTAACGATATAAACCCTCACCACATCCCTGTACTATGATCAACCCTAGTCCGGTTAAATGAATGCACCTGGCATGCCACACAAGCTAAAGCATCTCAAGGATTTTTCTCACAAACATGACTTTATTGAGAGTTGTGAAGTGCAACTGGCAAGTGCAATTACAGTATTTTACAACTTATCTCCTGGTTTGAGAACATGCACAGAACATAAGCATACAAGTTGTACACAATGCAAATCCATGTCAGCTATATGATAGTCAAGAGTAACTGTAAGTTAATAGATTGATCCAGAATACTTAACTGTCCAAACTGAAAACAGAAATCACATGGTTGTAATACTTCAAAATCATCTCAAGTGAACAAAGTAGTGTACAGCGGGTGTTAGATGAGTAGGTGTTTTTTTTTTCTTCCATTTGTCAGATAAATATCGTAAGACTGATCCTGCTTAACGGCATAAAAAAAGGATGTTGTCTCCTCCAACTACCTCGCTACCCTTTAAATATGTACAACCTATATAGTGTCTCTTTAACCGCTTCACAAGATATCGCTATTTTACAAAATACTTACACTAATCATACAATAATATACAGCCTGTCCACCTCCAAATTCAGCGTCGTTGCGCAGAGAACGAATGCAGATTTTAAGCATCATGCCGCCTCGTTTTCTTCATTCAAAAGAGTATCATGATTACCTCATCGCAACTATGAACGTCATCGATGCGTCTGCCTTCCCCATGCCAGCTGGGGCACAGATTGGCAGATCTTCAAAGTTTCATCACATTTGTCACCAGAAAAGTGCTTGCTTTACTAGAAGCTCGCAGTCTAAAAAGACCGCTGTCAGCATTTACACTACAAAGGTAAGGGAGACATGACTGAAAACCAACATGACTTTAGACATAGGCACAGTGATTCTTTAGATCGTGTCCTCTCCGATTGCTTTTCCTCCATCTGACAATCACATTCTGTGGATTTTGCAACCGTCCCAACCTAAGCCAACTGGATTGTCAACGGTGTATAAATCACCTCAGCACGACATGCGTCAAGTTTTGAAAAGGTGTGCAAATTTCAAAAGTCTAACATGTGAGTGAGGCATGTTTGTTCATAAGCTTCCTTTACGGTTTCGAGCCACTCCGTCGCCCTCAACGGGAACTTTCATCCCTGTGCTACGCCGAAGGTCCAGAGTTTTGTGCTGCCAGCTGGGCCGACGGGGCGGGCGGCTGCTGCGCTCCTTGCGTGGAGGAGGACGACGGGGCGAGCCGGTCTGGACTTGAGCCTGGAACTGTGCGAGCTGCTCCGGGCTGGCCAGATTCTTCAGCAGGTTGTTTTCTTGTTCCAGTTGAGAATTTCTCTCAATCAGTTCTTTAATCTGTTCTTTCAACACCTCCACTTCCTCACGGACAGCATACATCAAGTGACTCTTCACAAGATCCTGAAAGTGGACAGCAAAGCGTTATTTTCAAATCTTTCTTTTTGTTTATTTAAACAAGTAACAAAATTAAAACCATCATGTATCATATTGTTATGTGGAAACACAAATCTCCTCTGAGGTGCCATGTTTACGGTTTTGGGGAGGTTTTCTTTATTTGGTTGAACACAAAAGATGATATTTTGACCAGACAGTTTTACATAGTTTTTTTCCCCTAATATGGAAGTCAATGGCTACCGTCAACCGTCTTGTTACCAACATACTTCAAAATATATTCTTTCATGTTCAGCCGAAGAAAGAAACACTATCCCCTTTAACCTGCTTCTACTCGATACCCACAGTTCCTCCCACCCTTTATGCCGCTGCTCGGCGTCACCAAACCGACAAAATGGCCGTCCCACACCGCGTCAGGCCAATCAGAAGCCGAGATATTTTTAACTAGGCGTAAAAGCTTTGGGGTTTGCCTAGCAACTGTAACAAGGCGCACAGATCGCGTGAGCACGCAGGCAAAACCCCAGACAAGCCAGCAAACAAACACCAAACACTTTTTTAGCTTTCTTCTCAGCTTTTCACTACAAACTAAACCTGGACTAGTGTAGAGCGAAAGCTTAACGTTACCATGTTCAAAACAATAAAACGTCATTTAATCGACGCTGCCACAATGACAGAACAATCATTTGATGATTACATAATTCATTCCCCTTGCACTGATGCAACTTGATAGACTGCTTACAGTATGTAAACAAAATATCTGTTTAAAAAAAATCACTATTAATGACGAGAAAAGCAAAATGACTTACCATCGCTTGTTCAATTTTGTTGTCGTATGGCCACAACACTGGCACCCGATGAGCTGTGGGGAAAGGAGAAACGTTACTTCACTAACGTCACTTAATTACACGAGAAACTATGGCAACAGTAAAACAACATCACCCTAAACACATACAACGTCGAAAATAATCGTTCAAGAGTGTAACATTCCACATGCTACAATGTTTTCTCTGTAGAACCATCTAGAATACGTCAAGCGACGCTGTATTCTGTCGCTTCTACAGAAAGATACACTTATATACTCAAAGCTGCCTTTAGCACCATCTTTCAGAGACTGTGGGTGCCAGCGAACTGAAAAAGCAGGCAGTGCTTAGGGTTTTAACGTTACCCGACCGAAGCAAAACCAGCCATCACAACACTCAGCTATGATTTAACGTTAAATGAGACGAATTCTCCAAAACAACATCGCGTATATTTTCAATTTAACCGCACAATAAGTTACATGACACGAGCTTTAGCCTTTCTCACGAGCATAACAAATCTGAAATTTTACCTATTGTCGAGCTTGACGGACGAAGTCTCTGTCCCCAACAACGACGAGAGAAAAGATATTGAGAAATTTCTAAGCTGACAAACACCAAGATCCATCGCCACGGAATAGCATGGAGAATTCATGCTATTGCGTCCATATGAAACCGGGCAGGGAAGCGAGCGCGTGTCCTTCCTACTGCCTTTCGAGCATTACATCCTTTGTGTGTGTTTGCAGGGATATTGTGCCGTGACTCCCCAGCAGAAAAGCTCGCTTTATCAAGAGACCGTACATCCAGTGCCGCAGCACAAAGAAACTCCAAGGTCAGCTCATCTCTGCGCTGGTGAATATCTGCAGCCTGGGCTATTTGCATAATATATTTTACACCAGCACAGCAGAGCACGCCATTGGCGGAGAGCAGGAGGATTTGACTAATATATGCAGCAACGCCCCATTTGACGCTCTTCCGACTCGCTCTGGATAATTTATTCATACGCGACTTGGCTTGTTCGACAATCCGGTTGAAGCGAGTCGATGTTATTTTCATCAGAAGTCTCAAGGCACCAACAGCCCCAAACAGCCCATTTCTATTACTCAGCATCTATTTCTACCACATAATGCAGGCAGAAATAATGTTTCTCCATGTTAAATCATTTGCACGGTCCTTTTTTTTTTTTTTTTTTTTTTGGGAAAATACTATTTCTGTTTTTCTGTAAATACTATTTTCCAGTTTGATTAATTTGAATTCACGGGGAAAACAATATTGAAGGACAATTGCCTTTGCTTTGAGCACCGTGTAAACATGCCGCCACTTATCGGCAACCAGAGGAACTGCAGTGGACTGAATCCCTAAAGCATGGGTTTCCTCCTTTACAAAGACCACTGGAGCCCCATCAGGACCTTTAACCGGCCCAGGGACTCCCAATAAGAAACATTTTATCGATACAAGGTCATATCCTCCTGAGAAACTAGAAAAAAAAGTTTTGGAATTGACTATTTCCCCCTACGCAATCACATTGTTTAGAACATAAAACAAATATCTTGTGTGTGTGTGTGATATATATATATGTGTGTATATATATATATACATATACACACATATATATATATATGTGTGTAAAAGATGTATATATATATATATATACACACACACAAGATATTTGTGTCTATCATGTATACTATCTATCTATCTATCTATCTATCTATCTATCTATCTATCTATCTATCTATCTACTATCTATCTATCTATCTATCTATCTATCTATCAATCAGTAAAGGCAAACACAATGGGATATTTTTTTTAGGTTTCAGGACAATTTATTCTCCTATTCACTTATGTCCCAAAATGTCTGACAAACATGTCCTGGCGTGTCCACTACTACAGTGGACATGTACAAAGTCATATTTTTATCAAAAAAAACCCATAACATTTTCCTGAGATGTTGGATTTATGACAAACAACTTGATTTCAATGTTAATTACAAAATACATGATATTTCCATAAGAGTGCTAAATTTGATTACTACATTAACGTCAGTCATATTGAAAGACAAAGGAAAAGTTATTGTCTTGGTGAAACCTCAAAATGTTTGGTATCTCCAAAAACCCTGAATGACTTATGACTACTTTAATGAGAACTGTCAATTTAACAGATACTTAACTACATTTTTCCATATATATATATATATATATATAAATATACAACTATTAGGCTATTTTGTACACATTTTTTCCCTGTGTGTTCATCTATCTGGTATGGTATGGAAGCTGAGGTCTTAAAGCAGAAAGCATCTCAGCCTACAGCATGTTTAGATAAAACTCAGTCCCCTATGCTAACTAATCTCATGTGAGCTTTAATTAACGTGTTTAACTACACATCAGCGTGCTTCATATTATCTGTGCCTGCACGTGCTTGGTTTGCAAGGCTCAGTGTGATGCCAATTCAGTTGCAGAAGAGAGAAGAGCAAACTAAACCCAAACGCACTAATTCAACAGGACAGTTATACATCTCACACTATGGTGATGAAACGATGATATATCTCAAACTTAGTTTTTTTTTTACCCATGTAGGACTTAGCTATACAGCTTTCAAAGCATGAAGTGAAAATTATATTTTTCTAAATGCACATTATTAATTTTATAGTGAACAATTCATGCATGTTTTGACCTGTAATTCTTAATTCTTCAAGTCAATCTTTCAGTGAAATTACACTTCTTTCCAGTGACGCATGCTGGACTTCTCCAATCATTTAGTCCGCTCACGCGCCTCTTCTTACAGTTGAATGCAAGCTAGCCTTCGGTTGTAAATTAAATGGAGACAGAGCTGATGGACAGATCGATTTTTGTGCTTTCTGATAATCCATTTCACATGGATGTATGCCACAATATAGAAGAAAATATCTGTCGCTACTTTAGTTGTAATGGCATAATGGAGACTTAGTGGAAAAATTAGAACATCTCCAACAATAACAACAAACTTAATTTTTTTTGAGATAAGGAGATACAGTTATCAATTTTTTTAAATTAAAATATCTGGCAACAAAGACATGTAATAATAATAATAAAATGAATAATGCGCCTTAGTTTGCATTTAAGATGTGGATATTTCACAATCCAGTTACATCAGCTTTGCAGTTTCAACACACTGTCATCTTGAGTTATGATTCATTGTGTTGAGTCTGGTTAATTTCGGTTGTAAAGGTGTGTACCATCATCCACATAGATTAATGAAGGTGTTGAAACACCCAACCGGTAAGGCTCAGAGGAACGCTTCATTCCCATCACAGGATCATTTCCAGCCAAATGACAACAGATATCCTCAGTTCCTCTAAACATTGCGTAAGTCCTGCCCACTAATGACATACCTTTGAAAACAGCACTGGGATTTAGCACTGCTGTAATGTTTAAACCAAGTGTACGCTTGCATCCAGTAAAAATAGATCACTTATCCTAATTAAGTGTACACCAAATGAAGCCCCAAGCTAAGCTGCTCAGGACGCTGTTAGCTGTTCCTGTCTCTTTGACTGGAAGTGGATTTAAGCAATTATGAAGTCCAAATATACCTCTGCTGTCCATGACCTGACCTCATACTATCACCATTCAGTGTGCTCAACTAAACGACACCTACGTATTTATTGACATCTTTGTTTGGCGATCACAGTTCGCCATCTCACTATTGAAAAAACAAACCATGGCACATACTATTACTCCAGATTAGTACCTGAAGCTATGATAATTGATATGAACACCTGATTGGACCAGAAGGTTCTCTGGAACATAATGAACAAGAACATGTTGTCATTGATAAAGAAGCTTCTGTCCAGAAACCTGGTTCAAAGGTCAACAGAACAAATCATCCATCTACCCTTTCCACTTAAAGTTTAATTGTAGCTTGAAACGGAAGATCATTGCTCTAGAAACGCCCAAGTCATGGGTTCAATAGCCAGGGAATTAACAAAAAACAATGTTAAATGCAATGGAAGTTTCTTTGGATAAAAGCCTCTGCCATATGTGTAAATGTAAATGAATTTCAAATGACACCTGACAGGAAATAACTAAATATTGGAGACCTTTGACATGCATTGCAATCTAAAAAGCATTTCAATCCACCAAATATTAGTTTGCACTAAAACTTTCCTTCTGTAAACCAAAATATACTCTCGATTTAACTTCTGTGCACATAAATGAACAGACTGAACATGATTTCCTCATTAAAATGACCAGAATAATCTGACACACATATGATGCTCAGAGGAACAAAGACCCCCTGAGACTCTGCAACAAATACATGCCACACTTTTCACTCATAGTGTCAAATGCATTTGGATTTTGGTTTAAAATATCTCCCAAGGAAAAAAATCAGAAAGCATATGAATAGAAAATGCTATGTAAACTGCCTTGTCTCACATCAAATATATATGGTAGCATAAAACACACTTTACCTTTTCAAATGCTGCTCTAATTCCCAGAACAAAAGCTTCATGGCCATTTCGTCTCGGCCGTGAACTGGAAGGACCGTTTCTCTTCATTGATGTCGATCAGCGGCCCTCCAAGCACAGAATTGTCCCTCTGTTCCTCACACGACTCAAAAACACACACGTGCACATCCACAAAGAGGCATGGCCACTGTTTCACTCCCTTTATCTTCTCCAGCAGTCGTAAAAGCAGAACCACCACAAGACCTGGTAATAGCTCTGTGGTCCAGTCTCCGTTTGTCTTCACTATACTGCCTTTGTGCATATAGAGAGATGCGTGAACGATTGAGTGAAAACAAGAGTAGGGCAAGCTGTGATGTCACGTCACTGACATTGTCACGTGACTGTTACATAAACCAGCAACAGATTAAAATATTCCCAACGATGGCTTCTCGCACGCACCCGTGCTCTCGGGGAGGCTGCCTTCCTCGCAACCCTCAACGGCTATCAAAACCTATCCCGTCCCAATGTTTTTCTTCTCCTCCTCTCTATTTTCCCGGCACAGAAGCGTGCATTTCTCCCCTGTGGAGAGGAGAGACGGGCCCCTGCACTTGAGCCGGGACTTATCTTGTCACTTCTCATCAGTCTCGTAGCCCGATGCAGGCTTACAGCGTGTGCGGCTGGTGAAACATGCACACACGTCTCTTAGCTTAGGCGGCTTGCAGTAAAAACAACATGGATCCCAACATTGGTAGGGATTTTACCTGTTCAAATAACACTCAGTGACAGCTTTGAATGGCATTGTGAAGCTGCTGTACTTGCGTATTTCTGTTGGCTACAGACAGCTGATCTGAATGAACACCGCTGCAGAACTTCAACTTGACTGACTAAAGCTCAAGTGGATTACAATCAAGCCTTCATAATACTTCAGAATCTTAACTCAAAAGGAAGTGATCTTCTGTCTGGTATTATAGTTTTAAATCACTGCATTGCACTGTGAATAAAATACTAACTAAACAGGCCTGTGGCTATCATTACATATTAAGCGGATCACAATAGTCTGAGATATTAACAATCATTGTACTCTTTAAATTTCAAATCATGTTATGTTTCATATTAATTTCATACAGCACTTTTTTATGGGCCAAAGAACAAAAGGAATTTTAATTGAATATAAAAGACTACGAAATGCGCACTTGACTGTTTCTGATGCCGTAGTGCACACTGAGAGCACTCTATATGACCTCAAAATAGGCGTGTATTAAATAGTTCATTTTAAGTCCACAGTGCAGCTTGCATTATGATAATGCTTTATGATAATGCCTTATAATGCACATGATTCCATACGGGCTTCACAGTTTCACATTTTGCATAATTTCAACATTTAACGCATTACCAGTTATCATCTTAATGGACATGGCGGTGCTTCAACAATTAAAAATGTAAAAATAGATTAAATGTTTAAAATTGATTATTAATGATAATTTGTTATTTTCTATAACTATGAACAGCAAGAAACAATTAAAATTAATTGTCCTAACCCCAGTATGTTTACAAAGCCTTAAAGGAAACCACACATCTTTTTTGATGAAAACATTCCAGCATTTGTCTCCATTTAATGCACTTCAGTGGGAACCAAACGGTTCAAGGTCCAAGACACTTTCAGTGCAAACTGTTCAAAGGGCTTTAAACGATTCCAGATAATGAATAAGGGTCTTATCAAGCGAAACGATCACTCATTTCTCAAAATGAACAAATGTTTTTGAGTCATTTGATTCAACGGACGAATTGACTCGGAAAAAGATTTATTCATTTTGATGAACGAGTTTGAACAGGAGAGTCACGAACGTGTATCGCAGTACAGAGCAAGGCGAGCATTTGAGCTTATAAAACAAACGTTTTTTTAAATTTTTTCAAATGAGCGATTTCGCTTGATAAGACCCTTACTCATCGCCTGGAATCGTTTAAAGCCTTTTGAATAGTTTGCAGTTTGTACCGAAAGTGTCTTTTGGACCTTGAACTGTTTGGTTCCCACTGAAGTTCAGTATATGGAGAAAAATCCTGGAATGTATTAATCAAAAACCTTAATTTCTTTTCGACGGAAAGACAGACATGGACATCTTGGATGTCATGAGGGTGAGTAAATTATCAGCAAAAGTTTTTTGAAAAGTGAACTACTTTAAGCAAGTGACATGAGTGACCATTTATCGCTTCACAATCATGGCAGTCCAAGCCTGAGAACTGAACAGCCTCAATATTTACATGTAAAATAGACTACCATGATTTGAATATGAGCCTGGAGAGAGCAGCTGAAATGGACACTGTTTAAACAGCTGTGCAGATGACGACTGATGCTTACAGAAGCTACTGTCGGCAGCTCCCCGATACTCACGAGCCTTTCAGCGTCGCAGAATTTATAGAAAGGTAACACGTTTTAAACAGTGTATTTAGACAGACAGGACTGTCCCTAGGCAACCCTCAGTGTCTGTAACTTCTCTGAGAGTCAAGAGTGCAGATGCCATTCTCCAGTGTCTTCAACCTGACCCTAGTTTATGGTTTTTGCCCGATTCACAATAGTACGGCACAATGCCATCTGTCTACATAACACATTAGAACTCTGAATGTGTACCCTGCGTAATACTATACAAGTTGGAAATGAATAGTAATTCTAAAATAATAATAATAAAAAAAGTTGCAAGAACGCTATTCAAATTACATGAACTTCAAACTGGTTGAGAGCCACATCTCCTGAAGATGGTATAGCTGAGAAGATTGGTGATATCACATAGTGGGATTTCGACATGAATAAACGAAGGCCACTCTGCGGGAGAGAGAAAGTGCCATTTTGCCGATTGGGCTGACAGCAGCAGGTTGCACAACAGAGCTTCATCCTGTATTCTCCAGCTCTGACAGTGCAGCACACACAGAATAGACTGGACAACCTCAGCAAGTTTCACTCCATGAGCAAGAAAAGAAGCATGTGAGAACACCGCTTCAGTGCACGGGTGCACTTTTACTGCCCAGAATGACTTAACACGATGAATAAGAGGAGCCAATGTGCACTTTGTACATTTAAAAAATGCACAATTTACTCTTAAATGAAATGTCTTTTAAAGGGGAAAATCATTTGCTTCTGCTGGTTGTATGGAGCAAAGGTTTTATTTTCCGTAGAGTAGCATGTTCCTCCAGTGTTTAGGGAAGTGTGAATGGTCACTGGCTTCCTCACACATTTGTGGTTATGTAACAGTTCTAGTATTGTACAGACAGCATAACCGGGTTTAAGTAATGTGGAGTGAAACCTGGAATTAACAGGATTATCCCAAAGGCAAAACAGGCACGGAAAAGACCTGAGAAGTCATTGAAGTAGTTTCCACCACAAAAAGCATGAAGGCCTGCGGCTAAAATAGTAGAAGCCTTCTTGCCTTGCCGCTGTTATACGCACCAAATCTGCACCAGTCCGCCCTCTCCCTTTGTCTGGAAGCACTGTAGCCTTTATATAAAGTGACAGACGAGGCACTGTAGAGACGCAAGACTCTGAGAATTTACACACCCATGTTATTTTGCATTGTGTGCACCTTATAGCCCAATTGCACGCAATATATTGTAGCTTTCACCACTTTATAAATGCACTTTTCTCAAGTGAACACTTCAAACTGCCAGAGACAAACAGCCATTGATGGTGCGGTTAAGCTCCAGTTGGTTGGGGCTGATCGAGCGAGACAATAGCGGGGATATAGGCGAATTGAAGAGGATCTGAGAGGGGGTTGTTTACATAGTACACTATGTTCTTGATGCACACAGCCAGTCAAGCACGAGTATTACTTCCACTCGAGCTCCTAATGCGATTTGTGGGCTTTTCGGTATGTTTGCAGACACGGTCAAGATGTAGCAATATTTCGGACCAAGACCATAAATGAAAGTGTGCTAAAGCTGGCCTGTTCTCCACATGGTGCTTTTACGTTGTCAAAAGGATTTGATTAATATAGCAGAATCCTGTAAATCTAGTACATTTTCACACACAAATGTTACGGCCCTAATCTGACACATGGCTAGCGTCAATATAATTTGAATTAAATAAGTGCTTGAAACAAAGTACAAATCCAAATATAACAAACTAATTTGAAATGTAATTTTATGAAAAAAAAAGTTGTAGTTGTACAACTACTTTTCTTTCAAACCAAACAACTGATCAAAAGCACCCGCAGTCCTCCATCTTTTAATGGACTTATGTGAATGTTTTTCCAAATTAGATATTTCACGGTATGCAGAGAAAACTTAGGCCACGTTTACACAAAGCCGGGTATTTAGCAAAACGAATATTTTCCCCTCTCCGTTTTCAAAAATAACATCGTTTACACCCCCGCATAAATACGCCGTCGAGCGCCATCATAACTATGCTAAACCTAAGGCGGCAGTGTAGGGGTTAAAGATAAAGCCATGCAAGCTAATCAGAATCCTGGAATCGACAAGAGAGAACCTAAAACGCCGTTTCTCCCAGTTCTCCCACGTTTTCGTGTAAATGAGAGGGCAAAACGCAGAGAAATATCTGCGTTTTCCCATCGTGTAAACAGGGCCTTAGAGACTGATGATTGATATAATTTTGATATCAGTATGAGCACTGGGATAATCAGAGGAAGATCTCACATTATCTCCATCCATCTATCCATCCCTGTGATATAGAAGCATCTCCTGACTGCACTTACACAAACAAAACATTCCTACTGTAACTTTATATGATAGGTAGTGTGTGAACAGCAGGGGACAAAAAGTACACAGTTCTCAGGTGAAACAGGGTTCATGTTCACAGACTGAACAGTAATTACCCTGAAGCAGCAAAACAGATAACAGGCCTGCCCTCAGCTCATTTTTATTTTAAAACATGAATCATTCCAGTGTCATGTGCATCTACATACCAAACAGTCAACACCAAGCAATTTGTTTTTAATAATTTCTCAAATAGTGTTAAGCCGAAAATCTGCTGATATTATATTTAGCCATTTAATTGTTTTGGCTAAGCTACATTTTCAGCAGGATCCATAAATATGCAGGATTTTTCGTAACATAAGGATCCATTAGAAATCACTCTAATATACTGGTGATTGTTGGATAGAATCCAAAATGAAGTAAGTTCAAAAGATGATCAACATCTTCTGTTTAATGTGGTAAAAATATTTGTATGAGTTTAAGGGTGTAGTTCAGTTAATTTGGTCCAAACAAGTCCATTTAGGGCATCATTCAGTTTTTGGTTTCGTTTGCATGTTGTGTTCACATTTCATTCAAATGCACAAGAGTTTGTTTGAAGCGGACCAGGACGCATCTATTCAGTGGTCTTGGTCTGCTTTTTAGTGCACACAAGGATTCGGATGGCAAGGTTCACGCGTATTCAAATTTACCACACTAACAGAGCAATCGCAATAGGGTTCGTTTTAATCAAACCAAACATGCCAAGTGTGAACATACCATAAAAAGTATTTAATGCAATGAATACAGGCATTATTATAGGTCAATCTGCTTTAAATGTTGGTAGCTGCATCAGCCATTAAAAACCCATAGTTTCGACCACTAATCCCAAATATTTACATGTTAGACACCTAGGGAAATGCTTTACGTAAAAGCACACACAACACTGGGGCCCACACTGTGCATTTCCCCAATAATTTACCATTCCTCTGTTGGCTCTCTTTCAGTACTAAACTGCACTGCCTGTTTTTCCAGATTCACTGAGCGGACTCCCCGCCTGCTCCCTCTCTCCATCTGTCATGTCAGCCTGTGACGAGTGTTCCTCTCGCTCTGCTCTGCCCTAATTCTGAGAAGAATAGTATACGCTCAGTGCCAACCGGCGGAATCCAGTTTGCTTATGGAAAAGAGCCCGCGATGAGAGGCGCAGAGTTGTCCGGGCAATGAGGTGGGAAGCATTCCAGGCCCTCCCTCCACAAACGCTTAAAAACCTCAGAAGCATCTCTGCAGTCGTGTACTGGCCTGTGTGAGCACTCACACCTGCAACAGCACTGGAGCTAATCTATATGCTTGGCAAAAACAAACACGGGACTCATTGAATGCCGAGTAAGGGAGCATTACTGACTAAAATAATTAGACAATTCATGTGTCTTATTGTTTATCACAGGTGGGTGGCAGTCATAATAATACATTAAATAAAAGTTGGAGACCGACAAAAGAGATTCTAATACTGGGACGTAATAGCAAAGTCCCATTTTAAATAAAAGTAAAGGTACACATACATATTTTATTGTTCTATTTAAGGCCGTCACGATTTTTTCGATTAAATTTGAGTACTCGCTTTAAAAAATCCAAAAAAAAAAAACACTGATTCCAATTTACCAGTGTCGAGTAACCGGCAAAAGCCAGAGGTGGTGACGTTCCACAGACGAGAATCCATGAACCGCATTACTAGTCCATTTTCTAAGGCTGCACAATGTATTAAAACCACACTAACACACATTAAAAATTAAGTAGACATTTGACTAGGCTAAAATGTTGTTTGGCCAATATTAAAAAATGATTTGATCATGCTATAAAGTGGTACAACAACAACCACCACCATGCATTTGTTAATAATAATATATAATTGTTGTTCTAAAAAATTATATGATTACTTGCTTTATTGATATTATCCAAATTTTATCGCCTTATTGTCCATTTTTAAGGCTATCGTTTGCTAGGTCTAGTTGTATCACCACAAAGAAATTCAATTACTTGCTTAATCGTCAAAATAAATTGCTCAAATAATCGTTAGTGACAGCCGTTCTATTGCATCACTACACACCTGTCCACAAACTTTGTTCCTCGGGTTTGTCTCTCATCTATGGGTGGCAGACCATTTAGTGTCATAGCACCACAACTATACACATGATCACTATTTGTTCCTTCAAGTCTCAATTCAAATCTATTCTTACCCTTCTGTGTATGTGTATGTTTTTAAGCATATTGGTATGTCTATATTATTGTCCTTCCATACACTGCAACCTTGAGATTGGGAAAGGCGCTTTATACAACTTTAATATATAAAAACAAATCTGGTAATGCTTGTTGAATCAATCAATCATTTTACACATTAAAAGGTAACCTGACTAAGTTATAAATAAAGAGAAAATGGTCAAAGACGACGTAAACTAACCGGTATTGCACAGCTGTTACACAGCTCAGCCCTAGTGCTCATGCAGGCGATGCCTGTTTAAGTCCACCATGTGTCATTCCCCTCTCCTGTTCTCCGCTTTTCTGCTCAAATTCTATTTTCATTAAAACAAATACCGATCCCATCAATTAAAGGTCACCCAAAAGATGTAAATTATTTAATATTTTACTGTATATATTATTGTTAAACCATGCATGTCCAGTCAAACTCTACAATATTGTGTTGCATGTTCAGCATTCACTTAAAATTTGAATAGAATTTAAGTGCAAATGTAGTAAACAAACAACAAATATGGTTCTAGCAAAAATTTGTGATAAGACCTGCTAAATTTTCATGAATAACAAGCAGAGTACTCGTTTTTGAGACCTGTCAATGATCGAAGTGAGAAATTAACAAAAATGCCCATCCCTAGTTTAAATGGCAATATTATGCAAATTGAAGTCACGTTTAGGACTTTGTTGGATATCACTTTGCACGCAATGGCTGCTTGAAGTCTGCGGCTCAGATATCATCATATGCAAGAGAGTGAGTATCTTCTCCTGCTCGTTTCGGAGGCAAGCACCCTTAAAGTTCACCCAAAATCTTTCTTTTAGGGTATATATTATTGTTGCATCAAACTATGCACGTTCAGTCAAACTCTACAATATTGCACAATGCATATTCACTTAAAATTGGAACGGAACAAACAAAAACATTGGTTTTCACAAATGTGTGTGATCTGACCTAGATCGGACCAAGCCCTGTGTATGAATGCAGAGGCCACTTCAGTCTTTGATGGTGTATTTCCTCTACACTGAGCGCATTGCTCTCTGGCACGAACAGCACACGTCTGTTGTACTGCCACGTCTGTCTGTTTTCCTTGTGCCCGTGTCCCTTTCCCGTTTAAACAAACGGACACAAAAGGGGAGGGGACTGGCTGAGGGATCGGAGCAGTGTTCCCGCACAGTGATTGGTGCAAACGGGGGTCCCCTCACTGAATGAAACAGCGGTTATGTAACGTGTAAAGAGGACAGGCTAGGCTTTAGGCTCCCTCAGGTTCTCTTCCGCCTGAATGGAGAAAAGGGGTTATGGGAGAGGGATGCATGCCGTCCGATTGGGTGGAGAGATTCCTGTTGTCTCACCAGGGCTTCCAAGTCCTACACATGCTGCATTCCACTGCACATTTTTCATAACTAAATTACACACAGGATATTTGTCTATGTATGGTGTTCTGTAGCCGATATGATTCATATCTGCTTCATTGCATTTTTGCCACATTTTAAGGGCGCTTGCCTCCGCAACAAGCAGGAGCTAAAAATGGCTGCAGCACAGACCTGACAGAGAATCACCAGTGAAGATACTCACTAACACAGGGTGATATCAGAGCTACAGACTTCAAGAAGCTCTTGCATGCAAAATGTATGCAACGAATTGCTGAACGTGACCTTAATTTGCATTATATTGCAGTGTCCAAAATTGTTGGTGTTCTTAAATGTAAGTTTAAGACCAAAGTACAGACCAAGGCTACATTTACACTGGTAGTTTTTGGGATTGACAACCGCATTCACTTACAGGTGCGGGTCTCGAAATGTGTCATGTTTCAAATTACAACATGAATATTTTTAATCTTTTTATTAACTTTTATAAATCTGCTTTATTATTTTAAATACTCTAAATTTGCTTTGTGTGCGGACAGTTTATTTTTTGAACTTTTATAAATCAAAAATGTTGATAATCTTGACAAAACACTTAATGTTCGGAAAGATTCGAAGTTACGTACTTTGGAATATTTTGTGATCGAATGATATTGTGACGTATTTGTTGCAGGAGACGCATCATAACATTCAATGGAATGTGGGTTTCACCTGGGCCGGTTACACCAACCGTGCGGAAAATACAAATTGGCCTAGTTTTAATGGGTACCAAGCTACAACTTTCATACTACTAAATATTTTTGCATTGCTTAATAAACACCGGAAAGTCCGCACCAAGGTCCGAACCAAAGTTCACGATTTGATACATTTTATAGACCATTTTGCAAGATGTAAACACTGGTCCAGAAACACTTCCTGTTTCAGTTTGTAACTGTTTTCTTTATTTCACATGTAAAGAAAACATCTTAAAGATGTTTGTTTAACTTTTAGATTCAGTTTTATATGTTCTGTTGGTTGTATTTTATTATTTTAGTGTTAAACTGAAACAGGAAGTGCTTCTGGACCAGTGTTGTTTACATCTGGCAAAATGGTCTATACTTTCAGAAAGTTTTGGTTTGGTTTCACACTGCAATTATGCGAGCGCACTTAAGAACTTTACGCGACCTACTTGCGTCCTGTCGTCATCATCTGTGTGTTGCATCTTGACATTGATTGGTTTAGTAAATGGACGTGCGTCTGACGTCAGCATGTTGTCAATTCGGCGGGTAACTTGAACGAATGAACGAACGGACGCATATCGTTGCAACTATATTGTTATTTTTATGGCAAAATTACCTGCAGCACTGAACTATACACAAGGCTAGTTCAAATTCGCCAAATGAACGTCTTCATTGTGCGAACATTAAATCGTTGTCGGCAGGAAAGGAGGAGAAGCCTGCAAGTTGACTTCTTATTATATCATCAGACCATACTTCAATTAAAAATCCTCGCCTCCCATGTGCTACGAGGCTAATTTTTCCTGCCACCTTAAGTTTTTCTGGATTTTTGGGAACCACCAGAACTTCCTGTAAACCTTCCTGAACCATACAGAAATGCTTTCACACTAGAAACAAACCTTTTTTCAGTTTGATCCGGACAGAGACTACCTCTTTTCGTCGGACTAAATTTTCGGGGAGGTTTCACACCTGTAATTTTGATTCAGACCAAACTCAAAAGTCCGAAAGACCGGACCAAACAAGGTGAAAGGACCCTAAGATGAAGCGTAACACCAAGTATAAACTAAATATTTAAGGAAGCCTCCGATCAGGGGTAAATGTTGGAATAAAATAGACAGACTGAACTAAAAAAGCTATTGTTTTACCTGACAGACTTTAACCAATTCTTTAACCATAAATGAAAATGCTGGCATTTAAGATGATAAGAGAGAAAATGTGAATAAATTACTTTGTACTCTTCAACAGTGCTGCTGTGTGCCTTTTTCCATCACTCTGCGTTGTACGTCAAATAAAATCAATCATAATCAATAAATATAATCTAGTTATTTATCCTAATAAATTGTTTTGAATACAGTCTGTAAATGTTATTTACATGTATATCGTATTTAATAGAAAACTTTACAGTTAGTCACGTGAGGCAAATGCATAGTAAAACGAAGGATTAACTGAAATTCATGACATTCTGACAACTTTTGGATCATCGCCAACAATGGTAATATAGATTCAACTTCAAATTTGGAACACAACTTGGTAAGACATATAGCTTTGATTTCATAGTAATTTTAGAGCAAGACATAAAATATAAATTGTTTAAAATAAATGTTTAGTACAATACATTTGCGTTCACATCCATGCTCTAAGCAGAGGCAGACAGTTTCTTTAAAAAATTTATGGACCTCAATCTTTTACAAGGTTTATATCATGATGATTCAAACAAATTACTGTGTGTCACACTTACATAAATGACAGTTGTCAGTAATGTTCAAAATGTCATCAGTAAGTTCACCAGAATAACAGACACTGAAACCTGCAAAGTCTTTCAGCAATGTACCCTTGAGCCCAAGACTAACTGATTTTAGATGTTTTTCAGGAATCACGAAAGTTCAACCGTCTCATTCTTGGCATATATGATGGAGAGAGCATGTCTGGTCTATGAAAGATGCCAGTTATATCACTCTCCTGTAATGACAAGCAAAGCTCTCGCCTCGGGTAATGCTTTACATTACTACTGGGAATTGAATTTACCTCTCACGTAATGGAGCCAAGAAAACGCTGTTTGTTGATGAAGGCGACCTTCGACCTGAACACTAGGAACTATAATGATGCCGTTTCAGAGGAACGTTTTAAGGTCATTGTTTGTGGCGACTTCTTAACCACACACTACATGGTTTAGTGTTCAAGCCTGGCTACATTTAGCCCGTTTGTTCTTCTCTTCCTGCCACACACCCTGATCACCTCTTCATCTCATTAAACATTCAATCACAGAACCCAATATACTAGATTACTACTAGTCTACGTCAGATGCAAATCCATGACGCCCACATCTTGACTGCTTGACTTAATCTCTGGGCGCTGTCCCGGGTGTATAAAAGAAAACTGTTGAATTGTGTGGCTAAATTAAGATGGTCAACATTTTCCTTCTAATATGATAACATTGGATATGAAGTCTTAAATGCAAAAGGTACCAGAAGTATACCATGTACCAATAGAATGTGATGACCGCTCACAGAGAAGACATGCAAGCTGGGAGAGAGAACAGACCAGGATATGGAGGGGGGAGTGGAAAGACCCAGCCGGTTATAACCGGTCCTCTTGACTCCGAGGAGCTCACGGTCCCTATAGTACAGTTACAAAAAGGCAGCTGGGTTTTCCCCATCCGAATCCCTCAGTTTTCTATTCGTCTTTGTCATTTGCACCCAGCTCTAGCAGCTTCACTTCATGACTACAAGGTCTCAAAGGCCCAACAAAGGTCATACAAAAAGCAGTGCTTAGATGACAGCAACACTGAAGCTAAAAACAACAAAGGAAGAAAGACAATACAGGGCCGGGCAGCATGATTGTATAATACAGAGTGGCCAGTCGAAATGTATCAACTTGTAGAGATTTTGCTACATTGTTTACAGATGGACATATGTGTGTGCCTTTTTTGGGCTGGACCACTTTATGTAATTCGCATGTTCTGGGCATTGAAAAATGCGATTAAAATAAAGAATACAATTTGTTCTTTAAAAAAAAAAAGCCATGGAAGAACTAAAGCAACATTATTGCAGTGCTTTAGTTGTTGCCAAGTAATGTTGCTGCATTAATAATATGATAATGCGGTCACATTTATGTGCAAATATCATTTTACAATGTGGCTCATCCAGTCAGATTTCAGAGTGGGAACGGTTTGGTGATATTGTTTTTCTACGGTTTTGTTTTTAATTCCAGTGTTCTATAATGCGAAGTAGATGTTTTTGCATTTATGGCATATTTATTGAGATACGAATAATCTCATCCTGTTGAAGGAATAGATACAATAAGAAAATAAGGATAGTAAAAAAAAAACGAATTAACTTTTCACATGTAAAGGGATGGGTCATTTTTTAAAGCTAATATATATATATATATGTTGTGTATATATATATATATATATATATATATATATATATATATATATATATATATATATATATATATATATATATGTGTATATATATATATATATATATATATATATATATAAATAAATGTTGAATATAATTTATAATAAAGCAAATGGGGAATATTTGGGGGTCCTGATAATATTTTAATAATATTTCAATAATAATAATAAAACTAAAACTTTGATTTGGCTTAATATTGGGATAAGCATCAAACATCACATCATGAGGTCAGTATCACAATTTCTATCGAATTATGGCATTGAGATTATATTTACACCCCCAGTAAAGGATTTAATTTTTAGTTACGATTTACAAATCAAATGTTAAAATTAGAAGCAACAATAAAGTACAAATTAAATATGCCATTGCAGTTTTATAAAAAATTACTCTGATATATATGATTTCAGTTACACCAAACCTTATAAAAACAACCTAATAGCTGCTAGTTTTTATACTGAAGGGGCACAAATCAAACCGTACATAATCAATGATCCAAAAGATCTGGACTGCCTCACTCTACAGTACTTTATAGAATTTGCTTATTCACGTCAAATTAAATTATTGTTACAAACATTATGATACAATAAACTCATTTTAAACAATTAAACATGCTATTTGTGTATGTACATAGTTTTCTTCACTATATGCTTAGGGCTAGACATATCCTGGAAATCTGTTTCACATAAGTTTAACATGATATACATGTAATATAATTTGTGTTAGACCCAATGAACTCACTCAAAACAACAACCATGAAGTTTGCACAGCAGTTCTAGGAACTCTAGTGTAATGCACCGTCTCTACACAGAAGATTTCTTCCCTGAAGACAAAAAACTGGAATTTCATTTGATTTCAAGGAATGGAGCCAGGCAGGTATACACTAGTAAAACAGATTGATTGCAAAATAGCTCCATACAGGAGGGCAGCGTGAAGTAGCTGACGTTGTTGGTCATAAAAGTTAGAAGTAACCTTTCGGTTTTTGAAACCCTTCTACAGTATCTCTCTGCATGAGCGAAAGCTAGACGCACAAAGATCTAAAGCGGCACTGTTAAAATGACCTTAGAGCTGTGCTGGGGCAGGAAGACGTCATTCTGTGATAATGTGAGGGATGTTTCATTTCAATGGACTTTCCAAATGGCACGGCTTCTGACGTACCTGGTGAAGCAAGCAGAATGCCGTCTCTGGTGATTAGCGATTTCATACAAAACATTTAGAAAAATAACGCACTGTTCAAAACAAATGTAGGTCTACTTGTGTGTTATTTATACAGCGTTTTCAGTTCTAGGAAGAACTGAATAAATTATTCACTTTTCCTCATTAGGAAATGAACCTGCCATCTAACTAACCGCAAACGACATCTCCTCCATCTCACAAGCTCAGCGTAGCATGAAGCCAAGACAATAAAAACACACTGAAAAGGTTGTCCATACACAACATCAATCTGACATGAGCTGAGCTATTTTTCAAAGAAATCATCTGAAATCAAGTCAGAAGAAACCTGAACATTTCACCAGTATGGGCATATCTCTGACTCGGTCAAAACTTCATATGGAGGTAAAAAGCCTATGGGTTACAAAAAGAGGCATTGCTGCTCTGGTTTTTAATGAATCAGACAGTTCAAAGACATTTAAAATATATAACCTCACACAAAGGGATAAAGGCTCGAGTGTTAGTCGCTACACCAGTTTATATGGTTACATTTGCCCCCTAGTGTTCATTGGTGGCAACAGCAAAAGGAAAGTGAACAAACTATGATATATCGTAATAGCATATGATAAACATTTAGAACCATGTCACTACATAAATGATACCGGTAACTTAGTGTTGATCATTTTAAAACTTACAAATTTCCTAAATTATTTCTTGAATCTAGAATGTGAGGCAAGAATCATATCCTTAATTAAACCTCAGTCACTTGTCCTGCATTTAATTTTCTTAAGAAATAACAGTGGCTGTAGCATTGTTGCCAAATATGAAAGATTAAGTTAACATTGGAATTAAATATTGTTTGGCCAATTTTAAACCAGGATTTGATCCACTGTAAAGTTGGACAACACCTGGCTGTTGGTGCCCTTTGCAGGCATGTTAAAATATAATAAAATATATAATATATATATATATATATATATATATATATATATATATATATATATATATATATATATATATATATATATATATATATATATATATACATATATATATATATAATACATGGCATACAATATGAGTATCAAAATTATGTAGGCCTTTATAATATTATGAATTAACATCGTTTTTATATAAAACAATAATATTACTTGATTTTGATACTTTATTTGAAACAATTATTATTGCCTCATTTATATATTTTGAGCCATTTAAAGGGCTATTGTTTGCTTAGGTTTGTTTTAATTTACAAAAAAATTAATTAACAAACAATTATTATTGCCTCATTTATATATTTTGAGCCATTTAAAAGGCTATTGTTTGCTTAGGTTTGTTTTAATTAACAAAAAAATATCCGATTAATAGAGTACTTTGCCGATTAATTGATTTACCAAAGTAATCGTCAGTGACAGCCAATCAGTCATTATATTAATGACTATATTATATATAGTATTTAATATAGATATTGCGATAATCATACACTATTTAATGGTAAAACTGTAGTAATTTGATTGTGGTTACTGTGGTATTACTATTAATACTACTACTACTACTAATAATAATAATAATAATAATATACAATGCACTGAAGGATTGATGAGCTGCTGGTTTCATGAATATTAAAGGGCAACTCCACCCATTTGCATTAAGCTTTCCATTGTTAGAAACCCAGTTATACTATTGAATGGTCATGCAACACTTTATCATTTTCCCTGAGACGAGAGAAATCTGCTATTTACCTTTTCACTTCCTCCAACAATGACGCAAAAATCGTACATTTTACGTCATTGTTGGCGGAAGTGTAAGAGAGGGCGATTTCAGTAAAAAACTACAAGCCCGCAGTCCCCACCCTTTCAAACCCGCCAATAGGGGGTTGGACCTATTGCGCTCAACAGACCGATCACAGATCAGTGCCAATGCGTTTGATTTCACTGGCAGAAACGTTTTGAAAATGTGGACGAAACTACTGAATACGCTGACGGATGCGTTATGGAGGATTAGGATTAACATTACACATCTTTTTTGGATGCTAAGCTAGCAGGCTCTTGTTCTGTGGAGAAAGCTGAGTAGTAGGGGTTACCGTCCTCTTTTTCCTGGACATGTCCGGCCGTCCGAATGTCCGGGATTCAGCTTTTAATTTCTGAAGTCGCCATTCATTGTTTACATGTAAGTTACAGCTTTTGTTTCAATCTAACGTTAACTCAATTCCTTATGATTGGTGAATCTGACTGTTGTGTTTACATGAACGCCAAACAAGTGATCGGTTGATGCGTTTTAACATTGCTAAGAAAATTCCTCACGCCACCGGCCTCGCGCCGTTATCCAGACAGCCGGCACTCATCCCGGTCGACACAGTAAACCTGGCTCGTCTCGCGCCGTTTACATACAGCTCGCACTCGTTCCGCTTGCCACAGTAAACATGATGAATGACGACTGTAGAACGCAAAAGCCGAATCGCGGACATTTTGGGCGATTTCGAAACACATTTCGGACAGACTCATCACGGAGAATCACTAGTAGACTGTTGTTTACATACTGCGAGGTTAGCGGTAGGCGTGGCCTCCTGGGGCAGCGAAGCAAAATGAATTCTGGGAGTTGATGTTTTTCATTCACATAAGCCAAAAATACATTTTCTGTCTTTTCTCAGTCTAGAAAGCTCCAAATTAAAAAATAATTTCACATTTCTTCTACATAAATGACCCATTTTAAATACACATTCATCTTTCCAGAGGTGGAATTGCCCTTTAAATCGTCGGCGTTTGCTCAAACTGATTTGCTAAAATAAGAACAGTGATTGATGAACGCCAACCAATGAAACTGTCATTTGCACGTTAGTTCTGCCACTAGTACCGGAATAACCAGCATTTCTTCAACTTGATTTTATAAGCTGAATAATTACAAATGAACTCCAGAATTTTGACAGAAAAATACAACAAAGATTATAATTTACATGCAGCGTGTTGCATTCTGTGTGGTAAGACTCTCGCTCTTTCTTTGTGTGTGTAAAACACAGCGCTCTGAGCGAGAAGGGTATTCCTGCACAACCAGAGGCTGCAGTTTCAGGACCCCAGTCTTCTGTTACAGCGCCACCTACCGAACTGGACCAGAAATTAAAAGAATAAATAAATAAATAAATAAATAAATAAATAAATAAAATTTAACCCCTTTTGCAGCAAAGATCACAGATATCCCCAGATTATTGTTGTTCAACATTCATTACTTGTTCAAACATCAGACTCTTATTTGATCTGGACAAACTGAACATCTTTAGAAAGATGTTAAACTCCAGCTTCGATAGTTGACCACTGTATACGATTAAAATGGTTTGCAGTGACATTCATATTTTTCATTTATGACAGGAGTGCAAAATTATTAATGTGTAACGTTTGTGACTTTGAATAGAAATCATCACTCAGAGTAATTTACGTCTCCTCCGGTTTATTTGTGTTCATACATGCAATTCATATTTTAGAGTCCTGTAGTTCCAGGTTTTTCTATTAGCTATCAAGTCTGTTAGCGAGCTAGCTGCATAGCTATGGACTAGGATTAACTGTAAGGTCAAGGTAGTTAAATTTTATATGAATAAAAAATGTTTACACTATTGCCAAGCAAAACGCAACTATTAGCTGTATATAAAATGCTAAATAACACTAATTTCAACATCTTTTTTTGACAAAAAAAAATCACTTTAAGCCTGAGCTTGAGTTTGCCAGAACATACAAATTCAATGGTGGTTTAAAGTGAGCTTTAAATAAAAGTGTAACATTACTTTTTTTTTTAATTGTGTCATGTAGCTTGATGCTAATTGCTCTAATCCACCACCTGCAGGAGATTTTCTATTCCATAATCTTATTTGTTAAAAAGTAAAACTTGTAAAAATTCTATGCAAGACTACTTAGCCTCTAACACACACATTGCAAGTCAAATCTAAGAATTTATTAGCCAATGGCTAAAGATATGCATGAAGATGTAGTCGCATATGCAAATAATTTACTCGCATTGTAGAGGGTTGTTTTGTTGCTAGAGGGACAAAATTTACACAGACGACCTAAGACCACCAAAGTTTACCAAGCACTTTTTTTAGTTTAACAGACTAATCTATGGAGAAGTCCTATTTGGATCATCATTATTTCAGATGTTTGATTGTTTTTTAGTTTTTTTAAACCATGAAGATCATCTCATCACAAAATGACGGTTTAACAGTCACACCCATAATTTTAGCATTGCCTTTGCAAAATTGGAAAGTCCTAAAACATTTTTTTTTACAAACTAGCTCTGTGAGAAGCTTTTATCATTAACAAGCATTTTTCTTATTGCTTTATTCTTCTAATTGTTTATCTTCTTTTTGTGCTATTTTATGGTTATCTTCAAATTGCTTTAAACATCACTAGATGGCACTATAACACCCTGCATGTGACTGAGATCATACTACATGCCTGACTAAACATTGGATGCTTTTTTTTGAGGGGTGAATATGACAAACACTGCAGCAATCATCCATATCTAGCTCTTAAAAATGAGAAAAGTCACACATATTGGCACTAGTGATTCATAAGTATTGTTGCAGTATGAATGGTTTCTGTACACACTACAGCTGGAAGCACATTGGACAACTAATGACTTGTAACACCTTGCCAGATTTGAAGTTGATGTCAATGTGAACATGAAAGAATGAGGGTGAGGGAAAATCCATCAAACCCAAATCATCCAATTATCATGCTGTATCCTAGGAGATCGAGTTTGCAAGATCTAGCCCAGTTTGAGAGACACTTCAGGGGTTCCACAAATTAATTTTAAACAAAAGTTTGCTTTTCCATGTTTGGCCATTAGATGGCAATATAAGCAAACAATGTGAAGACAGAGCTACTAACATTCAACTCATTGCTGCCACATCCACAGACAGATTGTGACAACACTGACCTCTCCTGCCAAAACTTATTTATCAAAAGCCAAAATCATTGTCTCGATTTCCAATAAAGCCTCACAACACTATTACATAAACTGAGGGAGGGAGTGGCAGCGCTCTAAGAGTTCACTTCAGGTAATGTGAAACAACCGGCCCTAAAACAAATAGAGCTCCTTCATTTGTGTTCAGGTGCAGAACCAATCCCAAAAGCAGAAGACATCCAGTCACACATAGGAATGCTTTTAATTCAAGCATTTCTAATAGATGTTCAAGTGAACTAGACCTTGATGCTATCATAGTCTGACAACAATGCTTTGATAAAACATGTTTCATGACCTCAGCAATGAAAGATATGAGTCAGTCTCTGTCATAAGAAAACAATGTTGCTTGCCAAGTAGCTAGTGAACGTCACCATAGTTCAACCACATTTAAAGAGATGGCTCACCAAAGAATGAAAATTGTCATTTATTATTTCACATGCTTTACATGAGTAAAGCTTTTGGAGCTTGAAACTGTTAGACCTCATTGACTATTACAGTATTGACAAAAACAAGATTCAAGATTCTTTTGTGCTCAACAGAAGTTCATACATGTTTGTAAAACATAAGGGTGAATAAATGATGACAATGTATATGTTTTTGGTGAACTATACTTTTTAAATGCATTTTTAAAATGTACAGGGTAATATATATTATACAAATATTAAAGTTAGTTGTCCACCGATATGGGTTTTTTATGGCCGATGCCGATATATGAGACAGCATGGTGGCTGATAAAAAGCTGATATAGATATATTAAACAATAGTCATTGTTTAAAAACATATGAACATGTGAATAAAAAGGAAGTAAACAATGCAACAGGGCACTCAGTAATCTGGTAATTTCATGCGCACTGATAATCATGTATTTAAAAAAAAAAATGTTTTTTGACTAACTTTTGACAAGGTAACGCTAATTTTACATACATTTCACACATTGAAAACGACATGAATGACACAGTGGGTAACTAGATACAGCACAGCATATTTTTAAATAAAAGATTTAAAATGTTTCGAATCGCGTCTCCAAAGAAGCTGATCTTCTGATTGCTAAAAAGTACTCATTTTATGAATTTGTCAAGGCATATTGTTCCTGCCTTTCCTGTTTTAACCTGTGAAGCACTTTGGGTCAACTGTTGTTCGGTTAAATGTGCTATACAAATAAAATAACTTGACTTGACAATTAGTCACTGCGCACGGACCGCCACTCGAAAACACGTCTATGCCGGCTACAAATGCACACTTCACAAGATACCACAGCTGGATTCGATTAAATCTGCAAGGTTTGAGAAGTTAAATGTTCATTAGATATTTTTGCTTAAATTACGTAGATGCACATTTGCTGAATGTTGACGGTAAATGAGAGAGTATTTTAGGCTGATTGTTTGCCTTTTCTGTTACAAATAATATAAAAGGAAACGCATTACTTTTCACTTTTTTTTGTTTGATTACCAGTTCTGAAGCCCCTAGTTCTGTCAAACAAAGTATTAGTTATGACTGCGGAGATCGTAAACTAATGAAGACGGAAAATGTGAGTGAGCGCTGTGTGGTGTCAAAATAAAAGTCCCGCTTCCAACACATCGGCCAATCAGAAAAACTTATCGGCTCGATGCCGATATTTAAAAAATGGCAAATATCGGTTTCAACCAATGGAAGCTAAATAAAAAAAGGGAGTAAAAAGCACATAAAAAAATAAAAAAGCAAATACCTATTCATCAGAACTAAAACAGAGATTTAATTGTTCAAACTCAAACCCAAGCACAGACCATAATGCGAAAGCATACAAATATCTATTCATAGTATGAGGGGCTTGACCTGGCCATCACTGTGGCCTGAAAGAGCCCGACTGTCGCATCTAGTCCTCATTAACACTCTTATGCAATACTGTCTGTCCAGGAGCCACAGTCTGTGTTAGTGTGTGTGCGACTGTCTCAACAACCACAGGCTCTCTCATCTCTCTGCTGAGGCTGTGGGCACAGGAGGCAGGCCGGGACACTCATTTAACTCTCAGAAATGTTCTATTTAAAGCCTTATGCACACTGGGCATAGAAAAAGAGAAAAAACTCCATGCATATTTTAATTACTGACTGTTCAATATCAATTAACATATCCACATTTTCAACATTATATATTCAGTATGAATAGCTGTATGCACATATCGTGTAATTTAGGTTGCACCTTCACAACATTACTGTCTTTACATTACCAAAATAGTATATTGCTTAAAGCAATGTCACACGAGCATGAGAAAATGTGAAAGATTTTATACAGCTAATTAGAGGTAATATTAACTTGTTTATTAACTAACATTGAATTGTTGTTTTAGACACAGAATAGTGTCTGTTTTTGCCTTATTATGTTATATATCGATACATCGATGCTGAACTTTCTGAGCTAAGCATTCACCGAGCAACGCTTTCAAGTTGCAGGCGCAGTATTGTAATATATTGTATTGCGACTCGCGAGAAAATCAGGACACTATTGCAGCCACGGCCTGTGAGTTAATATACATGCTATCTTCCTAACTTAAAAAATAAAAAAAAAATCATAATACCCGCTGAAATGGTTTGGGTTGTATGTCGTATGATTCAGAAAGGCGTGTTAGGGGCGGGGTTTAGGGCAGCACTGCGGGGCTACTGGCCCGAGGCCACTGGCTTGGCTAGCTGTTAGCCCTGGCCCGGCCCTGAGCCCGGCAGTGGAAACGCGGCTAATGTGTCACCAACGCCGCCTCAGATGCGTGCTCGTCAGAATGTGTGACTGTTGTGGACGTGCTGGAACAACGCACTGAAAACGGCAACTACACCCATTGAATTCACAACCATTTAATAAAATAGTGTTCTCATGTTAAGTAATGACAGTCTCAAATTAACCATCGTTATTATTAGTCGTGCATTCTGCTTGAGCAGCGCATGCTGAATGAATAACAATCAAGCACTTTGTTAACGTTTATTTAACTCAAAGAAACGCATCCTCTTAGATCAGATATATACAAAAATAAACATAATATTACAAAATTAACATTATATCTGCACAAAATGATGTGAATGCACAAGTTCTCACGTTATGGTGGACGCACTCTTCCTGGAACAACGCGACATGGCATCTAAACCCAAATAATTCACAATGTTCTATTACAATATTGTTCTTTTTATTATCTTGTGTAATATGACAGTCCCAATAGTCATATTTAGTCGTGCATTGTCGTTTGAGCCGAGCGTGCTATAGATCACGTCAATCATTCTGGATCGTTCTTAGACAGATTAGCCAATTACAATTGCTTACTTTTGACACAAAGCAACAGCTAAATATATTCGTAATATGAACTTATTGAAAGTAGTCTACTTTTACCAGTTGAGACATGCCTTCACAAGCATCACAAGAGTTGTTTGTGATGTTTTAGTTGGGGGAGAGCAAACACGAAAGGGTCGTTTGTAAAATATGCTGTATTTTTGTAATTCCGCAAGCTGCCACTAGTGTCTCAGAAATTACACACTTCACCTTAAAATGGTGTTAGTACTTCACAGGACATTTGAGCATCCCGCTCTAACAGCATAATGCATATGCTTCAAAAACGCCTAAAAATAGAAACCAAAACATAGATGAAAACTAAAACCTGCATATAACTGCCAAATGCTGAAAAGCATTCAATAAATGACACCTTACAGATCATGACAGATGAGGACATGGTGATTCATCACAACAGCCAGAGGTCGATCAGTCAGTCAAGCCATCTACACAGTCATTAAAACATCCACCAGCACCTACATGCTGACTTGCAAGTCTGTGGGCTTAAATTACAAGCCTGCTTCATCTGAATGACTGATGAAGGAACTGATGGGCTTATGTGAAAGCACATTAAATTAGCTTATTTAATGGTAAAAGGAAGTACTGGTCTAATTATGGACAGTTCTGTGTATTGTGATTATGTGCTGCTTGTGACAGACAAAGTGAGGAAACAAGTGAGTGAAATGTGAGAGCAGACCACATAGTGTGTATGCGTCCAACTCACTCTCTCTTATTCACACACACACACACACTCTCACATTACTAGGCACCACGGCTGGGTGAATGAAAGCCCTGTGTGTGGGCCCAAAGGAAAGTTCTCCATCAATACTTCATGGCTGTCACTGGATCTGTGCGTTCATGCTCCTCTGAGAAAGCTGGACACACTAGAGTGTGTACTCTACAGCCTGTAAACAAAATCAACTGGAGGCTAGAAAACCAATTTATGTGCACATTTAGCAAAAAAAACAAAGTAATCGGGACATTCATAAAACGTATTAGACTTGCCTTGATCTAGGTTTGGTCTGAAATAAAAAGCAGTGCTGGATCACAATGCTAAGATGAGATATATTCTTCTTGGATTAGACCTCATTCTGTTTAACACCATTCTGACACGGAGCCCATCTTTGACAAGATCTACACACAAAGAGTGGAAAAAAACACGTTTGACATGGCAGAGCACATCTTGAAAGGACGCCATTCACTGTCAACGTGCTCCCATTCACTGCGATTTACACACAGCCTACCTGATACGGCTGCACACATCCACTCATCCCCTCACAGCAGTCAGAATGAGCAGATTTCAGCACAGGAGGGCTTAAAATACTCTCTGCAATCTAGCCACTAATTCAAAGCATCAGCTTCACCGCAGATTAGATAACCACAGCCATTAAAAGCTTCGCGAGCAAATAGTCAACACAAAAAAAAAACCCTGATGACAGATTCCAATATAAAGAAGAGTAATCACTGTATTAGCTCCACCAGTGTGGGACTGCAAACTAGAAACTGTATAGACCTTATGCACCGGAGAAACGTGGGCGCCGTCATCTTTAGAATATTGTCTTTGAACTTCCGTTTTTGCAGTCGCTCTGTATATTTCTATGGCATTGCTGTCGAGGAGTAATTAGCTGGTGAAGTGGATTTACTTTTGACCATATGACAAAAGTTATCTTGAGCATTGTGATGTTTATCATAAGCATTGTAAAAGCATTTTAACAAATGTCGACCAGGATTTTTTTTACGAGCAATTCATTAATTCCTATGCAAGATCGCTGTGAAAATACAGGCCGGAAGTCAAAAGACAACGAGCGCAAAGCTGACAAGGGGCGGGGCTACTAAGGTCTATAATACAGATGAGAAATCACTGCAGTAGGGCTGTAACGATTTGGGCTAAAATCATAATCATCGATTAATCGAACAAGTCACCTCGATTACAATTATTGAACGATTTTTTTTTCTCATATGTCACTGGCAAGGCTTATTCTGTAAATGTATGTATTTTTTTTAGTGCATAATCTTTGAGATTCTAAAATAAGGAAACACACAGATAGCTTTTAATGCTTATTAAATATTTTAAAATAATAAAAAATGTAGAAAATAGTTATTTTTGTAAATAAAATAAATTATTACAAATATTGCCATCTAAAAAGTTAAAAATAACTTGTATAAAACTAAAAAACTAATCCTTTTCATATTGTATGGCATCTGTAAATGCCTGTGTTATCGTGAGCTGCTTTGTGGAGTGGAGGCACTTGTTGCTGGGCGTTTGTCTGTCTCTCTCTTTTTTCGCGTGTTTCTTTGGTAAAAGCAGCTCCTGTTGCTGAGTTGACTCAGTATTCTCAGGAATCAGAGAGTGCGTTCACACACAAGTTACCCGCAAAGACACTTGACATGTCTCAGCAGCGTCTATAGTTTGCTTTTATGAGTTGCGATTTTCTTTTCAAAAAACCACACTTGCGTATTTGTTTTCTCTGATTCGATAATAAACTAGCGCATTACGTACAGTTTCACGCTGGCGAAACAATCCCGGCTTAAGCGATTACCCGATTACGGCTTTTGTTCACACAGCGCGCGCTCCGTGACTGAACCATGGACTGAACACAGCAATTGTTACTCTGTCCCCAACTTGGCGGCACCAATCCCGGGCCGTGTTTGCGCTCACACAGGTGTTTGTTCTGGCAATTTCCCGGGATCAACGCGCTGTGTGAAAGAGGCTCATGTTGTTTCAATGTCGCTGACTGGACGGGGTGGAGTGACGTGACTACTATGTTTAAGGGGAAAGTACGTTAACACACAGTGGGCGGATATATTAATAGTATTCAAAAACCGAAATAACCGACATGGTAAAATCACGTCGGTTATAGGCTCTGAATTTCGGTTTCGAATTATTTTTCGGTTAATCGTTCCAGCCCTACACTGCAGCATTCAAAATTAACCCATCCAAATGTCTACTTGTAGACCAATGGATGGTGGCACCTAAAGAGACTAATAGATGGATACTTGAAATCATGGGGTCAAGGTGGGCAATTACTCTGGCAGAAATTATTAAAAAAATTATATAATATTTTTTAAATATAAACAAATAAAATTAAGTAAAAAAGGTAAAAATCAAAAAATGAAAGAAATAAAAAAAATCTATATTTATAATATAGAATAAAATACATAAATTAAAATAATAATAAAAAATTAAAATCACATGCAAAAAAAGAAAAGACAGAAAATAAGAAACTTAACCATTTACAAAAAAAAAAAAAAAAAAAAAAGAGAATATCCCAGAATTATGGGTGGGATCTTGATTCAGACCAATAAGTAACCAGTCAGAACACCCTGGCAACCACCTTAAATCTAGATTTCATTTTAGTATTGCTCAAGTCTAACTGACTGATCCATTGTTAGTTGGTGCTCTGAGGTGATGGACAGCTTCCAGTGTAGACAGTCTCAAATCTGGGATAGACGCGGCACAACACTGAGCAAATGTATGCTATACAAGTCTCTTTCAGAAGGTTGTAATGTTTGTGTCTAGTCTAATAAAGGCTCTGTGTACAGTGGTTCAGGTTTGAGTAAGTGAAAAGGCAGGATTCTTGATGCATGTGGGAGGGTTGCCTCAGGGGACATGGCTCTTATTTATAAGGGCCAAGCCCAGCGCAGTTAAGGAGCTTCTGGCACTGCGCACTCAAACAAGCCAAGGCACAAACCCCAGTCCTCTGCAGCCATCAGAGGACCGTAGGAGAGGAATAGGAAGGTGGCGATGTCAGTATGGCTGCATTAACACTGCAAGTCTTAATGCACAGATCTGATCTTTTGACCATATCCATGTGGTTTTTTTTTGGTTCCACCTGTTTACATTCACTCTAGAAACAACTGGTATCCGATATCGGAGTTCACATAAATCCCTGTGCAAAATAATTCTGTTGTGATCGCTTTACTATGTGACATGGCCGTACTAAAATTATTTTATATTTCACTTTGGGTGAATAATTATTTGCCAGCATGGATAAGTTAAAAGCTACCATGGATGTTTTAAAAATCTAACTGAAAAGAATAACTATGTTATTTTTAAAAGAAAAAAATAACTATTTTAGCAGTGCAGTAATGATTTGATTGATTTGATTTTTGTGTTTGTACTTGTGCAACAAACTCCGATCTGTGTCAGATGAGATTAAATATAATATAAATTTTATGTATTAGTGATACTACAAGGTACTGCTACAAGGACACTTAGCATGTCTCTGACACAACCACACTGTTTCCACATCACAAGGAGAACAATGCACACTTTCAGTCATCTGGAAGAGGTTCTACACAGCTCTTTTTTGTACCATCACTATTTATCTTTCACTTAGAATAGGATTATAACCTTAACCATTCCAAAAAAAGGCCAGGCTACATGACAGGACAAAAAAAGAAAAGAAAAACAGCTTCCCACTTGCCAGAAACACAAAAACAGGGCCTGATTTGTTAGCAGGGGCCATTCCTGGAAAGTCCCTATTTGACACCAGTGCTACAAATACGGATGGCCACAGGACCCGTGGGACAGTGAAGCAGGAGGTTGTCTGAGAACACAAGCTCATGGCTACCGTATCAAACAGTGGCACTGCCCAATGATTCACCCCGCATAGCTAGAACTGCCCGAGACAAGTACTGATATACTACGGACAATTAGCAACACTCTGCTGACTCCTGGGATATTTCCACCATGCATAAGACTGACCGAGAGAGATACACACTGACAGAGAGAGATACTAGTGGTGTGTGTTAATCAGTAAAGCTCCATGGTGCAATAACATCACTTTATCATAATTTTGGTACATGACTCAGACAATTTGTATATAGTTCTGCAGTTCAGGTCATGTGACATGATCATACATTTATCAAATTTGCCACTGTTATTGACCTATAATAAAATCCAGATTTGTAAAAGCAAAATCATCTGGACTCTTTGTATGGTGGAACTGAATTAAAACCACAACTACATTTTTTTACAAGCATTTGAGAAGACAACAGCAACAAATACATTTCCTGCAAAACTGCTGCATTCTCACTGACAATTTTCTTACATTGTCATCCAAATGAAATGGCAGACTGAACACATTTTTTAATTTAATCCTAAAAAGGAAATACAAAATGTAATAAAAAATAGATTAAATTAGATTAATTCGCAAATTGACACTAATTTAATGACACTGAATTGTTAAGTCGACTGACAATTCATCGTTTTCCATGACAGTTTGTTGAGAAGTAATAAATTGCATTTTTTGTGTTGAAAGTATGAAATAAATATGAAAATGACTAACAAAAATGGCTCCTTCAAAAACTGCATTCCATAATAAACACTGATATTTGTTTTCTGCTACATATCACTGTCTTTTTAATTAAAAAAAGGAACTAAAATATAATTTTTTTGATTTTGATTGCAAATTATTGACACCTAATTAAATCCCCAATGCCATTTCTGTGTTATTCAAGTAATACATTTATTATTTATACTGGTATTGTACAAGGCAAAATGTTAGTAATGATTCAGCTCTTGAACCGGCATGACCCCGGATGAGCAAGCAACCCAGAAGCCTCTGTAGAGAATAGAGATCTGTTCTTTATCCTTGCTCCTAGAAAACCACCATGACAGAGCACAGCAACTGCTATTCTGCCAGACTCCGAACTAAGGCTAGGCATAAATTTGCATGTATTATGCAGCTAGTCCAAAAACAACCAAGCAAGCAATAATTCTTAAGTCCTTTGATTGAGATTTCCAGCACAAAGCGTGGCATGGTTTTAAAATGGGAACTCGTAGCCCCTGCAGAATGAGCGCAGCTTCTCCAGAGCCAGTGTGAGTGATGAAGACAATTGTCTCTGGAAGCCTTATGCTAGGGGGTTTTAGAGCTGCCGGTTGCTATAGCAGCTCGGTGGCAGCTCAGACGAGCGGGCAGACCAGCGTAAAGGACAGGGATGGGCAAGCGCGCGGGGTTTGCACAGAAAGCGCGAGATGGCCGGCGGCCAGGCGACACTGGCAGTGTGGCTGAAACAATGACTCAGTGCTAATGGCTCACAGCGCACGCTGTATACTAAATACAGAGCCCGACACTCATTCAGCCTCCTCACATAAGAGAGTGGGATTACTTTGGACAAAGTGTTGGGAGAACGATGATAAACCCAATCGTGACTAAAGAGTACTTTGCCATTGGATGGAACTGCATCAAATAAAAGCAACTCCATAAGATGTAGACCTGGAGAGATGATCAGCTCAGTAGAGCTCCACGCTTTTGTTCTTACATCAGTTCATTGATATTTTTAACTCAAACAATAACAAGATTCATGTCATGACAATTCGGAGTGTTTGGCATGGGTAATGGGTATGACAATGTTGGTCTTGGCAGAATAGATCTGCAGTTTAGGCGGTTTACTGATACGGCAGGAACCAATCAGCTGTGCCCTATAGATAACGAATGCGATTTTGATCAGGGGAGTTAAAGGACCAATTAGCCTGCGCCATCTTAGAGTTTCATGCCAGGACTTTGCATATCAATACTGTTCACATTAGGGATGGGCATTCGATAAAATTTTCTTAGTCGATCGTCTGAAGAATTAACAATCGCCTATCGATTAATCATTAATATTTTTATATTCAAATTTATTATATTTCACTTTTAATAAATCAAAAATGCAATGAAAATACAATAATAAAGCGTGTTTTTCCTCGATTAGATCTTTATTACAAGATGATCAACTTGTGGCAGTTAAACTGGGCGTTCGGTTAGGCTAAATTTCAAGATATGCGCGGCAGTGCTCTAACGCAACTGAACCTGCAGCTGCGAGTTGGCCCTCGTGAAACCCTCGTTTGTTCCAAAATAATAAATAATAATTAAAAAAAACTCAACCAAAAACATAATAACATTTAGATCTGACAGGTTGTCAACATGTAACTCAATCAAGGCACAGAGTCGAAGAAAGGGTGAAGAGATTAGCCTACCTGACAATCAATTAGGCTAGGCTACTTTAAGCTTCATAAAAAATAAAATAAAAAAAAAAAAAAAAAAAACTCACATTCAACTTCTGCTCCAGTCTACTGATTTTTGTTGAGAAAGATAAGCATGTTGATGACATGATCTGGGGTCAGACGTGACTCGCAACCTGCATGGTGACCGTCAAGCCTTGCCTGGCACTTCAGCGCGAAGTCTCTGCAGACTGCGCGCGCACTTCCCCAAACGGACGAGGTGTTTATATTTCATACTAATTTTTGCCGCGCGCACCTTCACGCTTGGGCGGACATGTCGAAGTGTAAACAAATGCTTCAGTCCAGCTGCTGAAAACACCGCTCTGATGAGCGGACTGAAGTTGCCGGGATGCACAGGTACGTCCGCGCCAACATGACCAGCCCAGGGAACACGTTCACTTTCCACTCACACTACACAACGCAGGAGCATTAGTTTAATGATAATCGATAACAAATTAACGTTTATTATCGGCAAAATTCTTAATGATCAATAATCGATCGTCTGATTAATCATGCCCATCCCTAGTTCACATTCACATATAGGTGGACGGCACCAAAATGAGGAATGACCTAGACCAGTAGTTCTAAAGTGCGTACCATAACAATTGGCTATGGGTGTCGCAGAATCGCAGATTTACTAAAACAGCCTAAAATGAACTATTTGTGCGTGTGATCCATGAGCGTGCATACCTCTGGTTGCCAGTTTCGCTAGTCGCCAGAGGGAGCGTAGTTCTGCAAAAACTCAGACACTTGCGTTTTGCACCTTTAAATGACACAATATTAATCTTTTTTTATATTCTCGACAAGTTATTTGATAAAACACGTCAATTTGAGCATTTATAATAAAATTAATATTAGCATAATAATATTAAACATGTATACGTACACATGCACGTAACGTTTAGTTTAATTGGGTCGGGCTGTCGTGGGAAAACAAATGCTACAAAGGGGTGCCATCACCATGCTTAAAAAGTTTAGGAACCACTGATCTAGACTCAGGTGTCTATGGACTGAAGCAGAGATTAATTTGCACAGGTCCAAGCTGCTTGCTTTTTATCTGGTATTAGGAGTTTAGAATTGGGCAGAGGTGAGAACTTGACTGGCAGATAATCCGTGGCACACATGGTGTTTGTGGCAGGTATGGGGAGGAAGTGGAGATAAGACACTCTGCACAGATGGAAGCAATGCCTCAGGGAGCCAGCAAGGTGATTGGTGAGAAGAAATTCCCACTGTCAAAGAAGTTCAATCATTCAACTGACAAGCCATTAATAGTCAGTAAAAGTTTATGTTAAGCACTAAGGCAATTACATAAATGTCAGCTGAAAAGACACTTTCACATTTATCAGAGAAGAGATAGAACCCTATCTAAATCAGAAGCGCGGTCGCCATGTTTTCCACAGTGACCTCATTTCACTCTGTCCAGCCTGGTGATATAAGAGGATATTATCATTGTACATGTTTAACAGAGCAAGAGTGCGGCATGGGCACATGCTCAAGGTTGCACATGAGATTTTCCTGCCCAGTCTGAAACCACAGAGAGAGGCAGCTTTCCAACTCTGCTGACTCACGTGCCGACTGCTCTTAGAAAGCCAAAATAGGAAGGGATCAAACTTTCTACAGGCTGTAGCTCAGGCATGAAATAACGACTTGGGCTGTGGGGAGTGCTTTAATATCAGAGCAGCGATCTGGATTTCTCTGTAGGCATATTAATCAGGTAGCAGAGGATTGACCTTTAAGTAAAAGTATGCATCTTTATCATTACATGTCAGATAATGAGCACACTGGAGATTTGGAAGATAAAAAAATAAACACAAATCTGTGTAATAAAAGCTCTTTGTGTTTTACACTAATTTAGTCCATTTCAAAATAATTTTCAGATGATTAATAGAACAAACAAATAAACATGGACACAATGAAAACAGACACACAAAAGGCCGAGGCATGGTTATGCAAATACCTCATCCATTTAAAAACAGATATACTAAAGAGAAGAATAAAACAATACCCATCCCCAACAATCTCTTAAAGCAAACTGCTAATTCCTCCCACTGGTGAACAAACATTATTAAAAGCAATGAAAATAAAATTAAGGAGGCCATGCACTGCAATCATTTTACCCAGCAGATCAAAGGAGCCGGCTAAACATGACAATGCAACAGCCAGGAGGTTGTTTTGCCTGGTCTCCATTCTGCTGTTCAGAGAGCACTTAAATCGGGCTTGGCTAAATGGGCCAGATGAAAATATCCACTCGGCAAATATGCTTTACAAGTAATAAAACGTGTTGCTGCGCCTTGGCACTTCCCTTTACGCTTTTTTTAGAGGCTTCAAAATAATGAACTGTTTACATGTGAATGTGTTGCTTAGCAGCCGTTCAGAGGAGATTCTCTCTGGACAACTGAACAGAGTCGAACATGGCCAAAGACACATTCAACGCAACAATTTTGATGCGACTTCGTAGTTTTCAAAACTAAAATGTTGAATATGTACCTGTCAGTGTATTCAGAAAACTAACAAGCCTATGGGAGTAAAAAAATAGCAATCAGGAGCTGTAGGAAGAACCAGAAGCATTCAAGGATAATGTTTAAAAGTTTCAATATTATAGTAATATGCCAATTGGTGTTCACCGTTTACAATATACTGGATATTTATGGTTTCATTCAATTTTAAAGGGTGATGAACTGAGCAATCAAATTTTCCTTGAGATTTTGATATCTAAGAGGTCATCATATTATAAGAATATCCTGTAAGTTTCAGAACTGAAAATGTCCTTGACAAAAAAGCTTTTATTGACACCAGGCTCAGAACACGAGCTCGATTTTTTCAAAGTGGGCAACTATGATGTCAAAGAAGATAAAACACCACCCGCAGAAGAAGATCAACGCCTACTTCAACACGCCCGGTTTAGCCCCGCCCACCATTTTGCACATTACACGCATCGCTGAATAACATAGGCCTGCCTCGTGATGACAAACCAGATCAGAGACTGACAGGCAATACAAAATATTGTGCAGTGCCTGGTTGTGAAAGATAGTCAGCTGCATTTGCTTCCTCTGGATTCCAATTGAACTGCTTGGATAAACTGTATATTTAATGACGTTCCAGCTGATGAGTAAAACATTGCCTGTCTGTCGCTTCATTTCACAGAGGATTGTTTTGTACACAGTCGAGACTGGATTTGCAGACTGATTAAGATTAAAGAACGGTGCTGTGCCGTCTTTATTGGATCCGACAGGAATGGTGCAACACACAGACTCTAGGGTCGAACATGTATGGACGAATCATTCCAGGTGCTATTTTACAACATTCAACGTTTTCAAAACAATTTCCTCCGAGTTTTCCAGCGAGTTGAAACTCATAATACGCAAAACCACTCACAGCAGTGGGCGTTTACTTCCAAGTCTTCAGTGCAGACGCCCAGTAAAACTGAGCGTTTTGAGCTCCAGCGCAAAAACTACGTAGAAAATAGCCTATTACTGGTTCATTATGTTTTTGAATGAAAAAATTAAAATAAAAATAAGCAGACGTCATAAGTTGACCTCAGACAACAATATAATAAAATTTAAAAAGCCAGTTCATGACCCCTTTAATGATCAAAATGCAAGTCTAATCAATTTAATCAAACTTAAGCAATAATATGGTCCTATTGCGTTTGTTAATTTAAATCTTTTAAAATGTAATAAAATAGAAAGTTTTACTGTTGAAATTAAAACATGGGGAAAAAGTCTGTTATTTCTTCATTTTTTAATAGTAATTATTATAATGCATTTATTTATTATAGAATTTAGTGCACAATAGTAATATATTTTCAGTCACAGTTTCTTCAAGTTAGCCATAGTCAGCTGAAGAACTGAGTTTCTGTGTGTATGATTATGACTATAGTTATCATCACACATGTTTTTATAACACATGTGGAGTGTCATAGGATCCAAATAAAGGCTTACATTTCTGCCTTATCTTCACATTACGCCATCGTATGGCTGCAGAAGACTAGGAATATAGAGCATAAGCCATATGGGCCAGGTTTTTATTATTCCTATTACTTTATTTATATTGAATTAAAACTGCTCAGACATTCTGACTAGCATTAACATTTTTCTCCCAGATGGGTGACAAAACAGGGTGGGAATGACATGAGGGGTGAATAAATAAAACTTTCATTATCTGCAAACTTTCCCTTTAATGTGCTTTTTTAGCCACATTACAGACATCAGAAGGGTTGCTCTGCAGCTGTATTGCAAGACAAGATCCTGTTCTTTGAAGTATTTTTTTCCAGAGGAGGCTCTTTGTATGCACGTCTTTTTTTTTTGTCTTTCTTTTTTAGGATGATGTCATTTGGATTAGAACCTGTCCTTCCAAACCTGAGAGCAGAGAGCACAGCAAAGTACTTTAGGGACTGAAAGCTAATAGGGGCAGAGACCTCATGAGCTCAGCTGAACTGGTTTCTCACATTCACAACAGACATTTGCGCTTGTCTCAACTCTTTTCAGGTTTCAATCTGCTGGCTTTCATATTCTTTCCCAGGCGTGACAACATCAGGAAGTTTTTATAATAATAATGTTACAATAATAACAACAACTTTTTTAATGAGATAATTATGTTTCTATATGACGGCTTTTTTTTAGCTGACTAACGAGTTTATGGACATTAAATGGCTTTTCTGAGCTACATATGTGACATTGTTTACAAGCAGTTTTATTGATGCCTTTCAGCAGTTGAAACACTGATTTCATGATGAGACATTTCAATAAGTCAGTCTATATCTCAACATACCATCTGATGTTAATTCAGGTTTATTTCATGCTAAAACTAGGAGTAAAGAGGTTTAGTGTGCTCCGCAGTGCGCTGCCACTTCACTTTTAGGACAAGAGCGATATGTCAAGCCACATTAAAGCGATTTTTTGGAGGCGCACTACAAAACTTTGTTCATTCATCAACTAGAATAAATGACAATTTTCTTTTGTAGATGAACTATCCCTGTTATGGAGATGGGGAGAGTATGAATATCACTAATGGACCAAGAGAGAAAGCATACACAAACTGCCGCTTTAAGTTCTGCCACGTTATCTGCTTTGGCCCGATCTGGCCGAGTGAAAGCATTTTCCTCTCCGATCGCGTTCCACACGGTCATTAATTGGAGAGATAATCTACTTGATCTCTACACAATGAGTGATTCCATTGAGACTCACATGTGTGGCTTTTATCACTGCCAAGAGCAGATTACATTGAAAAAAGGAAATGTGAGATAATCTTTCTATATGAGGCTGCCAGTCTACACTGTGACCTAGGAACAGTATAATAAAATGATTGAAAAAATTTGTGCTGACTTAATCTGTTATTGAGCAAGAGCAAAAAGGGAGAAAACTGAATCATCTCATCCTGTAGCCTATAAGTGGCCTCATGCTTTACACCAAAACAGCATGAGCTGATAGTCTTTCAGAAATAGGTTGAAATACAATTGATTGTGTACTGAGAGCAAAAAAGAAAATGTATTTTGTTTTGAAAAGTTGGCTCTCTTGTAGGCCGTCCTACAGTCCTTCAACCAAACACAATCACACCGAAAATATGACACTGGTTAAAAAGCACATCGATGAGACACAACAAGGCAATTCCCACAGGACAGCCAGCCTTGGAGGATGGACTTGAATCCAACATATGCATCAATCACATGATTAAACTCAAAGGATATTAAAAGTGTCAAGCAGTCATCAACATGCCAAGTTACATTTAACAGCAAAATTGGTCATGGCTCTCTGCAGGTCTGGGCAATATATTGAATATTCAGGACATATTTGCAATAATTTTGCTGTTGACACATAAAGTGATATTGTGAATATCATTTTCGATGGTTCACTTTAGACATTCTCAAAGTAACTTTGCAACTATGCCAACTAACTCTCATTAGAGAGTTATTAATGACTGTAGTAAACTTAAGTTAATAGACTTAAGTTAGGGTTTGGTGTTGTTGAGGTTATTAAAATAAGTTGACATGCAGTTGCAAAGTAACTTATGGCACTTTTCCATTATACAGTACCAGCTCGACTGGACTTGGCTCGACTCACCTTTGTTTGGTTTTCCACTGTGTAAAAGTTGTACCTGTACCTGCTTTCGGTACTTTTTTGTATCACCTCCGGCGAGGTTCTGAGCGAGCTAAGGCGATACTAAAATGTGACATGAAAACAATGCCGACTGCTGATTGGGCAGAGAGAATCGTCACCATTCACTTGTCATCATTGCACGCGCCAGATGGAGTATCCAGAATACCCCGCCATTTTTAAATAGTTTGGCCAGAGATAGTTACTAAACTTACTACTATAATTATGGCAACTCGGAAAAATATGCCGTGGTCAAACAAGGAGGTGCAGACTTTCCTTTATTTGGTTGCCGAAGAGAGGATCCAGCGAGAGCTTCATGGGGCAACGAGGAACGAAATGCGTCGCTATGACGACCAGGTACTATTTGTGGCGGGACTGTCTGCAATGGAAAACGAGAAAGCGAGCTGCGTCGAGCCGAGCTGATACTGGTAATGGAAAAGCGCCATTAATAGAATCTCTGGTAGGTCATGACAATTAAGTGTTACCATATGATGATTTTAACATGGCCATTACATTAGACTAGTTTTATAATACTAATAACAAGCATTAGAGTATACAGACAAACATATACAAGTATCTGATTTAACGTTAAGTGTTTATAAACTATTTTGAAAAGTTGCACATTTTACATGTGCAATCTTCCAGGAAAGGGAACCCCCTATTTAATGCCACATGAAAGCAAATTCATATCAAAATAAAATCTCACTAAAAGTCTAAAAACTATGGCACCAATTTAGAAGACCATCTAGTTGTGGCTGACAAGAAGTGCTGACCAAAAATGTACACGGTCATTAAGTGCAATACAAGTGAGATCTACATTCACAACAAGTGTCTGATGTTTTGTGACAGCCACATTTTAATTTACATTATGTCTGAATATAGTTCTAAACAGATCTGGTCTGTGATCTGCCATTGTTATAGAGAAAAGCCAAACAATAAAAGCATTATCTCAGGTGTTAGTCATAATTCTTGCTTAAAGACAAGTGGTGCCACACTTATGAGTGTGCATTGACACAAAACTCTGTTTCAAAAGGAATGTAAGATTACAAAGTAAGACATCTGTTAGACAAGCACTGTCAAGCACAGGAAACTTTACTTATGAACAACTTATAAACATATAGCACTGTATAAACATGCATGCCTGTTTCTTCTGAACAGCTTAAGACAAATGCAAACATGTCACATCGTTTTAGCAGTATGTTTAAAAGTGTGTGCATTGCAACCTGGATTATTGAGTATCGACATGCAGAACTTGCTTTCATAGGTTACATTTTTGGCCTAGCAGTAAAAACAAAAGTAGACTGAAGCTACAGTTTCTAGATTTTAAAAAGGCTGAGATCTACTAAAAGAGTACACTGCTATCTGTATGCAAAAAAAGAACAACCTAAGCTACGTTTAAACAGACACACATCAGTGATCTATTTTGGGTTTAACTGAGTTACAGCTTGAAGTAAAGAAAAAAGCATCTGCAGCAAGCTAATTTTTAGTCTGTATTTGAGCCCTTAAAAGCATACAGCTTTTAGTCCATAAAATGTTAGCTTAGATGCCACCTATATATTAGTGGAACACTTAAATGTCACTTTTAGCTGATATACACTTTTACAAATTCCAAAAGTTCTTTTACAAAATAGACCAAAAATAATGACTCATGCAATCATTTTGTCCAATCAAATTACTATCTAGAATGAGAGAAGAACCTCCCACTAAAACACCTACATCTAGCGTAACTATGGCTGTGATGTTAACAAAAGACTATTGGCCTGTTTCAAAAGTGAATGTCAACAGTACAAAAACACAGCCATCTGAAGTGATTTCATGGGGTCTTTAAAGGCAGGCTGACATACTTTGTAGTGCAAAACATTTATCTTTCTGTCTGTAATACCAGAATAACAGTCTACAGTTTTGTTAGAAAAAAAAACACTTCTAGCTATGCTACATGGAAACCTAAATCCCTACTTCAAACCTGTCTGATCTAATGCACAACACAACCCTTTATGTTTTATAGGACTGTATTAAGCCATACTGCTGATCATCATGTGTAATCTAATTTTTAATAAAGCTATTCCAACTGTAATTACAAAGGCAAATGAATTGGAAACAGAGTGAGTAAGCAATGCAAAGAAAAACAAAAGTACTGAAACTTACCCATCATCTTCTCCATCCACAGGTAAGCTCTTCAGCAGGCTGGCAGAGGCAGTTAAGGCACTGACTCCACTGCTTCCCTCTGGACCACGGGAGGTGCCCGTCTGGGAGGCACATTCACCACCGGCTGGCTTGGGTTGCATGAGAAGAGACTGGTGCTGTAACAGAAGGAGCTGGGCATCCTCCAGCGTTCTGGGCATAAATGCCTGCTGCGGCCCGGTCTCTTTTGAGCCGTTCTGTATCAAACCGGTCTGCGAATCACTCTTGAAGTTTAGGAGGAATGCCTGATGAGGTCACGGCGGGGACAAACTGTGTGCCACGAGCTTGTGACTGCTGCTCCACGGAGGGTTGAGGGGTGAGCTGCTGCCCCTGGGTCTGCTGTCGCGAGCCGTGCCCGACTGCACCAGCTGGGACACGATCTGGACCATCTGCGCGGTGGGTGCCTGTTGTGGCTGCAGGAGGCCTTGCTGAAGAGGTTGAGCAGCAGACGGTTGAGAAGCCACGATCGGGATGGAGGCGGGCAGGTGGGGCAGTGTTTGTGTTGACCCAGGTGGCACAGTGTTCATGACCTGCTTAGATTGAGGGAAGTCAGGTGGTAGGCTGCCTCCCTGGATTAATGGGTTAACATTTGCTGGTGCTACCTGGGCTGGTGCAGGCGAATAGCCAATCTGCTGCTGGGTCACCACAGGAGAGGATTGTGCTGCCTGGGCATATGTCAGTTTGGGCATATGTGTGGGCACGGCTGTAGACGAGTGCCCGATTGTGTTCTGCAGTCCGCCGATAGTTCCTGGCGGCGGCTGATGAATGCTCACCGGCATTGGTGCTACTGCATTAGTCTTAAGATGAGCATGGACTAAGTCCTGGGGTTGCCTCTGAGACATGGACACGCTGGAAGAGGAGTAGTCCATGCTTTTGAGCAGCGGGCTGTTGGAAGGTCTGTTTCGCAGCCGAGGAGCCACCAGTCTCTCCGTTACCCAGACTCTCAGTGTAATGGTTGGTCGAGCTGCTGACAGAACCCCCACTTACAGACTCTCTGTCTGGACACACAACACTCTCAGGCACAAACTGGCGGATGTCTTCGACCGTTCTGGTGCTGGGGGCATTTTCAGAGGACGCCGCACCCGGGACCTCCTTGTCATAAAACTCGGTGCACGTCCACCTACCCTTCTTAAAAGGCTCAGAAGTAGAGTCCAATTTGACCACTCTGAAACGTGAGCTGGTGGAGGCAGGAGGAGGCACTTGGGCCTGCGGAGGATGAGCGTTCATCACTGGGGCTGAGGGAGCAGGCACTACATGCTGGCCTACGACAGATGGCCCCACCTGCCCTGCGCCTGTTCGGAGCAACACCACCGGAAACTGTCGGAGCAGCGGTGACACCCGTGCCGGATTATTCCACTGGGAATGTGCCGTCAGAGTTTACGGTTTGGTTACTAATACTATTCAAAGCAGGGGAGTAGTTTACACTGCTAAAATTTATCTCTTGCCACCCACAGCAGGCACACTGGTGGAATTTAACATACTAACATTATTAGTTAAAGGATTACCAGTACTAATTGTGGCACCTGAAGGTCACAGAGATCATTCCAGTTCCTGAGGCGACAGTAGCCAAAGGCTGGCTGATGACACTGGTTGTGCCAACAGAGGCATTCGCAATCAATCCTACCACATTTGAAGGCATTTTCTGGGCTGTGCTAGCTTTAGCTCCAGAGCTTGAAGTCACTGAAGATGTGACTGCAACTCCCAAAGGATTCCCAATCTGTGTCCCACCAGTAGGATGGGCTTTTTTAGAAGAAGCAGGATTATGGTGATGATGGTGAACTGTCCCATTAACCATGGTGCCATGCAGGTGTGCTTGGGTGAGGATGGGTGGCTGGTTGGGCGACACGGCCCCGGGGTCTCCGCCTCATGGAAGTTATTCAGCGTCTCCTCTGAGGAGCTCCTTTCCGGTCCTCCTGCATTGTTGTTCTGCGAAAGGGACACATCCATGATCTCTGAGGATGATAAGTCCTCAGTGTGGGACTCATGCAAGTCGTCACAACTCTCTGTGTCTTCTGTAATGCTGTTATTGGTGCTGACAGATGTCTGAGCAGGGGTAACGCTGGTGATCTGAAAGCCACTCTTCTTCTTCATCTGTGCCACTGCAGTGGGCAGAGTTTGGGGAAACATAGTGGTCTGCAAGGGGATACTGAGGCTCTGAGGAGGGTTCTGAGGCCCAAGCGAGGATGCGGCCGGTGTTTGAGACTGAATCAGCACCGGTGGTGGATACTCGTCCCCTAGCATTAAGTTGTTGCTACTAAGGCTGGTGCTTCCCGAAGTTGTCAATGAGGAGGAACCACCTACCGTGCTGTTACTGCTTTCCCGTCTGGGTAAACTCATGGGGTAAACCATTTTTCGGGCGCTGCCGGGGTCTCCTGATCGGTCGTGGTGATTCATTTCTGAAGGATAGTCTCTGACAAAGTTATAAATACAGCTCAAGAGAACAAGCTCTTTTTGGGAAGCAACTTGAAGCCGCTCGAGTAATTTCCACATAAAACCAACACTTTTCCAGCAACGTTAACTGCCACGATAATTCCACTTGGAGTGGTATTTAAATGTCCACCATGAGGAGCAGGCTAATGCCAATGCTAAGTTAACAGTCGCTAGCGAGCTAGCCGACACGGATTCGCCTCAGCTGTTGTTGTTTTCAAAACGTATATCCTCGTAAAACCATTCAGCACAGCATAACGGTGAAGTTCAAACGTGAAGGAGACGACACAGACGGCCCGAGTTGATCGATATCCAACCTTACAACGACAGCGTCTTTCCCATCACAGTTCAAACTGCCAGGCGCATTTTCAATTGTTGTATCACCCGTCACCAGAGCACGAAATCACACGAAACAAAGTCCTTCAGCCAGCGTCAGTTGACAGAGAGAAACCGAGCAACTCAGCGCTGCCCTGCTTTATTCCATCCCGTGCTTTCTTTTGTTTTAGTCCTGTGTTAGCGCTATGTCTCTCTCCCACTCTGCTCCTATTCACCAGCTGCCTCCTTGTAATGTAGCCTGTGCTAGTGCTATCAGTCTGTGTGACGAGTCCCGAAAGGGGAGGAGAGCGCGATAACATGGCGACCGCGCATGGCAGTTCACGTTCACAGCGGCCAGACATAAAGCCAGAGAGTCTGGCAGTGATGGGCGGAGGACGAGGGAGGGAGGTGCACTATAGAGACGGCCGGCGAGGCGCTCCGAAAACACCCGAATGAAGCCGAGTACAGCCAACTGTGTTGGTGAGGGTGTTTCTTATTATAGCCTTCGGTAACTGTGGCAGCAAACACTCAGAATAACATCTTTTGTCCACTGTGGATATTATTATTTGACATTGAAGAGGGGGACAGAAAGACAGGGCACGGATTTCTGGGTCCTATAGGCTGACATATTGGTTTAGCTATGTACAAAAAATATTTTTTGGATTTATTGATTCAAAACTCATTAAACTGAAAGTACTTTTTTTAACTGAGAAAGAAAATAGTAAACACGAGTATTCAGATTAGGTGCTGTTGTGTGTTTTTGCCCTAGTACAGGCCAGCGACATCAACAAGATGTAAACAGACCCTGTGACATCAATGATTTGTTCTGTTTTTGCAAAACAGCTAGTCTGAAAGAGTAGCCAGATATTTCCACACAGACAGAAAAGAACAACCAAACACATCTGCACTGACTGTTATTTTACACGCTGTTTGTTGCTCACCTCTGTTTAGGGATGAGAAGTAAAGTTCTAGGTCCAGCAGACCTACACAAAATACATTATGTGTCTACTATGCATGTGTTTTAGCCTACTTTAAACAGGCAGAATTTAATGATAAAATATGTGTTTTATTTCAGACAACGACAACTAGGTTATAAAATAACAACAAGGAATGTATCTCATGTGCGCTGAACCAGCTATATTTAGCTTTCAGCTGTGACAGTGAGAATAGCATCTTTGTTGTGTGGAAGAAGATACATTTTCAAAAGTATGAACACCAGATATGTATTAATGCTGATGATTTGCCATCAGCGCTACCGGGTGAAATAATGGGTTTCAGTTAACTGTTGAAATTTGTAAACAAGTAAAAAAAAAAAATCTGTTTGTCAGAAAAGGGTAATGGTATGACTAAGAGAAATATTATGCTGGATTATTGTTGAAAGCATATTCAAAGATCAGTATTTAATATTAGGTTTAATATTTAGTTGACATTTGATGTTGTTGTTAATTTCTTCATTCCTATTTATTATAACGTTAGGTGTATACAATGTGGCATTGTGTAAAAGAGCTCTGCTCATGATTTTTCTAATATGGACTAACAAATGTGGGGATGACACATTATGACAAGGTACCAAATGTCTTGCATTTCATCTTGTTGTTTATTACATTAAATTGGCGATTTATGAGTGTCCCATTAGATTGGGGTGACACATCCCATTGCTCTTGCCAAACCCGTGCGCTTGAATGTGAAATGGAATGACACAAGTGAGTGATCTCAGTGTAACACATTAAGTATGAGGAAACGGGGTATGTCAGTCCCAAAATGGGCGTGTGCCCTGATGTCCAGATCAAGCAGACAGGCTGTGCCCATCTATACAAATTTCAGAGGGAGAGAGCCAGCGAGAGCTGATTGCAATGTAAGCGTCTTGGTGCTGTCAGCAGCTTTAAATCACACTGGCACTCCACAACAAAAAACACAGAGAGCTATTGTGCTCCTGAACAATAATGGTCAATTTATACACTGGAGTCTGCTTTCATTTTGTAAACACTTATTAAAACAGGTATCTTTGGTGATATTGGGAAAAAAATAGAGTTCCTCTATAAGAAATTGCCATTGTTCTGTGTAATTTAACTCCGAAATGAAAGCTTATCCCTCCGGAGTATGCCAATGGTGGCCGAGGTTTACTTTAACAATTGCTGCTGATCGTTTCAGTCCGATCTCAACAGTTTGTGTGGGACATTTTAACTGGGATTGTTTTTACATCTGATGTAATGTAATTTAGGCCTTGCAGAAAGTTTGTTATTGAAAGATCAGGGAGGTTATAAACTATAGCTACTGGAGCTGACTGCAAACCAAAAGCACTGTTGCTCAATTCACACGTGAATCAGTGTCACGGGGTGTTTGCAGAAGAAGATAAGAGGAGTTAGTTCTGACATGAAGTTTAATAACAATAATCCAAACAAAGTAAGAATCAGATTGGAACAATAAGACAGGAAACCAGGAACTAAGGAATTCCAAATTAAAAGTCCATGAAAAAAAAAAACCTGAACGTAATGGTGACAAGAAGGTGTTACATATAAGTTTAATAAAGGGTGGAAGGACGGATCTTAAAAAAAAACTAAATCATGTATGATATGAACTTTTAAAACAGTTAAAATTATAAGGTAAACATGCTGGGGTTTCTCCCAATGTTTTTTTCTCCATACTCTGAACACAACTGATGGAGTTTTGGTTCATTGTCACTGTCTAAAAAATGCTGGGTTATTTAACTCAATTTTGGGTCAAATATGGAGAAACCCAAACCATGTGTTAAAAATGTAATTTAAAAATGTATCCCAACGACTGGGCTTCGTCCATATTTGACCCAAAGTTGGGTTTGAAACAACCCACCAGTTTTCAGAGTGTTGGGTTTAGAACACTCAATATTCAGTATAATATCGATTTGACTGTACCTGATTATCAACTGTCTTCTGTTTAGCTGATTTTGAAGTTGTTTCATAATTGTTAAACTTTGCAACATTGACACTGTTAGCTAAATTTAATCAATTTTGAAGAGGAATTTATCAGGAATAATGATACTATCATATTCTGTAGAGCTGCTTTATAGGTGAAATTGAAGTAATTTCAAAACTGATGAATTGTGCAACTCTGTTACTTTCATGTTTCTGATTTGACTTGACTTGACTTGTTTTGATTAGTCTTTTTCTATATGAAACCCCCCATGTACCACCTGTTGCGTCAGTTTATAATGCATTATGTGGATAAGAGGAAATGCTTATAGCTGACTTTACACTGACTCTTCCCTTTGCAAATGAATCATACAAGTGTTTGACCTGGACCCCTGTTATGCCTCAATGAGGAAATGCAACTGTTTTAAAGTAGTTTCATACATTTCTTTAGGAACTTTCAAAACAAAGCATCCTATACACACAATACCTCTGACATAAATCCGCAACAGATGCTATTTAATTCTTAGAGGCTCAGGAAGCTGTGAAATGTTTAAGGAAGTAAGCAAACTGGGCAAGAAAGGTCAATTATGAATATGATCATCTAACTTTGTAATTTCCATGGACAGTGGAAAGTGATGAATATGCAACATACTTAAGCAGGTTTTGCAAGTTTACTAACTTGATCTGGTTTATTTATAGGGCACGTGAATGTGCAAGGCAAGTGAAGGATTAGGGCCATTAAATCATTAAATGGCATAATCTGTTTTTTATTTATTTATTTATTTTTTTGCTTAAAAACCTGATAAATTCTTCTTCTGTATTTTGTGAGGCCTGCTGGGTAACATTCACTTTTGTATTATTTAGTCACTTTGTTTCAATCATAACCTTGCTGTAAACTTTTATGGTTATGGATATATGAATGTGAATGTATTTCATTCCAGTCTCCTCTGCCTCATGAGTTTATGTCCTTGACAGTGAAAGCAAGGACGGCGCTCCCTACTTTTCAGCACTCTGTAATATGTGAATAATCTTCGCAAAGTTTCTTTCAGAAAAAGGTTTGAAATTCACATGAAATATGAACATGTGGTGAAAGGCAAGCATTTTGGCCAATGAAGGATGTGTACACCACCTGTGTCAAAGGTAAACTAAACGTTCTCAAACCAGATAGATTTATTGAATTGAATTTAAAAATATATTTTTAAGGCCTTTGACAGCATATTATAATTTAGAAAGTGTTTTGTAAAATGTAGCTCAGCCTGTTTGTGGTTTTAACTTCTCTTTAGTTGAATACTAGTTTATCTAACTATCTTTTTGGGATATATTTAAGTGATAGGCCTATATCTGATAATACAAATGTGTTCACCACTATTAACACTTTCTAAATACTATAATTAAGTCTTCACTTGATATTTGAATGGACGAATAAATGCTGTATTCAGTTGATCTCAAGCCTTTAGAAACAGGCACTGGATTTGAGGACTATTGAAACAAAAGCAGGTCAAACTGCTTCATCTAGTGGTGACTTCATGAGATTTTCCAATTGAGTTTTTCATGAGATTTTCCTGAACATTTGAGAAGCACCTGGCTGCAGCCTGCAGATTTGGGCGGGGGTGCACCTGGGGCGGGGGTACACGTGTAGCCCCGCCCACAATGCTTCTCATTGGTTAGGGGCAAAGTGATGACGTCGATCGAGGTGGAGCCGCGCCCGTGAACTCATGACGTCGCTTTCTAGCTTGTTTACAATTTTTTTATTTTGAAGTGGCGTTTAGTGTGATGATACAATGAAGTGGTATAACAATACGATTGTGTAACTTAACTCACCATATCACACAAATAACCAGGGCAGCGTTTCCCAAAAGCATCGTAGGCGTGTGTAGGTGTGTGTGTGTGTGTGTGTGTGTGTGTGTGCGCGCGCGCGTATGTATATTATAGGGCGTATAGTGTGGTTTTGGTGGGATTAGGAGGATATTAGTGTTAAAAATGAACCAGAAGAAAAACATGATTTAAGAGTTAATAGTAACAATATACAAAGTTATATTGTAAGACTTTTTTTTCTATAAATAAATTGATTAAATGTAAACTATTTTGTAATTAATAAGATTACATTTATTTCATTGAACATGTAAAAATTATGCTTATTCTTATGCTCTATACTTCATTCTCTTTGCTTATCCTTGGCATTGTCATCATCATTTATATTCCCTGGGTACCACTTTTGCTATTTTACTTTATATATATTTTGGTGTTTGCTGATAATTATTCTCTAACACATTCTCTAGTCCTCCATCTCTCTCACCTGTTTTTTTTTTTTTTTTACTTTATAAATCCAAGGATTTTAAGAGCCATTCCCCCCTGCAAAAATGTACACAACTGTGAGGGGGTATGAGCAGTAGTAGGTGCCCATTCTGCCAGTACACCAGCATGCCATGCGGCTCATGTATTACCACATCAAAAATAATTTTCTATCCTATCCTAATCTATCTATTCATCTCTGTGTGCCTATCTATCTCTACCTATCTGTCATATCCATACATCTGTCTGTGCTTGATAAACTATATTGCCCTCAAAACTTTTAGGATAGGCTTGCTCAAGCCAAATTAAAGTTTTTATTAAGAGTTTATATTCTTCATAAACAATTAAGGTACTTAGGTACTACAGACCAGGCAACGTTTTTCCAATCTTCTATTGTCCAATTTCGATGAGCTTGTGCAAATTGTAGCCTCAGTTTCCTGTTCTTAGCTGAAAGGAGTGGCACCCGGTGTGGTCTTCTGCTGCTGTAGCCCATCTGCCTCAAAGTTCTGACGTACTGTGCGTTCAGAGATGCTCTTCTGCCCACCTTGGTTGTAACGGGTGGTTATTTGAGTCACTGTTGCCCTTCTATCAGCTTCGAACCAGTCTGGCCATTCTCCTCTGACCTCTGGCATCAACAAGGCATTTCCGCCACAGAACTGCCGCTCACTGGATGTTTTTTCTTTTTCGGACCATTCTCTGTAAACCCTAGAGATGGTTGTGCGTGAAAATCCCAGTAGATTAGCAGTTTCTGAAATACTCAGACCAGCCCTTCTGGCACCAACAATCATGCCACGTTCAAAGTCACTCAAATCACCTTTCTTCCCCATACTGATGCTCGGTTTGAACTGCAGGAGATTGTCTTGACCATGTCTACATGCCTAAATGCACTGAGTTGCTGCCATGTGATTGGCTGCTTAGAAATTAAGTGTTAACGAGCAGTTGGACAGGTGTACCTAATAAAGTGGCCGGTGAGTGTGTATATATATATATATATATATATATATATATATATATATATACACAAAAAACGTATATATCACCTTTATCACCTCCCATATACATATACAGGGGTTGGACAATGAAACTTTCATTGGACAATGGACAATTCATGACAATCCTGACTGTGTTTGATGGACACGACACTGCCAAAGATCATGAGCACCTGATGCTCAAACCGTGTATCAGCATAATCATGCACCAACACACACAGCAAGACTTGTGACAGAAGGGTTTGATGAAGATGAAAGTGACGTTGAACATCTCCCATGGTCTGCACAGTCACCAGATCTGAATATTATTGAGGTGTTTTGGACGTTGAGTCCGAAAAACGTTTTCCTCCACCAGCATCATATAATAATGACCTGGACACTGTTCTGGAAGAGGAACGGCTCATAATCCCTCTGGTCACTGTGAAGGACTTCTATCTGTCATTCCCAAGATGAACTGATGCTGTATTTGGATGCAAAATGTATTATATATACATTTATATATATATATATATATATATATATATATATATATATATATATATATATATATAGGCTACAAATATGTATATATATATATATATATATATATATATATATAGGCTACATAGCTACATACAGAGAGAGGCTTCTTCATGAACCACAGGGATTTGTAATGGGCTACAATGCAAATTCTCTCTTAAAGACAGTAAATAGTGACTGTGTTTTTAAACATTTACATTTGTGGATGAAAAATGTACCCAAGATAATTAAAGTGTTTAAAAGCATTTCATAGTTTTTGTCTTTCATTATAATTCCTAATGTGAGGTTATCTCTAGTGAAACTGGAGAGAGACTGGAGATAAGGCTCAACCCAATGATACATGTCACACCAGAATGTGTTGCTGTGAGAGCAGGAGAAAAACAAATGATCCGTGGTCTCTATGTTCTAATCACAGAATATACATAGTTAGCTCTAAGTTAAATCTACGTGAGAGGTTTCAGCGTGATTTAGCGCGCGAGTTTTCAACCCCATTTCCTGTTTACCGTGCATGGCGTCGACGTCATTGCTGTGCCACTAACCAATGAGAAGCGTTTTGGGAGTGCGGCCCCGCCTCGAATCGACGTCATCACTTTGTCACTAACCAATGAGAATGGTTATGCACCTGCATAGAATTGTTATTTATAGAATTGTGCAGACCATGGGAGAATTGTTATGCACCTGTCCAGGTGCAGCCCCACCCCGATCTGCAGGCTGCAGCCAGGTGTACTTGACTAAATCGGAATCCCTTCTCCCACTCACACACACACTCCTCATCCCATTCATTCTATACGATAATAATTATACTATTAATAACAACAATAATTTGTATTACCACCACAACTACCACATCAGTATTTATACTTTAACCCTCTTCAATACTACCTTTATTTATATTCTATTTAAAACCCCTATTTCTCTTAAGAAAGTCATAAGAATTCTAGTCTAAACCCTATCACTACTCAATAACCCTTTTAATGTAATATTCTGAATCTCCCTCAGTTTATTTCTCATCATCTCTCTCTGTGCTCCATACCTATTACATCTCAAAATAATATGCTCTACAGACTCCTCTTCCTGGCATCCATCACACAATCCAGTATTATGTTTCCCTATTAACTTTTTCCGTCGATTTGTACACGGGCTTTGGTAAAACCGTAAAACAGAATAACTGTTGAATAAATACAGCTGCACATATAAGTTTTGGATATGCGATGTAGGCTATTTAGGATTGCGCCAAAATAAGAAATGTCTTCCTTTAAAATTCACATGTGTGAAATTAAATTAAATGGAGATTCTGTTTCAATTTTACGAATAAGAATCATAAAAAAACATAATGGTGGGTCCGTGTAGGCTACTTTGCTGCCAAAGGATTTTCGTTTTGAAAGGAAAAAAACTAAACCGAAAAGCGGTTTCTCAATTACCATTAGTAAATAGGAAAACAAAAAACGGAAAACAACTCATTTTTCGTTCTGATATTAAAAAACGGAAAACGAAAAACAATCTCGTTATCCGATTGTCCTTGATCTGTTTATAGATGGAAATCGGAAATCAAAAATTGGTCCGTTGCTGCCAACGGATTTTCGTTTTGAAAGGAAAAAAACAAAAACGAAAAGCGAAAACGTTTCTCAAACCATTAGTAGCCTAAATAGGAAAACAAAAAACGGAAAACAACCCATTTTCGTTTTTCATTCTGATATTAAAAAATGGAAAACGAAAAATAATCTCGTTATCCGATTGTCCTTGATCTGTTTATAGTTGAAATTCGGAAATCAAAATACGACCCATAAATCGTAATTCTTTGCTGCGTCCGTATGGTCAAAACAAAAGCGTCAGTCGGTAAAGCTGGTTCCTTGATTAGTAGTACGCTGAAATCTCTTTAACCTGCTTTCAGATGGAGCGGCATTTACCACAAAGTCAAGTCAAGTCGAAGAGCCACAGTTAACTGACAAAGAGCCGCAGTTAACTGACAAGCTGAGCCATAACGCATTAATATCGCGGAAATATCGCCAGCGATAATTTATGCGATATGGCTCAGCAGGTCAGTCTAACTTGCGGCTCTTTGTACACAGCAAAAACTGTTAAAGGTGCTATCAGCGATGTCAGGCCAAAACAAAAATGATCACATTCATCTAATCTTTCCTAACAATCCGCTAGCTGCCCGCCCCATAAGTAGGCTGTGAAAAAACGCGCCTCTGTAGGCAGCCTAGGCTCTGAGATCTGCACACCAAAACAAACGGGTAGAACCACCACTCATAATCAAAATAAACAGAGTTCAACCAATCACCGACAGGGGCCGGTGTTGTTCGTTTTGCGCTCGTGCACGGCGCCTGCACGCGAAGTCTGAGCTGAAGAATAAGCCAGCGCGTCTATCAACGGACCAGAAACAGTGAATATGGAAGATGCAAACACAAACAGAAGTCACATCAACCACAATCGCTGATAGCACCTTTAAATTAACACTCTTGGGAGTATATGAGTCCACTCTCAAATTCACAATGTGTCTGTCTGTGTAAAATGCGCACACACACGACTTGTTTAAATAGCTATACATTTATGTTGTGAATTAATAACAATGAATTGTTGTTGTACCAGCAATATTTCCAAGTTTTGTTTTTCACTGTAGAAATTTCAAATGTCATGATTTGCCAAATGCAAAGGCCTACCGGCACCTTTTCCCCACTTCAAGCACTGTACAGTAGATAGGCTATGTAATTTTTCTTCACAAAAAGAGTAGCCTACATAGGCTAATTATGGTGTAGCATAAGTAGGCGAATTGGACGCAGCAAAGGATTACGATTTATGGGTCGTATTTTGGTCCGTGTAACGCTTCACAATTTTTCAATTTTCAAAATTTCAATTTTCTGACCATAAAATGCAAATAAAAAATAAATAAAAATGGAAACCAGACATTAATTTTTCTTGTTTTTTTCCAGTTACATTATCAATGTAGTTGCCTTTTTTCTCCCTTTTTCAATTTTACATATGCTAAATTGTGACTTCACAAACAAACATTTGAATTAACGAAATCTAACAGATTTTTTAAATTTTCGTCTTGTTTTTTCGTCCAAAAACTGTTATGTCGTTTTTTGTCTAAAACCTACTTTTGCGAACTAGTCCCTGGTTTTTTGCCCAATCGGGACCAAACCAGTCTAGGCCTATTCTCTGGACTCTCTAGATAAATAATTATCGAAAAAAAGTTGAAATTTTGCATTTGGTTGGCTACAACAGGGTCATTTAGAATGTGGTCCCTGGCAAAAATACAGCCAAAAGCCAATTAATCCCCCCCCCCAAAAAAGTCACAACTTCACAAACAAATCGATGAGCACGTGTCCTGAACATGGTTAGGAAGCATGCAAAATTTCGTGAGGATCGGATCATAGGTGGCGCTATAATCGTCAAAAAGGTCTCTCATTATTAGGTTTTCAAGCACGAAGTGCAGAAAAAAAATCTAAAAGTACTAAATTGCGCATAACTCCTAGACCGTTTGAGCTAGAATCATGATTTTTGCATCACTGTGATCCCTGGCTCAAGCCGAACAAGATGTATATCTCCGATTTCCATTTGGGGGGCCGTGCGGGCGCGGATGGATGGACGGACGGACAGATGGATTAATTAATTAAATTAATTTTTTTACCTTCGGCCCTTCGTTCCTCCGGCCCTCCATTTTATCCAACAGCGAAAAAGACTAAAGAAGAGGAAGAAGAAGACTGAAGTCATAATGTGTTGGTTTTTTTATGAATTATTCTACAGCACTGAGGCTACACAGAGATCCTGCTTGAGCAGGAACCATCAGAACGTTTCCCTCCACAGGAACAGCCGTAGCTGGAGAAAACTGCAGAGACACCAACACGAGAGTAGGACACACACCCACATTCCCAAATTGAAAAATAGCCACATCATACATGGTTCTGTAAACACATATCGGTGTCAAACGCACATTAGCAGCAACTACATTCTGACTGGGAAGAACGCTGTAGACCAGAATCTGCACTGCTGGAGCCATATCGACGCTGACAGACAATCTGGGAAACATCAGAACAAGATAAAGATCTGACCAAGCACAAGACAAGAAAATAAAGCATCACTCACTTGGCACAGGATTCAACTTTTAGTCCCATAACTGCAACGCTGTAGGTCTGCAGTGTGTTTACAATCACTTCAGACTTGGGCAAAACTAAACCAGAAACAATGCGCTTTAGGTTAAGGCCTCAGATCTGTCATTGAACTGCACCTACACAAAAGACTTCTCGGTCAGCAATAAAAGCCTTTAGGGTGTACATCCCCATCTGAGCCTCTGGGTTCAATATCAGCTCCGTTGAGAAACATTTGTCCACTGACCAATCCGGTTATTATCTTTGTCCTATTAAAACAAATTAACAGCTCAGAGAAAATCTGCAAAGAAAGAAAAGTGCAAAAAGCTGCATTGGCTCCATTCAAAGTCTTACACCGAAGCAAACTCACCTGCACCACGAGCAGACTACTGCAAGACAGACAGGAATAATAAACATTTAAAAGCGGTCATTGAAGTTGAAATTTCTGCATCTTAAAAGAACCTGCATTTAATTTGCTTTTAATTTATGGTCGGAACACTCAAAATGGTGAAACATCTGGTCTTACCATTTGATCAAAAGGCACAAATTTGGGAGCCATGGAGACAACTCTGAAATTAACTGCAAAGACACCAACAAACTCACATATATTGCATAATGCATTTGAAGATGATAGCTTCAACCAAGGGTCATTCACAGCTCACCTGTTTGTCCTGGATTGTAAATAAGTTTGTCTGTTTGGATGAAGGTCAAAGGTAACGGCTGAACATGATTTTGCTCTCTTCAGTCGCTCTGAAGACCTCCCCTTGAACAAAGAGGAAGATTTATAAATTATAACCACAGCCAACCCCTCCCGTTCAGTGATCCAATAAAAAAGAAAACACAAACTACTCACATACAACAGATTTTACACTTGTAAAACAAAAGTACATATTCATAAACCAAAGCAACAAACACTTTTACTCAGAAACAAAATTAACTCAGTTTAGACGGAACTCAAAATAGGCTGGATAAAAAGGCGCAGATGAAACAAAAACCTTGAAAAAATTATATACGATCCGGCCAAATCACAGAGATGTCGATTCGACATGGGACTAATATTATCACAGGACCTCGGTGTTCGGCGAAATATAGTAGGTAATTTGCGGGGGAATTTTTACTTTACAAATTACAGACATGGCCGATTCGCACGGGATTAAGATCATAGACAAACTCCAAACAAACCCCAAGCTGGTTATAACTGTGTGTTCTATGTCATAGATCAAAACGTGAAAATATTTAGAGGCTCTGTTCACCACAGACCTTATTTCAGGCGATTTAGCAAAAACCCATTCAAAAACCCCATAGGCTTTATAGAGCGAGGGAACCGTAATGCTAAAATGCTAGCTCACTTCCGCGGTTTGGCCTACAGAGTGACGTCGTAACTTCGGCACTCTATAGGGCTTTAAAAACAAACTAAATTAACTTAAAATCATACATACCCCAGGAGATTTGCAGCACTGAACTACACATCTTCACTCACCTTCTGAGAATATGCAGCCCCTTAGGAAACAAACTGAAAACATACATTAAGCAATTCAGTCTCCCGTTAACCAAGAAAACTCTTTAAAATATGGAAACTTACCTGGCAGCTATCGCAAGGGCCAGTGCACACCAGAGAGAAAACCAGAGGATTTATTCAACTCTCCTGCCAGCCACAAACATGCTAACGTACACATCTCAATCAAACCCAACACTATTACCATTACTCGCCACCTTGAGTTTACAATGAGCAGGACCCACTGTGACGCATACCTGACGCAAACAAACCACTCACATTTTTATACTCCGTGACACCAGCCCCCAAAAGTGATTAACCTGTCCTGAGTTTTTTTTTTTAAATCTCACACAACAATATAACGATGTCTTTATAGGCTACACTAGAATAACAATGTTTCATAAATCTAGATATAGAATAAAGAGGGTTATCTAACGTTAGCCTATCCTATACATAGTTCCCACAGGCGAATTAATGTCACGTGACCGCTGTGTTTACCATAGGTTTTTACAAAGTTTTATCTAGAGAGAATGTCGTTTTACAAACAAATATTTATTTCTGTTTATATTATTATGCAAATCATGAAAAGACAAAGTGAAATATATTATAAAGAGTCTATTAAAAAAAAGACAGAGAGAGGTACAATGCGAAAATTTCATTCATAAATGGTGTGGATGCAATGATTATGCAGCTTTGCCTCAGACACAGTATTTTCATGTGTAAGTTACCATTATCTGGTATTGATGAGGAATTTTTCACATTGTGAGCAATTCCGAGTCTGGAAATCACTGGAGGCGTACGATCAGATTGACGTGGGGTTGGTTCGGTGACGTTTGCTCAAGTGCAATCAATGGAAAAGTAACTTATAATAGCGAAGAGGCATGATGCTAATCTGCCTGATAAAAAGCCATAGCCTGCACAACTTAATTCATGTTCCCCTTAAAACAGTCACCGGTGCTTTCTGTGATATGCATGTACTTGCGGGCGTCATGGTTTGGTGCATGAATATAAAAATAAATAACTCGCGTGCAATTTAATTAATGTAATGCGGAACTACATTATACGCGGGTATAGGGACATAATCTGAGATCGCAATGCTAGAATGTGAGATCAAACAGTGGAAACAAGGTTGTTTTGTGTTTTTAATACCTCGTCATTTTGTTCATACAGGACATTTTTCAAACTGCAATGTGTTAACTTATATTTGTTTACACTCGCATTAAAACACAACATTGTGCTTTTGTCAAACAAATTCTTGCGTGTTTTGAGTGAGTTTCTTTCCTGTTTATCCTCGCCAGCCATAATCTCCGTCGTTGTTCGGACAAAAGCTTAGTCTTCTCACATCCATGGAGTAATGACGGGTATAGTGTAAACTCCCGATTTATCTGAACCTCCGGCACGATTTTATCATCCATTGACCCAGCAGGGGATGAACATTTTCACTATATAGCACGAAACTCATTTCACTTCGTTCAACTCGTATTGTTTCTTCTAATCTGTTTTGCACGCAGCAATGGCGCCGGGTCGGCAAATGCCCGTATGTCGTGACGTCATGTGGGTACTATGTATAGCCTACATGTGATCATCACAAAGCTGCTAAATGTGTATCTATATGTAAACATTTTCACATTTTTGTTTAACTTTAGTTTGTCACTGCTTTGTTTGTCTTTTCATGTTTTTTTTTTGTATTTAGTTTATTCAATGTAGGAAATAGTATTTCACACGACTTTGATTTTACTTTATTGACACTGTCATTTCCGGATGGTATTCATCATTAAAAATAAACAAGTTCCACCTTTTAAACTTCTCCTCAACGTGCATGCAGTGTAAATAAAGCAGTTGCATCAATGAAATAATATTAAACGGCCACGCCCCCGTGCTAATGGTACCTGGCAAATTACAAGAGTAGGCGGCTGCAGTGAGAGGAGGAGTGAAAAAGCGTAGTCAAACCGGACAAATCTCGGTTCTCGCAGTGGGTCTGACACCTGTGAGATCAAAGTCTGATATCGCGGGATTCACAGGATCGTCACGTGTTGCTAATAAACTGGATGTAATTTTAAGTTCTGTTGCTTTTATATGAAAATAAATATAATGAACAAGACACCCAAAGTACTTATTTAATTACATTCCAAATATGTGTTTATCAATATTTTTTTCTTTAATACAGACATGTGTTTTTATATATTGTTTTAATAAAAATATTATGTGCATAAAAAATAGCATATTTGACATCACATAATTACCCATATGGCACTGTCAGAGAGTGTATTCACCCATAACAAATATGTATACACATAAAACATGATATAGAGTTTTAAAATCAAACATGTTAAAAGAGAAAAATACATCACGGTTGTTTAAACCAATGAGCATTAAGCTGTGTCGTCAGCAAGTCGTTTCCCATCATGCTTTTGATCCGCGCAGTCGGTGGAGAGCAACTGCGCGCGACTGCAGAATCCGACAGGTGCGCCTTGCGCTCGCGAGAGTTTTTTGACATACGTCGACATGACATCAGAGCCAGGCTGACCGTTCTCGGACACATTTCTAACCGGCATGCATCTCGCGCTGATCACCGGTGATCGGTTCTGCGCAGATTTTGCTCATCTCAAACAAGCCTATTAATTCGCCTGTGGGAACTATGTATATCACCTTCCTTTATCACCTCCCATATACACATACATACACGAGAGAGAGGCTTCTTCATGAACCACAGGGATTTGTAATGGGCTACAATGCAAATTCTCTCTTGAAGACAGTAAATAGAGACTGTGTTTTTAAACATTTACATTTGTGGATGAAAAATGTACTCAAGATAATTAAAGTGTTTAAAAGCATTTCATAGTTTTTGTCTTTCATTATAATTCCTAATGTGATGTTATCTCTAGTGAAACTGGAGAGAGACTGGAGATAAGGCTCAACCCAATGATACATGTCACACCAGAATGTGTTGCTGTGAGAGCAGGAGAAAAACAAATGATCCGTGGTCTCTATGTTCTGCACAGAATATACAGTTAGCTCTACGTGAGATGTTTCAGCGCGATTTAGCGCGTGAGTTTTTCAACCTCATTTCCTGTTTACCATGCATGGCGTCGACGTCATAGCTGTGCCAC
>JAQIUQ010007788.1:5000-160000 GCA_030378365.1 Hybognathus amarus
GATAGATGCACTTTTATGATGATAGATGCACTTTTATGATGATAGATGCACTTTTATGATGGACAGACGCACTTTTATGATGGACAGATGCACTTTTATGATGGACAGATGCACTTTTATGATGGATAGATGCACTTTTATGATGATAGATGCACTTTTATGATGGATAGATGCACTTTTATGATGTATAGATACACTTTTATGATGGACAGATGCACTTTTATGATGGATAGATGCACTTTTATGATGGATAGATGCACTTTTATGATGTATAGATACACTTTTATGATGGATAGATGCACTTTTATGATGGATAGATGCACTTTTATGATGTATAGATACACTTTTATGATGGATAGATGCACTTTTATGATGTATAGATACACTTTTATGATGGACAGATGCACTTTTATGATGGATAGATACACTTTTATGATGGATAGATACACTTTTATGATGGATAGATGCACTTTTATGATGTATAGATACACTTTTATGATGGATAGATGCACTTTTAATGCTGGATAGATGCACTTTTATGATGATAGATGCACTTTTATGATGGACAGATGCACTTTTATGATGTATAGATACACTTTTATGATGGATAGATGCACTTTTATGATGGACAGATGCACTTTTATGATGTATAGATACACTTTTATGATGGATAGATGCACTTTTATGATGGATAGATGCACTTTTATGATGTATAGATACACTTTTATGATGGACAGATGCACTTTTATGATGGATAGATGCACTTTTATGATGGATAGATGCACTTTTATGATGGATAGATGCACTTTTATGATGTATAGATACACTTTTATGATGGATAGATGCACTTTTAATGCTGGATAGATGCACTTTTATGATGATAGATGCACTTTTATGATGGACAGATGCACTTTTATGATGGATAGATGCACTTTTATGATGGATAGATGCACTTTTATGATGGATAGATGCACTTTTATGATGGATAGATGCACTTTTATGATGGACAGATGCACTTTTATGATGGACAGATGCACTTTTATGATGGACAGATGCACTTTTATGATGGATAGATGCACTTTTATGATGGATAGATGCACTTTTATGATTTATAGATGCACTTTTATGATGGATAGATGCACTTTTATGATGGACAGATGCACTTTTATGATGGATAGATGCACTTTTATGATGGACAGATGCACTTTTATGATGGACAGATGCACTTTTATGATGGACAGATGCACTTTTATGATGGATAGATGCACTTTTATGATGGACAGATGCACTTTTATGATGGACAGATGCACTTTTATGATGGACAGATGCACTTTTATGATGGACAGATGCACTTTTATGATGGATAGATGCACTTTTATGATTTATAGATGCACTTTTATGATGGATAGATGCACTTTTATGATGGACAGATGCACTTTTATGATGGACAGATGCACTTTTATGATGGACAGATGCACTTTTATGATGGATAGATGCACTTTTATGATGGACAGATGCACTTTTATGATGGACAGATGCACTTTTATGATGGACAGATGCACTTTTATGATGGACAGAGGCACTTTTATGATGGATAGATGCACTTTTATGATGGACAGATGCACTTTTATGATGGACAGATGCACTTTTATGATGGACAGATGCACTTTTATGATGGATAGATGCACTTTTATGATGGACAGATGCACTTTTATGATGGATAGATGCACTTTTATGGACTTCAGAACAGAAACACAAACATTCACTGCCATTATAAAGCTTGGAAGAGCCAGGACATTTATTAATATAACTCTGATTGTATTCGTCTGAAAGAAGAATGTCATATACACCTTGGATGATTTGAGGGTGAGTAAAGCATGGGCTAATTTTCATATTTTGGGTGAACTATCCCTTTAAGTTCTAAATTTGAGCTTGTAGTTATGCTTTTACTTCATTATGTTAGCATACATTTAAATCTTTCATTCGCCGTCTACCATTCTCTCTGGTCATTTATTAATCCGTAGTTCAATCACTAGTGTTGCTGAACTCATCATGAGTTAGCATCACCTCAGGCCATGTGATATGAAGTCTCATTTACACTTCCGTGAGTTTTCCCCACACTTCTTTCTCTCTTCCTTTCTTCCATTCGCATCGATTTCCAGACATACTTGGAGAGCATTTCCACTCGCCGCCTGAATCAAAACAGTCACGTTTGTTACAGGCAGGACCGGTGTTCTTGCATCATTCCTGAAAAACACACCAGCCAAAGACAAAACTTCAAGAGCGCATTTATCCGTCTTCTTAAACCATGGCAGATCAATGAATAGTTGAAGCATAATAATAACTGAGCATTCTGGGAAATTAAAAGAGATATGAGTTTCTCCTCACAAAACATGAATTGGTGCACTTGGAATATAAATATATATATTATAAATAATATTTAGGTCTCTTTTCTTATATTGCAGACTGTAACATTTGAGAAATCAAGACAAACTGTGACTGGTTGGTTTGAAGATGGTGTTTATTTGTTTGTTTTTTTACGTATCGGAATGGTACAAAACTTGGTAAAGATTTTGCCATTTGCGATGTGAACACACAAAAAATAATGGACATGATTCGAACAAGTTAAATGGTCCTGAAAACAATAGTCACACTTAAAAATGAGCGCATTAAAAATTAATGATAGTTTCCTCTTGTGGAAGCGTTCGGTACTGCAGCCGAACACACTCCTACTGAACGCTCATTTACTGAGATATCAGGCTCAAATTTCAACTTGTTTACATTTATGGCTTTGATTTGCTTGCAGTTTTAGAGTAAAAACATGATTTTGAAAATATATATTTTATATCAAAATTTTAAATAGTGTTGCGCGTGTTAACCCGTGTGAGCATCAAGTCTGAGGAGGCGGGAGAAACAACGATCTCCAATGTACCTATATCATTACCACAGTTTAAGTTGGAAATTGTATTTTCAGTTCTATTCTCAAAAAGTGAATAAATGGATTATAAATACAGCGTAAATATAATTTATTATTAAAAAAAAATCATCTAAAAATACAAAATATTAAAAAAAAACAAAAAACATCAAACTAAAATATAGTACATTTATTTCATTGAGGAAAAAATATTCAGTCATTTTTGACCGACACGTGAAGAGCACCAGAGGATTCAGTTCATTTCCATATTGGCCGAGTTCCTGGTTGGTGTGTTTTGGCCTGGATCTGAGACGCACAGTCCTCCTCGTGTTCAGAATGCAGATTCCCGTGTGTTTTATCATTCATTTGATTTGTGTATGAACGTGCCTCAGTCACAAACGCCCTTCATTTTAATGATCCTCGCTGGCTGCATTCAATTACACGCCATGAAATATTTAGAGCACTTCCGTTCTGATTTATTTCCCTAAATCCACCACCATTGTTAATAGGATGAAAGTGGTGATAGTGAGATATTTTGTTATGAAAGATTAATGAGTAATACCACTAATAAAAACTACGGCATTTATACATGAATCAAAGGAGTGAAATTAAACTTCTCATGATACAACACTCAAAACGTTTTGCATTCAGAGACGTTTTGCCCACGAAAAAATGTTGCTGGATCTCTCATATAAAGTGTTAGATTCATTATAGTGATGTAGTTCTTTTTATCATTTGTAGAGCTTGAATGCTTCATTACTGAATCAATTCATCATAAAAGGGCCTCTTATGTTGCGTTGAAAACACAGATTAATTGAAAATTATCAAAATGGAAAAAAGAAAAAAAAAGTTATTTTTCTCATAGCCTATCTAGTGCTTTAATGTCTGGTTCATTACTGAATCGATTTGCCATAAACGGTCCGCCAATATAGCATCGAAAAGTCTGATTCATTCTAGTGATTCGGTTCATTCTAAACTTAACTTTATGCAGTGCTTCAATGTTTGGTTCCATAAAAGTGAATCGACTCGTCATAAACGCTGGGAAAGTTAATTAACTCTAGTGTTTCAGTTCGTTCTGAACGGTTTCTTATCTCATGTAGGCTTTGAAAGTCTGATTCATTCTAGTGAATCGATTCGCAATATACGCTCCTCTTCAATGTCCGATTCTTTGTAGTGATTTGGTTTAAAATCTGATTCCTTTTAATGAATCGATTCGTCATAAACGGTCCTCTCAAATGTAGCGATTCAAATTAATCAGTTCTCATTTACAGGCTACTGTTAGATAGTTCGATTATAGTGAATAGGTTCCTTCTGAACAGTTATTTCTCTCATTTGTAGCGCTTGAAAGGTCAGACTGATTCTCTCTTCTAGAGTTCTTTCTCTCTGAACGTCCAGTTCATTCGAATCGATTCATCATAAACGGTCATTTTATATATTCAGCGATTGATATTAAACTCTTTTTTTAACAGAAATTATTGCTTATTTTTAAACCCCAACCGTTGGTTTACAGTTTTTAAATAGGCTTAGTTAACCCGAACTTTGCCGAATCCCTCAGACTTTGCGACGCGGTTCGAGACCGATTAGTGTGAATCCATTATCGATTGTGTTAGCACACAGTTCAGGTTAAAATAATAATAATAATAAAATGTAAACCAACGGCTGGGTTTGTCCATATTTGACCCACACATAGGTTGAAACAACCCAGCATGTGTCTAATGTTACACACTGTGCGATGTGTGTTATTTATGAGAGAGTTGAGCGATCTGTATCGATCCGTGATAATGAGTTCAGGCTGTTTAGGCCTCGGCCTCTGATGAACACAGTTTAACAGCATTGATTCCTCACTCACCACAGTCTCAGGTGTTCTTCTCTTCCTCAGGAGAGGTGTCTCAGATACACCTGCGCTGATCTGGAGCGCGTGCCCCGGCGTCCTGAGTGCAGAATCACGACAGGCGCGCGCATAACGTGACGTGAGAAAACATTGTCCTCGATTTACAGTAATGCACTTCCTGCATATAATATACACATATATAAACTTAATTTTATATTATGTATTTTAAATGTATAATTATTTTGTAAAAGTTATTTTATAATATATTTATTTTAATACAGTTATTTTATTATATATCATATATATATATATATATATATATATATATATATATATATATATATATATATATATATATATATATATATTTAATTATGTATTATTTCTTTACATTAATTATTTGTTTTACATTAATAATTATTTTCGGTCCCACTTTATATTAAGTGGCTTTAAGTACTATGTACTTACATAGAAGTTACTACTTTGATGCATTGGACTTATTGTGTACATACATGTTTTTACATTGTACTTATATTTTGAAAATACCTGCATGTAATTACATTTGTAATTTCACAGTCTGACCCTTCCCTTACACCTTAACCCACCCTGATACCTACCCATACCACCACACCTGTCCCTAACCTTACCTATATCACACCTCAATAGCAGCAAAAGTGTTTTACAATACAACCTGAACACAATAAGTACATTGTACTTATTTTCCTATGTAAGTACATAGTAATATAAAGTGGGACCTTAGTTTCTTTTTATAAGTTTTATTGCATTTATAGTTGTTATCAGGTTATTTTTTTGTTTTATATTTTGCTTTTATATTAATGACATAATTATTATTTTTAAATTAGTTTTACCTTTTATTGTTAATATTATTATTACATGTATTATTTTCAGAATCATTATTATTATCACATTACAATTATTTTATAATTCTTCTTTTTTATATTACTATTACTATGCTTTTATTATACTAATTATTATTTTAAATGTAGGCTATGAATACTATTTTTCAATTACTATTTTTTATGCATTATTATAATTATTTCTCTATTTATTATGCATGTTAGCATGAAACTAGTGATCTAGTTTCTTTCACATGATACATGCAAATTCTATTTTAAATAATCACATAGCAAATAATAGCACTGTATTTAATTAATAACATAAATAATATTATTTTTGTACTTTAGAATTAAATGGGCATTAACTGCTCTTGAAGAGGTCTTGATGTGTTCAGGCTCTACTAGAACAGGTTTTCCTGTTTGAATGTTGATTATTCTCCTCATATTCTCCATTGTTGCGGCTCCTCTCTTCCCAGTCTGTCAGTAACGCTCTGTTTACTTCCTGTCTCTGTGAAGCCCCTCCTTCAGAAAGCACGCTGCACTCTGATTGGTCAGTATGTTGTGATTGGTCAAGTGCTTTGAGTGTGTTTGGGAAATGTCCCGCCCCTTTCCATAACCACCTGACTACTAACTAACTCAACCAGGCCCCGCCCCTTTATTCAGTGCATAAATTATTATAATGAGGAATGAATGAGTAAACTACAATGGAGGTGTTTCAGGAGTTCAGAAACACTGATATAGAGAAGAACTCCCGCTGGAGGGACTGTATAACTCTGTAGATGTCACAGGAAGTACAGCAGGTTTGCAGGAGCGTGTCATTTCCTCCCTGACAGCTTCAGGCGAGCGCATGTAAAAATAGCCCCTCGAGTCCAGCGCGGCGAAGCCTTCGACGACTCCGTTTGCTGTCCAGGTGTGTGTGTGAGCCACAGTTCCTCAGGATCAGCATCTCTGGAACGATCCCGTTACTTCTGTTCCCCCACCCGTCCTCCATCACTGAAGCTCTTGCACACCTGTCCTTAACATGCTGACATCTGAACATGTGAATGTTCATTTGTATAATTTGATGAAACATCATCATCATCTGAAGATCTGAAGGAACTTCAGGAAGTGTGTGTGCTGAGTTTGTGTGTGAGTGAGTGAGTGTATAAGTGAGAGAGAAACCGAGTGTGTGAGTGTCAGCGTGTGAGTAAGTGAGAGAGAGAGAGAGTGTGTGTGTGAGAGAGAGAGAGAGAGAGAGAGAGAGAGAGAGAGAGAGAGAGAGAGAGAGCAATGATTCTGGACATAAATGGAGAAACGTTCATGCAGTGAGTCTCCAATGGTTATTATTTCCCTCAGGCGACTCACATCCTGTCAATTTGTCCGTTTTCCTTTTTAATCGAACAACAAATATTTGTTTAGACCCGAGCGCTATAAAAACATTAGCTAAGCAAGAACGCCTTGTTTTAAAGCACAGGCTAATCGCTTCTACATTACAGTGTCCTGATGGTATCATAAAGCATGCAGCACATGTAAATGAATGAAGGCTTTAAGTGTTTATCCGCAGAGATGTGTCGGAATTCTCTATTTACGTCTCCCGTTGCGGCCCAACGCGTGCGCGCGTGCGTGTGTTTTTCCTTAATAGAGAATTAGACACACGCGCAGGCTAATTATTTATTTTTTCCATCATTCGCAGCTGCACAGAAACGCAGTTATTAAGGATAAACGTGAGAGCTGCAGAAATGACATCAGGAATAGCCGATTGGCCATTTTAGCCCATATCTCTCAGAGACGAACGGGCACGATCTCAGCAGGGTTTTTACTTGCTGAATTTGATAAAATCAAGTTGCTTTTCTTGACTCTGCATGGAAAGACATCCTCACAGAAATAAAATGTCATATTCTGTATATGTTAACTGCACTGATGTGGTGTTTTTGAGCCTTTCTGAAGACTAAAATAAGCCTTTTTGTGTGTAGCGCGGGGAAGATAAACTGATATCACTCCTCTTCAACCTGAGCTAATTCAGCACAAATGCCAGAAAATTACTTTTGCGCTTTTATGCTCGGGGACGCATGGTTGTGAAAAAAGCAATAAAAAAGCACCAGATTTAATAAACAGCTATTTTAAACTTCAAATAAAGTTGTGAAATTGAAGTTGGGGTTGTTAGGAGGCCATTTAACGACATCTGCTATTAGCATTAGCCAAAGGCTAGAAACACATTTTACGCAAGTAAACAAATAGTGAGCCAGCGTATTGCAAGTGTGCTGTTAGCTAACAAACTTTAGCACTCAAGGCAAGGGCGTAATTATTATTATGCTAGCTAGCTATTAACATGTAAACATTTTAGCTAACTTGTTTAACAAGGTTACTCCGTAAAGCTGAAAGAGAAATATGACTATAGAAAACAGTTTGCATAACTAAAACTGTTTTTACATACTTATTAGGCCACAACACTTTAGCTAACTTTTGTAGCAAGATTTACTTCATACTGTCGCTCTACTATTCTACTAACTACAACTGTTTGTGTTTAAATACTTTTTAGCCGCAATAAAAGCTAAGCTAATCTGTTCAAACTCACTCCGCTAATTTGTAAGATAAAATTGACTGTACAACAAAACAGTTTGTGTTTACGTACTTTTTTTTGCATGTTAGTCACAACAACGGTTTAGAGAACTGCTAATTCATCTGAAAGAGAGGGTTTGTGTTTAGGTACTTTTTAGTTCAACAACAGGTGTTGTTTTGAATATTTAGCTCCACATTAATGTCTCCTGTTTCAGTAAGATGACAGCTAAAACGATTGTGGTGCTAGCGTGATATCAACACTCATTGTGCTATAATATGTTGTCTTTGTCAGTGTGTGTCCCAGCAGGCAATCAGATCTGACGTCTACAAAAGGATCTGTGTGTCAGTCATGATTGAACACGGGGAGAAACGAAAGAAGAATGGGATAAGCAATGTGTTTGACCGGTGTGGTGTTTGTCGTATCGAATGGCAGTGAGAGATGACGACCTGCTGCTTCTCTCTGCGGTTTCCATTATGGACATTAGACGCAAAGGAAATATTTATATCCTCCTGACACAAAGCATTCGCCCGGTTTCTCCTGAAGGCTCCCTGAGGACCGGTGAACGCTTGCTATAGGAGCTGATGGATATTCAAACAGACGGGCTTCTTGCCGAACGGCTCCAATAGGGAATGCGGAAGGTACGTCACGCCGTGTTGCATTATGGGACGTGGGCGCCATCTTTACAGGCACGATCTTTGTTTACCTTCGGGATAATAGTAGGTGTTTGGCTAAAACGAGGCAAATTTGAAGAAGACCGGAAGAAATGGAGATGTTTAAAGAAAGAGAGAAGGGACCCTACCAGGATAAACTAAATGCCACTGCCAAAAAAAAAACGTAATTTGGACAAACTATCCGCGATAAACAACGTTGATGCATCTGATTTAGTTTTGGTGTTCCAAAGCCTATGCTAAGTTGATTAACGTTACTATTGTACATAAAGTTCAAGCTATTTTACCTGAAAAGTAGCCCTCATAGTTAATGTTAACTTGCTATTTTCAGTCTATATGTTGAGTTTTCATAGGTTGTGCAAGAAAAACAATGTACATTACTTTATAATGCCACAAGATGTGGTAAATTGTTAAATACAACTGTGCCTTATTGTCATCATTTAATGTTGATGACACGTGTAAAAATGAGGGTATTTGGTAGTTTATTTTAAAATAGTTTGATGTATCTTTGCCCATTTATGTGTACTTAAAGGGTCTTTGCGGATGCAATCAGTACATAAACAGAGAAGTCACTTAATGTATTTATTAAGCAGTTATATAAAACATGATTCACAAACGTTTTAAAGAAAGGCATGTAAAGAGATGTACAGAATATCAAAGCAAATTGTTAATTGAAAACAAAATAAATATAATTTGATTCATGCAATGTGTCCTAGCTTTATCATCTGCTAACAAGAACTTGAACCACAAAGTCATCTATCCTCCTAACTGTTAGTCATCTATGAATATACAATACACAACCTCTTACTTTTTACTTTTAACAAACATAGTATGCTGTGGAGGACATTAAGTAAAGTTTTTCCTCATTATTGTGTTTTTCCTCATTACTTCCTCATCCCCTACGCGATCCGGCTTCTTCTCGTCAGTTCCTCGACCTGCTTCCCTTATTGTTTTTTCCAAGAAAGAAAGGTGAAAAACGTATTCCGTTGTTCGGTTTCCTCACTGAACGATCGTGTGACATGCTATGGCAGTTGAACTGAACAACCATATCGACGTTTATTACAATCTCGACAGAAAATCCAAACACAGCCTCCAAAACATGCATTTATATACAGCGGTATTGGGCGCGATCCTGTAAATATGGCGGAGGACCCATAATGCAACATGGCGTGACGTCAACTCCGCATTCCCTATTCCTGAAACAAGGTAAACAGCACTGATAGATTCTCCGTCCCGTCAGGAGTCGCACATACGGCCGACAGCTGAACGCGGGAGCTGTGGAAGGTTGACAGGAAGTCAGGAAAAGAAAAACGTTCCACTGTATTCACATAGAAAAAAACATATTGTAGATTTCCTGTTGTCAATTGCATTTCTAGCTGTGCTTTAGATTTTGAAAAAATCAATAAATTCTGAGGCAAATGTTAGCGGTAGTTGCTACACTGCTGGATTACTCCTACATTTCATTTGTATCGCTCCATTGACAAGCGTTAACTTCCTTGTAGGCAGATCCAATAGTTTTAGACTTCAACAGTCACTCTGGATCTGCCATAACCAATCGCTGAACGTTTGGTCCGTGACGTATGGCGACTCAAACTAGCGCACGACATCAGACCGTCATCGTTCCCTCTGTTCGCTGTTTGGCCCAGTAAAAAAATGACCGAAGAAAACCAAAGAACACACCACAATCCCAGACGTAGTACTGAAAAAAAAATGAAAATTTAGCGGAAGTACGTATGCTAACACTGCTAGGCTCTAGGTCTATTGGTGTGTTCAAGTCATCTCGTAAAGATCATATTTACGAGTTGAACGCACATCAACGCCACCACAATGTTGTAAATACGAGACACTGGTTATCGGGATTTTCTTTACGAGTTGTGGGCGTCAGTGAGAAACATGGCGGAATACAACAATATTTAAAGGTATTTAGCAATGATAGGCTATTAACATGCTTTTCTATTTATAGCCCAGTTAGCTAATTGCTAGCAAAGTTGGCGAAAAGTCCATTTCTTCCGCGGGATTCTGAAGTGTGCGAACGATGGACACTTTACTCTCCTATGAGGCCACTACAACTAGTTTTAACACGCAACTGGCGCTGGTTGGTCACGTGACCGTAACAACATGGCGGATGTAGCACAGCTGAATTTCATTCATCCTGGCATACTATATAGAGCGTACTTTTTTAAGGGTCCTGAGGTAAATTCAAATGAAATATGCGATTTCGGATGAAGCGTATGTTGAAGTCGCTAGTTATGGGTGGTTGCTAGTTGTAAAATAACTAGCTCTCTAATACTTAAAGTTAGCAGTTTGCTATTAGCAATGCTACTTATTAGCAAATTAACAATGCTCTGTTTATTTTCATAGTAACAAATTGTCGAAAACGTTTTTTTTTTTAACGTTGATCTGATTGATTACAAGGTTGTGTGTGACTTTAGAAACACTGCCCGTGTTTTTGAGATTGTCTTTGGTTCACTGCAGTTTTAAAGGAGGAAATACTCTGTCGACTTGTGAATTTACACATGGTTTGTCTTCAAGCATATTAATAACACCACATAGACACATAAACAACATTAAAAGCTGGAGTTTCACCACAGGGGGTTTTAACACATTGCTGAGTGGTTGCTAGCTGATAACTAAATATCTTTCAATGTTTAATGCTTAAAGTTAACAGCTTGCTAATTATTAGCAAATTAGCAATGTCCTGCATTGTTATTCCAGTGGTGCTTGTGAAGCTAAACATTAAGTGAAACCCCACCACAAATCAACGCTTTCTTGACAATCCCAGCTCTCACGAACCCCCGCTGGCTGGAATCGGCTGACAGGAGCCAGATGTTGCTGATATTGACACATCTGCACAGACGTTTCTCTGATCCCCTGCCGTGACGGAGGAAAGCGCTCTTTCCATCGATTCTTAGCTCTGCTTCCACTCGTTTAACGTATTCCTCAGTCAAGTTTAGGTGACCACGGCTAACCTGACCCCATTGCGTCTGCAAAGGTTGTGCTTTTACTGTCAATGCATTGAGCTTGTTTGAAATGATGGATTGTGCATTCACTGGTCGTCTTTGCTTCTAAGGACCCGCGTTGGACGCCGGCGCCCGCTGTCCTTGAAACTCTGGCTTCGACATCCACAAATCCCGTTATTGTTGGGTCAGAGACGGATGCCAGAACTTCAGCAAAAGGCGTCAAAGAGGGCTGTTTGTGAAAGCTACGCTACATCAGTGGCTTTATGCCGGAGCCAAAGAGTCTCGGGATTGAACTGGGATTTCAGGTCCCTAGGCCAAACGAGCGGCGGCAGACAGCAGCGAAAAGTGTTCAATTCCTGCGAGTGAGGCGGCAACAGACACGTCTACATGTTTGAATTTAATCCGACGCCTGCCTGTTCATCTCGCATGAAAATGCTCGACTGGGACCTGAGGCCTGCAGCTTTTTGAGGCTTCGGGTGGCTTCCACAAAGCCTGAACAGAAATGAAAGGCTAACAGAAAAGAGTCTTCTCTAACCCGAGGAGCCCAAGTTGTGTCGTGCACAATGGGGTTGGGGGATTATTACTTCAGTGTGTGGTAGGATAGAAGGTGAACTCATTAATGCACTGACATGAATGCATGCCAATGTTATCTGCTTTTACAGGGACAAAACAGTGATGGGCCTTTATAGACACAGCAAGATAAACCATTCACACCAAGAATAACTATATTACAGATGCTAATGTTGTTGATTATAAGTCTACATGTAATCTTGAATCAGAATAACTTCTATGATGACAAAATCAAGTCCCGCCCTACATTTGTTCTTGTTCCTGAAGCTTTTTCACTCGGATATACGGCACATTAGGGAAAAAAAGACTATCGCAACTTCTGTTTGATGGCGACTTTAAATGCTTGCGCTCTTTAAATCAGGATGGATTCTGATTGTCAATGTTTTTTATCCTAATAAAAAGATTGGGAAAAATCCCAATCTTCAAGACCACCTGAGATCCTTCCTGTGAAGATGTTCGTTTTTTATACTTTGCATGAGCAATATTGATATTTTAAAAAAGGACACTGGAAAAAAAATTGGTGTAGAAAGATGTTTCACTGAGAACTTGCTAGTAAATTTCACAAAATAGTTAACACGTTGAACTAAACGTGAAATTTTGAAGGTAGAAATCTCATAGTATTTTCTTGTAAAACCCTACTTTTTTGTGTTCTCATTATAGTTTTAAATTAGTTTATATGTCCTTCAGTAGCTACACCAAATAGCGATTTTGACTTAAAAATCAATAAATCTTTGTGCCCATCATTACGTATCAAGAGCGAGATCGGGACCCTCTTCCAAGTGATTGTAATAATCAATAGCATCTAATAAGCTTAGGTGACATTTCGGTTGGACCTTCCCAACGGTGTCGTCCATCTGTTGATTTTATATGCTCTACCCTCGCAGGTTAGTCCACAACGGACACCCAAGGACCATGCGGACGAAGTGAAGACGAATCGTTCAATCTGCTGTTGTACGTTACCTTCATCAGAGCGTTGGGACCTCACCTGTTCCTAGATCAGCGGCCGTTGGGCCACAAATTGATTATCGTCTGAATCACAGAGTCATTCCGTCTGACTGGAGGGCAGTGAGAGTGAAGCAGGGCCGGCGGTGATTGACTGCCTTCCCAGCATCCTCTGTCTCTTGGCCCGTTTCAGAAGGGCTTAATGGAAGCATCACTCCAGCGATCCGCGGCCTGACGTAGCCCAGCGTGTGGCCGTCTGCGTCCTCCAGTCAAGGGCAGCTCGGACAACACCCTTAATGCTTAATGCACCTCACCGCCACTTCAGATCATATCCAGGTCATCCCTGATAAATGGCGACGGACACCAGCATTAGCTGCCGGCACAGCCTGGACACGACGTGCATGTGAGTTTGACAAACGTTATACACTTCAGTGAGGTTTAGCTGTTAGCTGGTTCAAATGTACTCATTTCTCCAGGAGAAGGATGAAAATACACAAATATGAACCCAAGCCACATGTAGAGACTTTTTACTTTTGCTAATAATCGAGCGCCTAAAAGACCCTAGCAACTGCGATAAAAATACTCAAAGCATTAGGTTGCAGTTAGCAATGGCATCAAAAACACTCTAGCAATTCCATACAGATCCTGCAATCATCCAAAACATCCTATAAAAAGTTGCATAGAAATGCGCTAACACTATGCAGAGCATTGATGTAGCTATTAATCAATAACACAGAAAACAATGTGCTAGAAAACATGCAAAATAACATAATGCTTAGCATTGTTGTATAGCAACCATCCAAAACACCCAAGAAATTGCATAGAAATGCGCTAAAACTATGCAGACTTTGCTAACACTTAGCATTGTTGTAGCTATAGTCCAATAACAGAAAATAATGTGCTAAAAAACATGCAAAATACGAGAATGCTTAGCATTGTCGTATAGCAACCATCCAAAACACCCTAGAAATTGCATAGAAATGCGTTAAAACTATGCCGAACACCTTAGCTAACACTTAGCATTGTCGTAACCACTATGCAGAATACCCCTGTAATCACATAGAAACACGGTAAAATATGCAAAACACTTAAGAAAACGCTTAGCATTGTTGTATAGGAACCATCCAAAAACACCCTAGAAATTGCATAGAAATATGTTAAAACTATGCAGAACACCTTAGCTAACGCTAAGCATTGTCGTAGCCACTATCCACAATATCCCTGCAATTGCATAGAAATACGTTAAAAAAACATACATGCAAAAACAAAAAACATACAGAACACTAACGCTTAGCAGTGCCATACTAACCATTCAAAACACCCTAGAAACAGCACAGAAATGTGTTAAAAAACAACTCAACACCTTAGCTAACACTTAGCAATGCCCTAGAAACCACCTTAAAACTCCCTAGTAATCACCCCAAAAAAACTAGATAACACACAGAAATGCGTTAAAAACTACTCAACGTCTTAGCTAACGCGTATTAATGCACTAATTAGCAAGGGAGTCCATGCTGTAACAAAGATGAATATTGTGAGGAAAGCCTACTCCAAATGTTTTATTATTTAGCGATGTGTTAAAAACTGATTGTTTGAGGAGCGTTGAACAAACCAAAAAGTGTGATTTTTCTCGAATTCAGAAGTGACACAATTATCTGTTCACACCTAAACGAGCATTGTTGCTCTTAGGATGTGTGTGTTTGTGCATGAATGGGCTCATTAGCGACAGCGACACAAACATGGACAGCAGTGTTACACTGGAAGACGTAGAAACAGCTGCGACCCAATGGTGAGAGAAGAGTTCACATCTGTCAGTCCAGCGCAGCTGCTAGCATGCTAGTGCTCCCTCTTTCCAGTACACAGTCCCTGACAAGTGCAAAAATACATACGAGAGGAGTCACAGGGGAGGGCTAACCTCTGCTATACATTTCAGCTACAACATCTGCTGGGCCGCTGTGTTTCACGTCAAACCATGGCATATTTATAGACCAATGAAAATACTTACGTTTGTCAAAACACTGTTTGAGAATGTACAATTCTGTCTTTTATTTAAAATCAACACTGAAACTTTAATTCTGTCATGAAAATTTACCATGATTTTACCATAGTAACATTAATTGTGGTTACTTACTATGCTATTTTGGCATACAATTTATCAACGTTATAAAGTAGTTAAACAGAAATTTACCATGCTTAACATAGCAACATTTCAAAGTAACTAGTTTTACCATAGTGTGGCAGAAAACTTGGTAACATTAACCATAGTAACATTAATGACCGTATCCGTGCCTGACAAGATTTGATATACCATGGTTTTACCATTGTTACATGGTAGATAAGATTCAGTATACCATGGTTTTACCATAGTAACATTGATTGGAACTAGTTTGGCCAAAAGATTTACTTATCCATGGTTTAACCATAGTAACATTAATTGCAGTATCTTTGCTAGTTTGGCAGATAAGAGACCATGGTTGTACCATTGTAATATTGGAAGATAAAATTCAGTTTACCATGGTTTTACCACAGTCACATTAATGGCAGTAGACAGAAAAGATTTTATATACCATGATTTTGTCATAGTGATATCAGTCTGCAGTAACTATGTTAGTTTTGCAGAAAATATTACCATGGTTTTACCATAGTGAATGTAGTAATTATGCTAGTTTGGCAGATAATAATCTGTTTACCATGGTTTTACCATAGTTGCAACTGTTAGTTTGGCAGGTGAGATTCTACCATGGTTTACCACAGTAACATTGCTGGTGTGTTTACTAAGTGAGAACTATGGTAGATTTTCATAAGGATGGCGTTTTCAGTCAGTCAGAGATGTTGAATAAATGAGCCGTCCCTGATGATGGATTGACGCGTCTCGGCTTCTGCCCCTCGTTTATATATTTGGTGCATGTAAAGGAAAGCCAAGGTCAAGCAAATTGAACCTATCAGTCAGAAGCGCACCTACACTCCAAAGACAAATGATTGATTTATAGGAAGCATGTCCAGCATCCTCGCGCTATTTTGCATAAGCGTTGAAATTGAAGGGGCCGCTTGACCTTAAACGCAGTAGCTCCTCCGCCTGTTTTAGGGACTCTGTGTCGTCCTGTCTGTGTAAATTCAATAGTTATTTTAAGGGTTACCCAGGGAGTCGCATAAATACTAATGAAACTCTCAGACAGAGCGCGACGTGCACGCATTTGTCAATGCCGAGTGGGATTCTCACGGGAGCAGAGGGGGAGAGCCGAAGTCAAATGGCTGTTCGGATGAATGTGGAGCGCAGTCAGGAAGGTTTGCTGGGCAAAGGGTCCGGTGGGAGATGCGGGTGCAGATGGAGGCGCGCTGAACTCCACTCAATGTCAGCTGCACTTTTTTATGCCGCCACCAGGGACTCCAGCTGGGACGCGTGGGGTCGACGCAGCACATCTTCTTACAAAGAACAACTCCTGTTTTACTGAGGGGATCAGATGGAGGCCGAGGAGACACTGTAGCATGTGCCCTTTGTGCCACTAGCATTGACAAATGAAATTGCGAAAGAAGTTTCTAAGCCTATAGAAGCTCTGAACCCGCAAAGTCCAAAAAACTAAACTAAACAAAAAAATCAGTAAAACATAAATAAATTGAACATTATGAGAATAAAGTCGAAATATATGGAGAATAAAGTTGAAATATTTGGAGAATAAAGTCGAAATATTTGGAGAATAAAGTCTAAAAATGTGGAGAATAAAGTCGAAATATTTGGTGAATAAAGTTGAAATATTTGGAGAATAAAGTCTCGAAATATTTGAAGAATAAAGTCAAAATATTTGGAGAATAAAGTCAAAAAAATGTGGAGAATAAAGCCAAAATATTTATAGAATAAAGTCAAAATATTTGGAGAATAAAGTCGAAATATTTGGAGAATAAAGTTGAAATATTTGGAAAATAAAGTCGAAATATTTGGAGAGTAAAATCTAAATATTTGGAGAATAAAGCCAAAATATTTATAATAAAGTCAAATATTTGAGAATAAAGTCGAAATATTTGGAAAATAAAGTCAAAATATTTGGATAGTAAAATCTAAATATTTGGAGTATAAAGCCAAAATATTTATAGAATAAAGTCAAATTTGTTAAATATTTAGGAGAATAAAGTCGAAATATTTGGAGAATAAAGTCGAAATATTTGGAGAATAAAGTCGAAATATTTGGAGAATAAAATCAAAATATTTGGAGAATAAAGTCAAAATATTTGGAGAATAAAGTGAAAATATTTGGAGAATAAAGTCAAAATATTTAAATAAAGTAAAAAAACTTGGAGGTAAAGTCAAATATTTGGAGAATAAAGTCTGAATTATTTGGAGAATAAGTGAAAATATTTGGAGAATAAAGTCAAAATATTTAAATAAAGTAAAAAAACTTACAGGGTAAAGTCGAAATATTTGGAGAATAAAGTCTAATTATTTGGAGAATAAAGTCGAAAAATTTTGAGAATATTTTTTTAGGGAAGGGAGAGAGACAGTACAGTTATAGTTAAGCGTTCTCGGAACTAACACTGCGAACTCGCACAGAATAACATTAGGCGTTTCTTGGTAAAGATCATGGCATGCTAAATGCAATATATGCCAAGCAGATGCTAATCCATGTAGCATAAAATTAAGATTTTAAATGAAGCGCAATACATGTTAAAGTCATGTTCAAAACCTTGAAGTCTCAAAGTCTAAGTCTTTAAGGTGTGTGTGACTTATGCACTAATAGCATTGAAAAAGGCAGTAGCAAAATAATTTTCTAAGTCATTTTCCACTGCGAACTCACACAAAATAACATTTGTAGGCGTTTCTGGGAAAAATGCACCACTTTTAAATGCAGCACAGTAAAAGAGGCTAGTAGCATAAATTGATGTATTATATAGAAATATATATATATATATATATATATATATATAGGATTATACATAATCCTAAAGTCATGTTTAAAACAACCTAAGCTTTCCAAAGCGCAATGGGACTTTTGCCACCACTAGCATTAGCCGTTTCACACTCCAAACTTACACATTGAGTTAATGAACTGTTTGTAACTACCACTAATCGTAGCATGCTATCTCAAAATACTAGCTAATCAGGCTAATTTGTGTTTTTTTGTTTGTTTGTTTTTTTTTCAACAGGCCTATGCTATTTCATAGTGGAAAATGTTGAGAAATTATTGAAAGAGAAACTGTAATAGTTGCTGGCTGGATGTGAACATATCTTAAATTAGCCTTAAAGTGGTTAGCTGGTCTTAGCTAGCAAACATGCTAGTCAGGCTGATGTTCTTTGATGGTTTAGGGCACTTTTTAAGTTAGCCTGCTTTCTTTCACATGAATATGCTCTGAAAAAATCACTGCACAACATGTTGAAGTGAAAGACTTGTCTATATAAATCCCGTCCTGGAGTGCTTTAATACACCTTTGTGTTGAGGATCGTTCAGTCTATATGTGGACACCATTGTGCTTCAGACAGAAGAGCGGTGAGCAGGTGAAGGAACGGCTCAATTGCTCTCTTTCATCAGTCTGTAAGTGATTGCCGCCCTCTCCACTTTTCCTAATCCCAAGGTATTGTGTGCCTTCTTCATGTGTTTGGCTAGCGCTTTATTTACCCTCTATTGGTGCGGTTAGGTGCGCTCTCAAGAAAACCACGCTTGCACACACGAGCGCGCGGTATAATTACCGGCATCATAAAAAAGCAGGCGTGTCTAAATTGTCTGAGAGCTGTAATTGTTTTGGAAATTATTTATTCATTTGATTGCAGGGCATAACAGGATGAGAGATTCGCTTCTTAGCTGTTTTTTCCCCATTAGCCTTGAATGGGTATTAAGGATCATTATGGTAAAAAAAAAAAACGACTGCCAAGTGCACAATAAGTACTAAAATATGATATTCATTAGAATGTGCAAGTGCTTTATTTGTAGCACTACTAGCATATTTTGACAGAATTTCTTTATCTTGGTTTGCTTGTTCGTCAAAACACATTTGTAAAAATGGAATCACTTTACAACAACGTTTAATTTGTTCTAAATCCTAGTTATTGTTAATTTAGCATTTTTTAAGTTCAAAAGTATCTGTTAACATTATTAACGCACTGCGAACCAACATGAACGTGTACGGTGGTGGAAAAATAAATTTTAATGCTTTTACGTTCCCTCTGGAAAACTTTGCATTCGCTCACCAAACTTTTGTGTTCTTACGCACAGTTTCTCTGGTAACGAAAAACATTTTGTGAGTGAACGCAAAGTTTCTAACATTAATAAGATTATAATGCTAAATATATTGCTAATTGTTAGTTGTGATAGTTAATGTATTAACTAATGTTAAGTCCCCCTGTGGTGTAAATCCAGCTTTTAATGTTGTTTATGTGTGTATGTGGTGTTTTTAATATGCTTTAAGACAAACCATGTGTAAATTCATGAATAATTATTTTCTGCTTAAAACTGCAATGAACCAAAGACAGACTCAAAAACACGCTTTGAAATCGCTGGTGTTTCTGACGTCAAAAACGACATTGTAACCAATCAGATCAACGTGTGATCGTCAACCAGTGGATCTCTGCGTGAGTAAGTGGAGGCGGGGCTCATTAACATATTCATAGAACCGTGCATACTAAACAAGGCAAGTTACATTCAAGCTATTTAAAGGCATAAAGATGTAATTTTATTTATCAAAGATGAGTTTTAAGGGATAAAAAGGGAGACCTAATTGTAAAGTGTCACCATAAAAACAGTACAAAAGTTAATAAAACGCAAGCAGAATACATTTTTGCGTAAATTGTTTGCATGCGATGTATTCTGAAGTCATTCGATAGCTTTATGCGAGAAACAGCGAAAATGAAATTATTTGCTGAAAAGCCTGCAAACCTCACTTACTTGGATTTGTCAAGTTAAATTGCGAATTTTGTAATTATTTATTATTTCCTCAAAAATGCTACTTTTATTTAAAGTTAAATAGAATAAACTTTTGAAAAGTTTCGTATGGCACGAAGTTTTGTCAGTGGGATCTATCGCTACAACCATACTGAACTTGTCGAAATGATTTACAGTAAATTTAATTCAAATAGTTTTTTACAGTATAGATCATCTATAAATATGTTTGCATACAGCAAATTTAAATGTGGCGCAGTTTATCATATTAGCACTAGGGTCGCGCGACATTGCAGAAAACAAAATGCTATCAAGATTTTTAAATCAAAAAGTTTGATTACGTTTTTGAAACAATATTTCCTTACATACTTTTTGTTTCATTTTTTTGTTCCCCTGGTTCTGAATGTGGCATTGTTTTTCTACTTTAAATGTGACGTGCGTATGTCTTTAACCGTTGCTCTTGCGACTCTTGCAGCATCTCGCGCAGGACGTAACATTGTACGCAACGCAACTTCAACCTGCATTAAAACTCGTTGTTTGTGAAAGGCGCGTCTTTTGTTTTCCCGCTACGGGAAGACTTTAGTTTAGACTTTATTTTAGTTAGTTTTCAAAGCTGTCAAATGTCTTGGAATATAGCACACATATAGCGCACAAGTTGAATGTCGTTTTTTTATGGTGAATTTGGTCCGTTTTGTAGATTAACATTCACTTTCACGTAAGATTGTGCACATTTGGTACGACATGAGCGTGAGTTCATGTGTTTTTCAGGCTGAACTTTTTCTTTAATAATAAAAAAATACAACCCGTTCACACTATACGTCCTCGCAGAATCTGTTTAGCACTGAAGCTAAGCGCCGGAAGGTAAGTATACAAATATATCAGCTTTGTTTCACTTACATCAATTTTTGAATAGTTTAAGTTAACATGAACCTCAGTCCACCTTTTCAAGAGGCGTGTGAGAGTGCATAACGATCGCTGACCTTTCAGTCATTTTAGGGCTTGACCTTTGACCTCTGATCCAAATCCACATGCTTCGGTTGGTTAAATCCAGCGTGTAAAATTATATATTGATGCTGTAAGGTGTTTAGTTCAGTCTTTCTGCTTTTATATGTCTGTAAAAGCATCTTGTTACCAATTTTGAAAGGCACTTTCTTTTGCCGGCGAGACTTAAGTGTTCAAGTGAAACATGTCCTCGCTCTAACAGAATATGTAAATGTAATATGCTCATACTATATTAAGGGTAGCTGTCTCTTTGATGGCTTCACCATAGCAACTGTGTAAGTTTCACTCGCTGCAACATTATGCTAATACAATCTTGGACGGGAAACGCATTATTAGGCTCTCGCCGTCGCCTGACGAGTCTGTGCGCGATGATACGGATGCGAATGGGGTTTTTTTTGTTTTGATTCACAGGTTTGGGAGAAAGTGCGCACTGAGGGCTTCAAAACAGTCACCGAACTGCTCTTGCAGGCATCAGCAGCATTTAGACGGCTTTCCTAAAGCTCACGCAGGGATTACAGACAGACGGAGCAGCTGGAAAACTCGTGTGATAATAAAGAGGCATGTATAAGTACAGGTCTAAAGATGTGTTGGTCCATTTTGAATGATCTGCAAGTCTAGAAGTTGAAGTCAACTTGCGTTTTTGCTTCTTAAGAAGAAGGTCAATCAATATCGATTCAAACTACCATCCGTGACGTTCTCAACTGGCTTTAATTTTATGTATGAGAGATAAACGGCACTTGAGAACCAATATAACTCAAGGTCTTTCAAGCCATGGCGACTCTGGATGAATAAGCATCATTTCTGGCTTCTTTTAATGCTGCAGAATTGGTGAAGTAAATTATAATTGAGTCTAGTGGAGCATGAACGCTTCACTCATGCGATCTGTTGACAATGTGTTATTTGTTCCTCTCCAGGCTCTGGTGCTCTTTGTCCCGCGTGGTGTGGCGCGGCGCTCCCTAAATAAAGTGAAAAAGAGGCGGATGGAAGGGGAAAGTGATTATTAACTTAATGCAGCCGGCTTCTGGGGTGGCGGGATCTTTACATGGTTCAGTAAGTAACGACTTCGGCCACTGCGCTTTAACTGCCGATGAAAACATTCGACTGCTTTCAGAGGCAATTACTGGAGCTCTCAATCACAGACTCGGCTCTGAATGTCAAGCAAGGGCCTCCGTCGCTTCAGCGGATCCTCCAGCTTTTCTGAGCCGAAAACGGAGGCCGCTACTGACTTGCAGGGCAATTTCACCCGAAAACATAGCAGTTTGGAGTGCTTTTCCCATTCATTTTCCCCATTGGGATTTCAAATAGTCTTGGATGAAGAGTTGCGAGCCATGAACCACTCAAACACTTGATTTGAAGCACAAAGTGCTTGAAGAACAGAGAAAAGGACGTTTTTGAGGGACTTTTATGAGGGAATGAACTACTCGTCATAACGCAAATTTCACTATTGACTTTGTGTACAAGTTAATGGGGTGACATATTAGAAGTTCCGAATGGTACTTAACTAAAAGTGCAAGCCATCTTAAATTAATATTTCTGCCTTCACCGTCCCGTATACGGGACGCCTAACTTTACTTCAATTTATTACTATTAAATCCTAATCTAATTATGACAAACTAAATATCGTTGGAAAGGTCTAAGACTCCTAAATAGATATTCGACTGCTGTTTTTTGTCGATAAATTTTTGATCGAGTGCGCCTCTAAAAAATCTGCCTCATAACAGACCTTTGTCACAATTCTGACCTTTGTCACAAAAAGCCAATTGATCGACTTTTAATCATTGCAAATTCTGTTTTTATGCTAAAAGTTAATAATAAAACAAATAATCTAATATTTTTCAATAAAAAAACAAATAGTATAATATTATTCTCTAAAAACGTTTTGAAATTGGACGTTGCGTTACCATAGAAACGGTATTTTTGTATTAGGCCCCTCCCCTTTTGGGCATCATCTTTCATAATTTATTATCAAAACCTTTTCTAATCTTGACAAAACACATATTGTCAGAAAGGTCTGAGTCTCAAGGTTCCATATTTAGTGACAGAAGTGATATTTGGATAGAAATTTATTAATTTGTTATGGCAGAATGCATACAATTAAATTCAATGGAATTCAATGGCACCCGGTGGCTATTTTTGGTATAACGCCTAAACAAAATCTCATGGGAACTTCAAAATTTGTGATATCAACTTTAAATTTGGAACACAACTTGTTTAGATATATAGCTTTCATTTTATAGTAATTTTATTGTAAAAAATATTTTGTAAAATGTATTTTATATAAAAAATATATTAATAAATAATATTTGATTTACTGTAAATTATAACTTCCGTAACTTTTTCATACTTTAATTTTTTTAAGTGATTTCACTTTAGTAATAATCTGTGGATTGTTTTCTTTAAAACAAGACCAAACTTGTGTATATATTCCAAAGCATTCTTGAATTACAACATTTAAGTTTGTATAGTGCATTTTAATGTAAATTATCAAAAAGGGGGGTGACAGGTAAGGGGTTAAAAAAGAAACCAACTTTATCAAAAGCATTTTTGCCATACTGAAGGTTGATCATTTTAAAAAAAATAATCTTGTAAAAAAAATAATTTTTTTACAAAACTTTTTCTAAATTTATAATATTGCAAATTAAATAAAAGGCTATTCACGACGAAGATAATAACTTTAAAAACAATAGATGTAGTTCTAAAAGATACGAAGAATACACACAAATAACTATAACGATAAAGACACGAGAATTGCAGAATCACTTTCAGAACGATTTTTTAATCGATAAAAAAATATTAGCAGCCAATTAGAATCCATCCTGACTATAAAAGCGGGAGAGACAAAACTGAAGCACGAGCTTAAACAGAACGATATCATATTATCATTATAGTTATACAGTCAAACCCTTTATGTATTCAGACAGCTTCAACATTTCTTGTAACGAGGGCTATTTGACGACATTTTGTTGAAGTTTAGATATGTTTCATTCGCTTCAAGGATCATCTGGTCGTGTTGAAAGTCGAACAAACTCCACAAACAAAAGATTTCGTGTGTGTTCATCACGAAACACAGCGCTTCCGAGGCAGATTATCCCGAATACAGACAATTATGAGAGATTTTACCCGCTCCAGACGTCTTGAAAGTTATTACGAAGCCTAAAATTAATGAGAAAGAAAAAGAGCCGTGTTCTGCCTCTTCTGAGAAAGGCCTTTTGTTGAGCTCGCGGGTGAACTGGAGGATTCAGAATCGTGATTAATGTCCTGAGATCAACCTGGTGTCACGCTGAGATGCACAAATGTGGAACAGGATTTAACAACCACCAACTCCACGCTAACAAATGAGCGGATCAGAAAATCTCTTTATTATGGCGGGATTTTCCCTCTTCATATTACGCGCGGCGGAAAATGAGGTTTTCAATGGCGGATGTGCTAATATCTAGAGAGCTGGGTGATAAAGCTTTATCATATTATGACTGCAAGTGTACACAGTTGATCAAATTAAATCTTTATTTAAAATTCACAAAGTAAGTTGTATAAATTATGTTATAATAAACTAGTTAATAATAACTGAAGTTTATTACTAGGGCTGGAAAAGATTAATCGCGATTAATCGCATCTAAAATAGAAGTTTGTGTTTACATAATATATGTGTGTGTAGTGTGTATAATTATTTTGTATAAATACACATATATGCATGTATATATTTAAGAAAAATGTGTTATTAATATATCAAATATTTATGTATAATATTAATTTTGTATAAATATATATAAAGTATATACATGCAAATATTTCTTAAATGTTGACATGCATGTGTGTGTATTTATATATATAAAATAATTATACACACTACACACACATATATTATGTAAACACAAACTTTTATTTTGGATGCGATTTAACCCCGATTAATCTTTGTGATTTCGTAGCAAGGTTGTCTGTAGATTTGGGAACAGCTAAACTAAAATATAAATTCTGTCACCTTTAATACATTATATTTCCTTTAAAACAAGTCCCGCCCTTCTTTTTTCCCTCATTGAATAATCAAAAGATATTTCACATTGCAAACATAAATTGGAATGAAAATGATTTTGCATTCTTTGAAAGACTATTCATGTCTTTTATTTTGTATATTGTCATGGTCAGTGTCATGTGACTCCCTCTTCCCCTCATCTGATTCATTCATTTCCCGCTTGTTCTTATTGGTTCATTGTCTGGTCATGTGGTTATGAGTTCTGTTTGTTCATTGGTTGACATAGTCATGTGTTCCACCGAATCATTCACGCCATGTCGCAATTACCGTAATTACCGTAATTAAAAACAGAAGATTTTATGTTTTCGCGCATGAGCGCACATCACCTGACTGCTGCAGATTCATTTAGGCGTTGATAGAGTCGCCAAGGATTGTTTCATGTTGCCGACTCGAAATTACGGTAATTACGACATGACGTGAATTCAACATTAGCTTACTGAAGTATCGTATGTTTCCCGAGAGTTTTCCGTGGAAAAGTTCTGTTCTGTATTAAATTGGCCAATAACGATGACAGTGCGTGCCACACAAACTCAGGACATGTATACGGTTGCACACTTATTAACTGTAAAGTTCATGCCTGGTGTCAGATTGACTGGCCTGTACTGTACGTGTCATTTCCTGTGAAGGTCTGGCCAGGCTTGCACAGCGGGAAACAAGCGATGTATTTTTAGAAGGAGAGGTGAATAAGCGTGTTGTGCTGTGACAGGGCAGCGTTTGTGTCGAAGAAGCTCTGGACGGACGCGAGGACAGACCAACGGACGGTGTGGGATGATGAGGCAGAAAAAGCTGTTCTGATATAGTCCTGACAGGAAACCGATGATTCACTCTTCTCAGCAAGTTCAGCTTTATTTATTTATTATTCTCCAGCCAAAAAATATATATGAAAGCTCATTTCTGCCACACAAGAGAAAAAATCATGATTTTAATTGGCATAAAATTTGATATTATGACAAACTCTTAATTGACATAAAATGTCATAATTATTTGTTAAATAAATCACACTAAATCATAATTGAGATTAAAGTAAAAAAAAATACTTAATGTAATTTACATACTAAGTTTATGACATACTAAGTCGAAAATTACTTTCCGTACAGTTGAATGTCATAATTTCATCTTTTTATGTCTTCATTTTGACTTCTTATGTCATAAATGACTGAATCAATTTCGTCTTTTGATCTAAAATATGACTTGAATTTTTAATGTCATAATTATGATTTTGTGTCACAATACTAGTATGCGATAATTGACTTATGTAATAAATGACTGAATAAATTTCGTCTTTTGATCTCAGATATGATTTAGTATGTCATAATTATCATTTAGTGTCATAATATTGACTTTTTATTTAATGAATATGAGTTAGTATGTCATAATTATGACTTTTCATCTGAAAAATATGACTAAGTAGCTATGCCACAATGTTGACTTTTATCTCATAAATATGAATTGTCAGTTTTGTCTTTTTAACTCATAAGTATGACTTGGTATGTCATCATTTTGACTTTATTTACTAAATATGACTTAGTATGTCATATTTTTGATTTCAATGTCATAATGGATTGTCATATTTTCATCAGAAAATTATTACTTATGACTTTTTATTTTATGAATGTAAATTAAGTCAATTTCGTTTTTCGCCAAAATTGACTTTTTATCTTTTTATCTAAAAAAATTACCTCATCATTTCGATTCATTATGCCGATTTATCATGTTTCATCTGTATGATTCACAAAATCATGATTTTGGAACTGGGCTTCCATAGATTCAGCTCAGAGAGGATTCAATTCATTAATAACTGCATTAATGTGTACACAAAAGGTTCTTCTCATATAAAAATATATTAGCATACACATTTTTAACCTCGTCCCCATCATTAGTATTAGCATAGTAAGCTACACACACAACCCGTATAACCTCAACTATCCCTTAAATAATGTTTGTCCTAAATAATGTTTTTCGTTATGTATACCGCATAGCCATTGATGCATGGATAGTAGTCAACATTGATAATCAAAACACAATCATGACCACCAATTTACTTCTTTCTTTCATTGACGCCCTCAAAGTTCAGATCTGAAATGAAACTCGAGTCTCGCGGGTGTTGCGCGCGCACGTCTCAGAAATACAATCTTTCCGTTATGACTTGAAGGCAGCATTTCGACTGCATAATTAATTGCGCATTATTTGTGCCGTGACACGCCGAGAGACAGCAAAACAAATGTTTCTAAAACGCTATCTTGACCTGAAACTAGCGTTACTGTGCAAACATTTAACCCGAGACCCCGGAGACTGAATATTCAGCCCGAACATAATAAAGCGCGCGTCTACAGTCAGGGGAATGGATTAGACGAGATTATTACGCCTTGAAGGTTAGACAAGTATACAACAATGAAACAGAGGAGAGACTGAGACAGGTAGCGCCGGCACACACACGCATGAAACAGGCTTTACTCTTCCACGCAAGTGTGACCTTTCTTTTCTCTTTATTTAGGCGGGAAGGAACGCGCTCTTCAAGAGTGTCGCTGCAAAACAAAGATGGCTGACAGGAGTCATGTCGAGGTGAACGAGAGAGATTGAGTCGTGATCCTGACAATTCTGCTGTAAATTTACTGCCGTTGTGCTCTTACATTGTTATATTTATTTAATACATTTAAGTATATTTTATATATAAAAATTATTATAGAAATTAATTTAAATGTATTTATATATATTTTATAAAACAAAAACATAAATATATAATTAAGATATATATATATATATATATATATATATATATATATATATATATATATATATATATATATAGTATAGTGTAGCATTTATTACATTAAATTTGTAAAATAAATATATTTTTTTAATGATGCAATATGATGTAAACAATTACAATTTTATTATTGTGATAATATAATTAATATAAGTGTGTATATATATATATATATATATATATATATATATATATAATTTATTAATATAAATAAAATTTTATATATATATGTATGTATGTGTGTGTGTGTTAAGGTAAAACATGATCAGGTTTTCACTTTTTTTATTCCTTTAAACCATTTCTTTTATTTCTTTAAAAAAAGCACAAAACCATTTCTTTTCAACCTAGATGCAACATTTACGCATAATCCTGATTATTATTATCGTTGTGTTGTTCACCGCAAATGTTAATGACAGGCGACTTATTTAAATGCCCTTAAAAACAATTTATCATTCACATACATGCAAAACAAGAATTCATCAAAAGCGAATTAGCATCCGATGTTAGACATTATCATTTGACTGTGCCAGGCCATGACTAAAGATTGCCCCGGAGACATGCTTTTAATGTGCGTGTGGAATAATAAAAGGCATTAAGCGTCTGTTTCGGTGTCTGCCACAAACATCATAACATCAGCTGTCAAGGTTTCCACATTCAAAAAATACAGTCAAAAATAGCATAGCAGGCTTGCTTTGTTAAAAAAAAGTTTATACGCATTTATCACAACATCAATATTTTTCATAAAGATGGTGCACCTCAGGAAATTACTGACAAACTCTAGAGGTCAACCATCAAAAACTGAGGCTAATGATGTTTTAGCGATCAATGACGAGGCGAGACATAGCTAGCTTAATGTATTCATGCTACAGTAGCTCAGATTTCTCCTTCATTAAACTCATCTACAAAACTGTTTTATTCTATAATTTCAATTAAAAGCAGAAGCTTTTTAAAGTCAAATATTCCGCAGGTTTTCATACAGTAGCACTGCATGCTATCGGCTAATTGGCTAGCAACTTTGGTAACCGGAAGCTGGACTTTTCAGTGCACAGATTGGTGCAAACGTTCCACCATTTTAATGGCAAATTCAAAATCTATTTTGATTGTGAAAGGCACATGCTATCCTGTTGGAATACAATGTTAGCCTGTTAGCAAGCAGTGAAACTGCACTGATAATGTACCTGGATAGAGTTTAAGCTAACTTCAAAACTTTAGATGATGCATGTTTAAATTCGCCATTAGCATAAAAAAGTGTTTTCAGCACCTATTCAGATAGAGAACCAAAATTTATAAATTACGTTGTTGTCTGATTTGAAATATGAAACATAATCTTAGCGAACTGTTTTGCTACAGAAAATAGTCTCCATTGGAGATTTCCAAGATGGCCGCTGAGCGAATTGACTTGCGGTAAGTGTCTCAAAAATGTAATAATTCGCCCTTTTTTATGAAATTATACCTGCTTGTTTGTGTGTGTTAACTGAAGTTAGATGAGTCTGTGTTTGCAGCTAGCCTATCATTCACAAATGCTAATGACACGGCGGTGAGTGATCATAATGTTGTTGATGCTAACTTTGCCAAAGTTATTTAGTCATTTAGCTGACAGGTCTCCGTGCCCATGGGCATTTAGTCCTCCTGACAGATCGACCGGGCTTCAAAAACACCTCAGTTTCTCCCTCATAACTCACATCCAGCTGAAGTTAAAGAATAGCGTTAGCGTTCAGCGTGCACCCGCAGCTGTAAAGTTTTAATAACAGCTAATGCTCTTTCATTCATTCGTCATGTCGCACCTTTTCCCGAGCACAAGAAAGCCCCAATGACCCGAGGCGAGACGGAAATGTAAGCACAGCATGAGGAATGAAATAATGACCGAAAGGCAGGCTAGCTTCGGCATTCCCGCTGGCTGACAGGTGTTTGTGGAAGAGTCACACCGAGAGACACGGTGGCGGGATTTTCCCCAGAGGCCACAGATTCAGATTTGCACTCGACGCTGGTCTCGTTAAGTTCATGTCTGTTTGTAATAACTAATGATGCCTTATTGCAGCTGGGGATGATTAGGGGGGAAGTAACGTGACAAGAGAAACATTATTAGCAACATCTGTTTGGCGGACAACGTTTAACGTTAAAATGATAAAGGAAGGATTGAATTGTCCCAGACGGTTGAATGTTCTTTTTTTGTGAGAAAAAAAACTTAAATGTTTTTATTGTTTAATAAAAGTGATTCATTTTTTCAATATTAGGAAAATGTTAAAATCTTTTAACCGTGAGTGGTATCAATATATTTGTGTTGTTGTATGTCAAATTTCACATTTTCAGAGTTTAAAATATTTTTACAAAGTTTTTTCACAGTTGAAAATTATTATAATAATTTATTAAAATTATATATATATATATATATATATATATATATATATATATATACACCATACTAATACTGTGTTTGACCTCTTTCGCCTTTAGAACTGCCTTAATTCTACGTGGCATTGATTCAACAAGAAATTCTTTAGAAATGTTGGGCCATATTGATAGGATAGCATCTTGCAGTTGATGGAGTTTTGTGGGATGCACATCCAGGGCACGAAGCTCCCGTTCCACCACATCCCAAAGATGCTCTATTGGGTTGATATCTGGTGACTGTGGGGTCATTTTAGTACAGTGAACTCATTGTCATGTTCAAGAAACCAATTTGAGATGATTCGAGCTTTGTGACATGGTGCATTATCCTGCTGGAAGTAGCCATCATAGGATGGGGACATGGTGGCCATAAAGGGATAGACATGGTCAGAAACAATGCTCAGGTAGGCCGTGACATTTAAACGATGCCTAATTGGCACTAAGGGGCCTAAAGTGTGCCAAGAAAACATCCCTCACACCATTACACCACCACCACCAGCCTGCACAGTGGTAACAAGGCATGATGGATCCATGTTCTCATTCTGTTTACACCAAATTCTGACTCTACCATCTGAATGTCTCAACAGAAATCGAGACTCATCAGACCAGGCAACATTTTTCCAGCAATTTTGGTGAGCTCTTGCAAATTGTGGCCTCATTTTCCTATTTGTAGTGGAGATGAGTGGTACCCGGTGGGGTCTTCTGCTGTTGTAGGCCATCCGCCTCAAGGTTGTGTGTGTTGTGGCTTTCACAAATGCTTTGCTGCATACCTCGGTTGTAACGAGTGGTTATTTCAGTCAAAGTTGCTCTTCTATCAGCTTGAATCAGTCGGCCCATTCTCCTCTGACCTCTTCGCATCAACAAGGCATTTTCGCCCACAGGACTGCCGCATACTGGATGTTTTTCCCTTTTCACACCATTCTTTGTAAACCCTAGAAATGGTTGCGCGTGAAAATCCCAGTAACTGAGCAGATTGTGAAATACTCAGACACCAACAACCATGCCACACTCAAAAATCACCTTTCTTTCCCATTCTGACATTCAGTTTGGAGTTCAGGAGATTGTCTTGACCAGGACCACACCCCTAAATGCATTGAAGCAACTGCCATGTGATTGGTTGATTAGATAATTGCATTAATGAGAAATTGAAAGTAATCAATTAGGTGAGTGTATCTACTACGATGACTATTTTCAAATTGGTATCCATGAATTTATTTGTATATAAGCTAGTGTCGCTAACAACATGTATTATAATTAATAGTATTAGTATATGTTTTTACTAGCATGACTGTTTTCAAACAGGTTTCCCAAGCAGTTGGACGATCAGATCGCCTCATATTTGTTGTTTTGGCTGTAGATCATCATGTGTTCTCCTTAGGCTCAGTGACAAACGCTTCTTTAAGTTTGCCGGAGTCTCTTAAATTCTGAGTCTTGTCTGCAGTAAAGTCCCTTCGGCACAGTAACAAAACAGTGATTTTTATAAGAAATCGACAGCGTTGCAACCTTAATTAAACATTGTGTAGCTCTATAAAGCCGCAGACAAGCTTTTATTCAAAGTCACTCGAGCATGAAAGGCAGACGGAGAGTTTTTTCTTGAAACATCTTCTCAGTGTACGTTTTTCTTCTTCACCAAGGCCTTAATGTTGTTTGTTTAGGACGTGTACTTGCATGCAGTGCACTGACAGTCCTCGGAGGAAAGCCGTCAGCTCGTGAAACAACTCCTCACTGCTTTTGCTGTCATTTCTGGAGAACGCTGTGAAACCATTAGAAATCACAGATTGAAACTATTTTTAGCGTGCTTCCCCCATGCAAAACTTTCCACAATTCTATAGCGTTGGTGTTGCTCATTTTGTTTGGTTGCAATAAAATGATCAGTAAAATCTGTTTTGGCAGAACTCAGGGGTCCAATGATTAGGGGTCCATGATAGGAGACTTATTTTGTCCAGACCTAATTGCTATTTTGTACATTTCTGAATTTTGTGTTGAAAATCATCATAATAAAGAAAGGAAACATGCTGCTACTGTGTTTTGCAACCTTTGCTATATGGTTGCTAGGGTGTTTTTGTTTGTTGAGGTGTTCTGGGTAGTTTTAACCTGTTGCTATGTGGTTGCTAAGGTGTTCTGGGTGGTTTTAACAGATTACTAAGGTAGTCTGATTGTTTTTTTAGCACATTATGTGGTTGTTAAGGTGTTCTGGGTGGTTTTAACCCATTGCTAATGTGTTCTGTGTGGTCTTTAGCTCATTATGTTTGTTGCTAAGGTTTTTGAGGTGGTTTTAACTCATTGCTTTGTGGTTGCTAATGTGTTTTGTGTGGCTTTAACCCATTGCTATGTAGTCGTTAAGATGTTCTAGGTGAAATTGTATCACATTATGTGGTTACTAAGGTATCTGGGTGGTTTTAACCCATTGGTTGTTTTTTTAACACATTGTGTGGTTAGTAAGGTGTCCTGGGTAGTTTCACCGTTTTCTATGTGGTTGCTAATGTGTTTTGTGTGGATTATAGCATGTCATCTGGTTGACACAGTGTTCTGAGTGGCTGAGGTGTTCAAGGTGGTTTTAACTCATTGATAAGGTGTTCTGGTTGCCACATTAAGTGGTTGCTAAGGTGTTCTGGGGGGGTGGGGGTTAACCCATTGCTATGTGGTTGCTAGGGTATTGTTTGTTGAGCTGTTCTGGGTAGTTTTAACCTGTTGCTATGTGGTTGCTAAGGTGTTCTGGGTGGTTTTAACAGATTACTAAGGTAGTCTGATTGTTTTTTAGCACATTATGTGGTTGTTAAGGTGTTCTGGGTGGTTTTAACCCATTGCTAATGTGTTCTGTGTGGTCTTTAGCACATTATGTTTGTTGCTATGGTTTTCAAGGTGGTTTTAACTCATTGCTATGTGGTTGCTGAGGTGTTTTGTGTGGATTATAGCATGTCATGTGGTTGATACAGTGTTCTGGGTAGTTTTAACCTGTCGTTATGTGGTGGCTGAGGTGTTCAAGGTGGTTTTAACCCATTGATAGGTGTTCTGGTTGCCACATTAAGTGGTTGCTAAGGTGTTCTGGGGGGGGGGGGTTAACCCATTGCTATGTGGTTGCTAAGGTGTTTTTGTTTGTTGAGGTGTTCTGGGTAGTTTTAACCTGTTGCTATGTGGTTGCTAAGGTGTTCTGGGTGGTTTTAACAGATTACTAAGGTAGTCTGATTGTTTTTGTAGCACATTATGTGGTTGTTAAGGTGTTCTGGGTGGTTTTAACCCATTGCTAATGTGTTCTGTGTGGTCTTTAGCACATTATGTTTGTTGCTAAGGTTTTTTGAGGTGGTTTTAACTGGTGGTTTTAAGTTTTGTGTGGCTTTAACCCATTGCTATGTAGTCGTTAAGATGTTCTAGGTGAAATTGTATCACATTATGTGGTGTACTAGGTGGTTTTAACCCATTGCTAAGGTGTTATGGTTGTTTTTTTAACACATTGTGTGGTTCGTAAGGTGGCCTGGGTAGTTTACCGTTTGCTATGTGGTTGCTAAGGTGTTATGTGTGGATTATAGCATGTCATGTGGTTGATACAGTGTTCTGAGTAGTTTTAACCTGTCGTTATATGATGGCTAAGGTGTTCAAGATGGTTTAACCCATTGATAAAGTGTTGTGGTTGCCACATTATGTGGTTGCTACGGTGTTCTGGGTAATCATAACTGGTTGTTATGTGTTTTTTAAGATGTTTTGGGTGGTTTCATCCCATTTCCACGTGGTTGCTAAGTTGTTCTGGGTGTTTTTAACACATTATGTGTTTGCTAAGGATTTCTAGGTAGTTTTACAACATTGCTATGTGGTTGCTAAGGTGTTTTGTGCAGTTTTAACCCATTGCTACGTGGTTGCTAAGGTGATCATGGTGATTGTTTAGCATAGTATGAGGTTGCTACAGTGTTCTGGGTGGTTTTAACCCATTGCTTTGAGGTTGCTAAGGTGGTTTAACCCATTGCTAAGGTGTTCTGCGTGTTTTAGCATGATGTGGTTTCTAATGTGTTCTGGGTTGTTTTACCATGTCACTATGTAGTTGTTAAGATTATAATATGCACATGTGACTCAAATTCCTGCATTTTGCTGTTCGCCAGGAGAAACTTGCAAGTCTGCAAATCATTTTTATGAGTGATACCAATAGCGATGCTAGCCGTAGCAAACAGCGCTAATAACAGTGAAAATAGTAAACCATTTCACCATGGTTTGGGGCTCATAATCTCTCACCGGATCATAACAGGCTTTGCTCAGCGGTGGTCCGCCTAATGGACTTTATGAAAAGGCATCTTTTATTCCACGTGAAGTATAGGCCTGTGTGCATTTACCATACAGGGGGACGAAATAACAGCGTCCCAACCCTGCTGGTCTGAGACACAGAGAGGATAAAGGAGCTCATGAATTTATATAGATTCTGTTGAAGTCTGAAGGGAGTGGACAGCGCAGGAGTCTTCGCGAACGCTTATGAATTCATCCAAAGCTAGTGAGCTATAAAATGGACTCTTTGATTCCCCAAATACATCCAACTATGCCTGCATAATTACAGAGAAGACTCGACCGGCCTGACGTCTGTTCAGTGCGTTAAAATGCGATACGGAGAATCAATGCTATTGGAGGATTCACTGTGTTTATATTATTGTGTGTGTGTGTTTGAATGAAGCCTCAGGTTGTGTGTTGTTGAGGAGACCTGAGCTGTTTTGCTCCTTTTCACCTGCTGGAACATAAAACGTGACACATAAAACATTAACACCTGCCAAATGTGGGTGGATTTCAGCAGTGGCGCATAATATATGGATTTTTCGATACATATCAGTAGTGAAATATCTGAAACGCCTCCATGCAAACCCGCCTCTCCTCACTCACTCATTTCATTCGTTCCAGTTTAATAGTGCTTGAATTTTGATGTGGGATTGCACACAATTTGACTTATTCCCATAGATTTTGAGCACACACGCACATAAAGCCGCCATTTCACAGCGTTTCCCGCCAAAGTTCATTTTTACCCGCGTTTGGCGAGATGGATGTAAATCTCAATCCCTGAATGATGCGCTCCTGTTCACGCCAATAAATCATCAATCATCATATTTGGTGTTGGAAATGGAAACGTCTTTAGACATGGAAAATCGATTCAATGAACACTTATGTCTCAAAGCGAACAAGATTTCTTCACAAAAGTGACAGCCCTAGTAGATCATGTTAGAAACGGATATGTTCACTAAGTGCGAATAGCCCGCCTTAACGTAAAGGCTATCACACTAACTAACGCCCACTGACGTCTGGTTGGAAACACGATGAAAGGGCCGAAAACGTATTAATTTGAAGATCAAGGTAAATTGTGCATAATTTGTCTTCCGGGAAACATGTAAGTATCTTCTACCTCTTTCGAAGGGCAGTACTAAATGAAAAAAAAACATGTTTAAACAAAATAAGAAAGATTTGATCTTCATCCTGTTCAAAAGTCATTTTTATGAATTTAGCTTTTTTTTGCATTGTGGACTATTTCTAAACATGTTTCATGTAAAATATATTATTCAGGACAGTACTAAATAAAAAATTACATGCATTTTGCATGATCCCTCTTATTTTGTTAAAATAATTCACATTTTCACAGATTCTGCAAGAGGTTCACAAACTTTTAATCAGCACTGTGTATATAAATATATATAATATATACACACACACAGGTGAAACTAAAAAAAAAAAATTATATTGTGCAAAAGTTATGATTTTGATGATTATGGCTTATAGCTTATGAAAACCCCAAATTCAAAATCTCAGAAAATTTGAATATTACATGAAATCAGTAAAAGAAGGATTTTAAATACAGTAAGTGTTAAAAATCCTTCCTTTCTTTCTTCCTTTCTCCCTTCATTCATTATTTTCCTTCATTCATTTCTTTCCTTCCTTCCTTCCTTCCTTCCTTCCTTCCTTCCTTCCTTCCTTCCTTTCCTTCCTTTCTTTCTCCCTTCCTTTATTTCCTTCCTTTCCTTCCTTTCTTCTTTATTTCCCTTCCTTCCTTCCTTCTCTTCTTTCTTCCTTCCTTTCTTTCTTCTTTCCTTTCTTTCTTTCATTTCTTCTTTATTTCCTTTCCTTCTATCATTCCTTCCTTCTTTCCTTCAATCCTTCCATCATTCCTTCCTTTTCTTATTTACTTGCGCACTTTTACTCTGGTTAACAATTTATTTTCAAATCATTTTCTGTATCAAGTTTTATTTACAATCTTGATTATTAGTTTACTATGGCTTGAATGAAAAGCTTGTCCGTATCCCAGACTGCCCCGGAGAGCTGGAGTGCTGCACTGGATGTGTGTATGGAGCCGCCGGTGGTCTCCAGGAACAGCTGGGTGTTTCTCGGCCGTCATTAGGATTCAGCGACGGCCTCCTCTGACACTTTCAATTGGACCCAACATGGCAGCGGTGTAGTAAATCAGCCTGGGTTCAGCACAGACGCTCAGACGGAGGCAAATACAGCTCGCCTGGTTATGTGTGACCATTTAGAAGATTAAAAATACAACAAAAACACAACGGTAAAATTGTGAAATATTTTTACAATTTAAAATAATGTTTTCTATTTAAATAGATTTTAAAGTATAATTTATACCTGTGTATCAAAGCTGCATCATTACTCCAGTCTTCAGTGTCACATGATCCTTCAGGAATCACTCTAATATGAGGATCTGATGATCAAATCTGTAACTTTTGATCAATTTAATTAATCTATGATAAATTAAAGTATTGATTTTTTTCCTCAAAAAAATAAATAAAATAAAATAAGAATTCTTACTGTTACAAAAGCTTTCCGTTTCAGATAAATGCTGTTCTTTTGAACTTTATATTCATCAAATAATCCTGAAAAAATATATAAATAACCATTTTCAACATTGATAATAATCATAAATGTTTATTGAGCATCAAATCATCATATTAGAGTGATTTCTGAAGGATCATGTGACACTTTTTTCTGTTTTTATATTTCTAATCAAAGAAATGCAGCTTTGGTGAGCAGAAGAGACTTCTTTTAAAAGTCTAACAAATCCAAAACTTTTGACAGTTAGTGTACGTTTGCTGGCTTCCTGATCATGTTATAAAATTACTGATTTCACACAGAACGACATGTACTACATCAACACATGTGACATGACACTATACTTACAGTCGACTCACATCTCCGTCATCGTGCCAGGCCTGAATTAACAATTAACCAACTGTTGTTTCATAGCAACCGAAACTCTCATTAAGAAGTTCGTCATCGGCTGCTATATTCAGCACACTACCCTTGGGGTGGGCGTACATCTCTTATAAAGAGATATGTGAAAGATGAAGTGGAAACTGATGTTGAAAGACGTGTCAAGACTTCACATAACAGCCGGTCCCTGGAGAGGCTGCCGTCGCGGAGGTGACAGGAGGATTTTTGTGTGTTTCGGCCCAATTAAATCAAGTCAGCATAGTTTAAAAACCGGCATGGGCAAAAATATGAAGTATGCAGATAAGAAATACAAATGCAAGTGCAAAACTTGCCACCTTTGCGTTCCGACGCGGGAACGTCCCGAAAGCATCCATAACCAACTATGGTCGCAAGTTGCGTCGTTCTCAGCAACGAGTGTGTGTCCCGAAACCACCGCAACAGCATCGTAGAGGTGTGTGTGTGTGTGTGTGTGAGCGACAGATCTCGACCTGTAGTTAGTTAGGTCAATAAATCCTGATCTTGAGAAAAATAAGCATACTGACATTCAGTGCAACCTGTCTATATGTAGAACTTAAATGTCATTTACGTCTTTTAGTTTGTCAAGAGGTATAAAGTGTAGTTTTTGTAGAGCTCAAGAGTCTATGAGTGAATCTGGAAATAAAGCAAAATAGCCTAACTGAGAAAAATGATAAATAGTCCTCAGATGCATGTCAAACTTAAACAGATTCACACGTGAGTGACGTCATTAACCAACGCGATTGAACGACCAGTTTGCGCCAGTACGGTTTCGGGAAACTAGTGAGTGAACCAGCGGTGTTGTATAGGAATCGCATCCCTAGCATGATTTTTAGCATGTTGCTACCGTGTTGTGGATACTTGATGGCCTCAATGCACGTTGTTTTTGTCGTCCACGGTGAAGAATTTTGTAAGTTCGCTCACTTAAAAAGTAATTCATGTTTGTTGCAACAAGTCGTGCTCTGAAATTTAATCCATTGAGGTTTTTTTTTTAAAGTCAACTTAGCAAACATGCTAACTGTTGCAAATTTAAAACTAATTTTAGATGCTTTTAGCTGTCATTTTCAAATGTCCCCAAATTAGCATTAGCAAATACATTAAAAAAATGGGTAGGCCTACTTAAAACTCCAAATAGGCATTTTAAAAAATATGGCATGTTTAGTGCAACAATTTATGCTCCAAAAAGTAATACTTTAGAGTTACAGGTTTGTTTCAGTTTCTTGTGTGTTAGTATTACTATTAACATACATTACATACGTAAAAATTATGTACTAATTTAGAGCATGACTAATTTGAGTTGTGGGTTTGTTCCTGTTTCTAATCACAGGTAAACGTTAGCAAACATGTGAATAACGCACAATGAGTACAACTTACAGTTAGCACTTAATGTAACATATTTTTTGCAACAAGATAGGCACAAAATGCAATACTTAGGGTTTTAAGTGTATGAGTTTCAGTCTTGTTTCAGTTACTATTTTGTGAGCTAGCATTAGCAAACACGCTTATAATATGTAGCAAGCAAGCTTACAAAGTGTGTTGTTATCGTTCGTCTGTGCTGCTTCGGAGTACATGGAGCTGATTATTCATGGTGGTGGAGGTATTTATAGTGTTAGTGTGGCTGTGGGAATGGTGTTTTTTTTTGCCGTTGTGCATAAGATTGCAAGCCATCCGCCGACAGAAGGAAGTGCCTCCGTTTTCTGTCAGAGTTTAGCACCCTCGCCTACTCGTGCCATCCGTTAGACAGTTGCCATAGATATCCCAGAATGCCATGCGCCCAGCAATGCAGAGAAGCTCCAGACAGCTCATTCTGTCCATGAGCCCGTAAAGCTGCTATGTTAGCGATCGCTCGTGTTAGCTAACTAATCAATGTTTATTTAACACTGTTTTTATTTCACTTATCGTTAAATCAGAGTGACGACCCTGCAGACTGAACCCACTTTCTGACAGATCCGTGTAGAGAAAGGACGAGAGATTGAGTTGTAAGGAGAAGCCTTCAGGGTATTTCTTTCAAAAGTGTAAATGAATCATGAAATCGGCCTGAAACGGAAGAGTGTGTTGTGTAACAGTTGGCAAAATGGCAGGAGAAGGTTTTTTTGTTGTTTCTTGCGACTGCTGTGGAGGATTGGAGCGCAGGAAGATGTTTCTGGTTGCCAAGGCGTTCTGGTGGCGACTGGCCTCCGCTCAGGCTAAGTTTGGCTCTCAGCGCCAAGCGTGGCAACCCACACGCGTGACATAGGTACCGCACAGAGGAGGCTAAGAATATGCTTTCATGAAGTCGTTGGATGTTCGAGAGGTCACTGCGGAAACTTTGGTGACACGTCCAATCACGTTTCTCTATGAGTCTATCTGGATGAGTGAGTGAGTGAGTGAGTGAGTGAGTGAGTGAGTGAGTGAGTGAGTGGATGAGTGAGTGTGTGTGTGTGTGTGTGTGTATGCGTGTGTGTGTGTGTGTTTGAAACAAATCTTTCCCTAGACTGCAACATAGAGTCAGCCCACATCTGGTACATGTTGAATTCAACATGTACCGGATGTGAGCCGATCTGGGCCGACACTATGTTGCAGTCTGGGTCATGACTAGAGAAAACAAAGTCCCAGAGGTCTCTTTTGCTAAAAACTCAAGTGCATGGCTGCTCTCGTAAAATTCCCAGTTTACAAGTTGTAATGTGTTTTTACAGCGCTTTTTACAAGTCGTAATCTCATAATTACGTGAACCCACCTATTTCATCCTAAAATGAAATTTTGTTTTGTTTTGTTTTATAGTGAAGTTATTACTTAAAAAAACTCCACTAATTCTCATTTCTGTAATATGGAAAAAGTATGCAAATATTTTTGCCAATTAATATAAAAAATATTAAATTAATAATAAAAAATTGGTAACACTTTACAATAAGGTTCATTAGTTAACATTAGTGAACATTAACTAATAGTGAACTGCACTTATGCAGCATTTATTTATCTTTGTTAATGTTCATTTCAACATTTACTAATACTTTGTCACGTCACAATTAGCGTAATTAGGAGATGATGACAACACATGAAGTTGTGTGTTTCTGTAGCAACAACAAGGTCAGGTGGTACAAGTGGGAACTCTGCAAAATTCCCACTTTACTTGTTGTAATTGCGAGTTCTAAGGACTTGAACACTTTTTACAAGTTGAATCTCGTAATTACATGAACGCACCCATATTTCATCCTAAAATCAAAAGAAAATTTTTAAATTATAAATGTACACCTTTTTACTGTATTTTATATAAAATTACATGTACAATACATGTGCTTAAATATCATTTTTTACAGTAGTTTTGTACTGTAGCACTTTTACATCAGAATTCTGTTTATTCATAGTAAAGTTATTACTTATTACTTTAATCAAAAAATGTAATTCTCATTACTGTAATTTGGGGGAAAAAGTAATTATTTTGCCAATTATTATTAAAATGTATTAAAATAATAATGAAAAATCAATTTATATATATTTTTAAATCATATAGTATACATCATCACAAACATACATATTTTATACAAAATGAAATGTAATGTGCTGTTAAATCTGTGGTTATATATATTTTTTACAATAAATACTATTTTAACCAGTTAATAGTTTTACTATAGCATTTTTACTTTATGTTTCTGTTTTTCAGACTTAAGTTCTTATTACTTTTAATTTTACGATGCTGTGAAAAACGTATAATTAAATTATTTTTTGCTTACTATTTTGCTTTCAAATCGAGTTTTATATATAACGTTTTTATATATACACACATAAAATATATTAACATTTATTTGACAACACTTTTTTGCAAATTGTTATTAAATTCATGAATTATTTAAATTATAAATATTTATATTATTTAAATCATAAAGATTACATCATGTCGCATTAACTCTAATACCTTCATGTATGCTAATGCTTTTATTTATTTATGAAATGTTTATTCTATATTACATATTTAATAAGAGCATTAATTGAGGAAAAATAAAAAAATAATGTAATTGTCATGAGAATTTGAGGTGAAATGGACGTTTCTTCAGAAGTCTAAAGGGGCGTGGCTGGAGTCCGCGCGTTGCTGAAAGGGGCGGAGTCAGAATAAGCGTCCTGTTAGGGAGGGCGGAGTCAGAGAATGAGAGAGAGAGAGAGAGGAGGGTGGGCGTGTCCATGACGTCACCGTCCAGCTCTCCTCAGCGCGCACAGCTGTGGTTTCTCCGGAGCGGAGCTTGAAATCAGACGCGCCGAGCGAGACGCATCGCTATCCGGGGGATTTAACGCGTTATTCGCCGCCGTCAACACCCGGAGCTCCCTCTATCTCCTTGGATCTGCCCTCTCCTTGGATTATTATCATTATTTATTCCTTGGCGCGATGCTGATGAAGATGTAAGGGGGTTTTGCGCGTGCAGAATCAGGGAGAACGCAGGAACGCGCTCGTTAAAACAAGGTAAGAGCAGTTGAAATGTGACAGCAGACACTTTATGCGAATGTCAGAAACGATTGGAAATGAATCGCTTGTTTTATCCACTTCCACTGAAGTGTGCGGATATTTTGAAGCGCGTGGAGAAGGTGGTGCCCAGTGCGCAGTTCGCGCTCCAGACGCGTTTTGCGCATTAAGAATAAAGTCAGTTTTGGTGCGTTTTAAGACTTTCCAGCGCGTTTCTGTGGGTTTATTTGCCCGCTCAAGTCCGTGGGACAGTCATCCTCCCCTCCAGAGCCCGAAGCCTCGCCTGTGTAAACTGAGAATTGATGCCACCGTGCGCGTGCCAGTCCCGCAGATCTGATATCGAGTACAGAAACGTGTTGAGCACAGCATATTTCAGACGAGAGTAGCGCTGTGTGTGTGTGCATCTGACGCGATCTTTCAGGAGATTCAGTTCAGCAATGCCCACCTGCTGAAAACTAGTGGACAACAGCTCATCTGAGCGGTCACACGAGCACAAGCACATGGAGACCGTGTCCGGGGCGAAGCGCGAGTCAGGGCTTTATGAATATCTGAGTTTAGATCAAATGCACGATGCGAAACTGATGCTGTGCGTGGGGAAATAAGAAACGTTAGAATTAGTTTTATTATATGCAAAATGTGTCAATGTGAAATTTTGTGTTTTATTGTGTATCGCGTCCGATATTCCGAGTATGGGTTTTCATTGACAGAACATGTGCATCAGTCCCTTCAGTCTTGATATGTGTTTTATGAATCAGTGATTGAGATGTGTGTGATACACGAGGTGTTTTCGTCATTTTAATATTTCATGACAGATGGATTTGTATTTTTGCACAGTAATGGACATGCCGAGTGGTGTGGTTTACAGTGGGTCCCATGGGAAGTGTGTGTGTGCTGCATTTGCATAAATCTAAGCTTGACAGAAGAGTAATTCAAAGCCACACCCCTTCATGCACATATCAAGTACAATGCGTTTGTTTATTATCTCTATTTTTTAAGTGTGCGTGGAAGTCCCTCGAGGGAGGTGTGTGTTCTTTCCCACAGGCAGAGCTCGTGTGTGTGTTCCGTGTGTTTATGAGTTCGCGGGTCAGTGCCAGCGGCTGAATCCAGTGCTCGGTTCCCAGATTTGTCTTTTGATTTGCTCCTAGTTCTCCCGCAGCAAAGTGGGATAAGTACCTGTCATTGCTTCTGTATGGAAATGCGTGTCGTTGCTGCATGAATGGTCATTGTGTTATTTACGCAGGACTCCCAGGGGCCGTCCATCGCTCCAGCGCCCCGGCGGCGGATTGATCCGAGCTCGTCTCCTCTGCCGCCTCTCCTATTACCGGAGCGAGCGCTGGTGACGTAACTGCTAATTAAACCACTCAACTACTGTTCGCTCAAGGAGCAAGCGACTATTTATTTATTTATTTATTCAATAAAAATGACGTCAGTCCATATTTCACGTATTCGTTGGCGTAAGCAAATGGACCTACTTTACGCAAATCATAGAAGCCTTTTGACATCTCAAAGAGCAACTATCTATTTATTTATTAATGCGTTTTGGGATATCTCACAAAAAAAAAAACAGAAACGTCAAGATATATTTTTAAAAATAAGCATAAAAACATGGATAAGAAAACCCGCGTAAACTGAGATGGAAACATTTTGAGGAATAAATCTGCGGCATAAAAGGGACTTTTCTTCAGCCGAAGGCTGTGATTGGATAACTGGACTAACCAGTGGACCAATCACATCGCAGCATCTCAATTGTTGGTTTGGTGGCAAATGGTCAGGAAAATGGTCAGGAAAATGAATGATTTTCTCACTCCTCAAGTTTGTTACAAACCTGGAGGAATTTCTTTGTTTTGATGAACACAAAAGAAGAGATTTGGAGGAATGTTGGTAATGAGCATTTTTAGGTGAACTATCCCTTTAAATTCGCAACTTTGAATGAAACATGACGTATTACTCTCAACCCATATTTTCACAATGGAAAATTGAACGTTCATATATTTTCATTGGTATAAGAAGAAACTGACTATATATATACAATTTGTTTTGTTTTTTTGTTATTTTACAGAAACATCTGTGGACTCTAGCTCATCATCCATCCCTCCATCCATCCCTACATCCACTCATCCATCCATCCATCCATCCATTCATCTATCATCCATCCATCCATCCATCCATCCATCCATCCATCCATCATCCATTCCATCCACCCATCCATTCATCCATCCATCCCTCCATCATCCATCCATCCATCCCTCCATCATCTATTCCCATCATCCTTCCATCCATCATCCCTCCATCATCAATTCCCCATCATCCATCCAACCACCCATCCATTCATCCATCCACCCCCCATCATCCCTCCATCCATCCATCCATCCATCCATCCATCCTCCCTCCATCATCACTCCATCCATCCCTCCATCCATCCCTCCATCCATCCATCCATTCATCCCTCCATCCATCCCTCCATCATCCCTCCATCCATCCATCCATCCATCCATCCATCCATTCCATCCATCTATCCATCCATCCATCCTTCCATCATCCATCCATCCATCCCTCCATCATCTATTCCCATCATCCTTCCATCCACCCATCCATTCATCCATCCATCCCTCCATTCCATCCATCCATCCCTCCATCATCCATCCCTCCATCATCCTCCATCCATCATCCCTCCATCATCCATTCTCCATCCATCCCTCCATCCATCCATCCATCCATCCATCCATCCCATCATCCCTCCATCCATCCATCCATCCCTCCATCCATCCCTCCATCCATCCCTCCATCCATCCCTCCATCCATCCCATCCCTCCATCCCTCCATCCATCCCTCCATCATCCATCCATCCATCCATCCATCCCTCCATCATCCCTCCATCCATCCATCCATCCATCCATCCATCCCTCCATCATCCATCCATCCATCCATCCCTCCATCTACCATCCATCCCTCATCATCCTTCCATCCATCCCATCCATCTCATCCATCCATCCCTCCATCCATCCATCCATCCCTCCATCATCTATTCCCTCATCATCCTTCCATCCATCCATCCCTCCATCATCAATTCCCATCCATCCTTCCATCCACCCATCCATTCATCCATCCACCCTCCATCATCCCTCCATCCATCCCTCCCTCCATCCATCCATCCATCCATCCATCCATCCATCCATCCATCCATCCCTCCATCATCCCTCCATCCATCCATCCATCCATCCCTCCATCATCCCTCCATCCATCCATCCATCTCATCCATCCATCTATCCACTCCATCCATCCCTCTATCCATCCATCCCTCTATCCATCCATCCATCCATCCATCCATCCATCCATCCTCCATCCATGTTGTATTATGTCTGTGAGCTCAAGAAGTAACTATTTACATATTTATTTATTTTTAAATTTGTGTCATGAAAACGAGGCTGTCGATCTTGTATTGTACTCATTTTTCGCACATTTGCATAAAACATTTGTACATTTGTTGTTTATTTGACGCATGTAAACTGACAGACTATTAATTTTTTTACTGTATTATAAAATTGTATTAGCTATATTAGTTATATATATATAAAATGTTTTTGTTTACATTACATTGTTTATTTATGTGTGTATATATAGCTAGATGTTAGCTGTTGATGTTTAGGAGCGACTATAGTGTGTGTGTGTTCCAGTGTGTTTTGTGCGGCTTCAGCCTGGAAGCTCCTTCAGAAAAGCAGTGTGTGTGTGTGTGTGTGTGTGTGTCAGATTGTGTCTCCACACTGAACTCTCTCCTTCAGCTGAACATGTGAAGGATGTCAGGAACATGTTGAAGTGTTGGGTGTCCCAGCAGCCCTTGTTGTGTGAAGACGGATGGTCTGCGCTTAAGGATGAGCGCGCTTCATGAGCCACGCTTGCCTCTGTGAATCCATGACACACAACCTGCTGTAAAACACACACTTAATGAGCAGCAGAGAGGATTATGGGCCGTGAAACAAGCATCGCGTGTCCTCAGAGTTGTGCAGGAGCTCTGCTGAACATCATACATCATTTACTCTTCAGATCAAAGTGTTGCTTTGGATGATTTACTCAAATTATGTTTACTCGCATCTGGGCATTAGCATTAGCAGTGTGCTAACACCTGAGCAACTGATTTCAGGACAGTTTTAGGGAAACGAGTTTGTCTAGACATCCACTGCAATAGGCAAACTTGTCAGTTCGTGTATTGTTTTGTGCTAACTTTATTTAACAAGTAATTCACAATCGATTATTTTAAAAGCTAAAAAGCTATGCTTCAGAAATGTGTCTTATTTTATTTTAGTCTTTAATTATTATTATATTTATATATTTTATAAGCAAGAGGTCAAATTTTATTTTCTATTTTATGCAGTTAAAATCTAAATCATTTTATTTAATTTCATACATTTTTAAAAAACAAGGGACCTAAATATTATTTAATGTATTAAATGTTATAATCGGAGTATCTCAGTTGTTTATTTTTGTGTTTTTATTTTATTTTATGACTATATTTATCTACTTTTTGTAAAGTAAAATTAGAGGATATACATCGTCTATACATCTAAATTTTATTTTATATTCAATTAAAGGATCTAAATCTAGAGGACCTAAATTTATTTTATGTTTATATTATATTTAGAAATTGAATTTGTATTTTAATATATGATTGTTATATTTATATATATATTTTAAATTATTATTATTATTATTTAATTTTACTATTAGGAGGATTCGAAATATTTTTTACTTTTGTTTTGGGGTTTTATTTTTATAAATATGTCTATATTTTGGGAATTATTTAATTTTTTTTTCCAAATCTGCTTTACGTTATTTTGAAGCGTCCCTTGTCGACCCTCTCAGTGTCCTGTGTGTGACGAGCGCCTCTGCTTGTGCTTGTACACCAGTGTCTGGGCTCTTCTACTCGGACCTCCCGCTTGTTGGAAGCAGAATTTATCCTTCGCTGGCGTTTCCAGGAAGGCATCAGCCTTTATGCGCTGGAGCCTGACACTTTAATGGGTTTGGTGTGTACCTGCGCTCGCACGGGGTTCGGCAGAAGGCAACGGGTGCTGCACAAAGAATCATGGGCCGCGGTGTCAGACAAGATGGAGAAAGAGTGTTTTGCACCTCTGGGAATATAAACGCTCCATAACCATAAACGCTGTATGCAAGTAAATGGCAGTTGATTTGAGGGGCGGAGTTTGAAAACAGTGAGTACTTGATGATGTCATCAGAAAAAGAATTAGAGGCCAGATGTATGCAAGTATATGGCAGTTGGTGTGAGGGGCGGAGTTTAAACAAGTGAGTACTTGATGATGTCATCAGTGAAGGAAATTTGTTTTAGAGGCCGACATGTGTAGGTATATGGCAGTTGGCGTTGAGGGGCGGAGTTTAAATAAAGTGAGTACTGATGATGTCATCAAGTGAAGGAAATTCGTTTTAGAGGCTGATGTATGCAAGTAAATGGCAGTTGGCTTGAGGGGCGGAGTTTGAAAACAGTGAGAACTTGATGATGTCATCAGAAAAAGAAAAGAGGCAGATGTATGCAAGTATATGGCAGTTGGTGTGAGGGGTGGAGTTTGAAACAGTGAGTACTTGATGATGTCATCAGTGAAGGAAATTCGTTTTAGAGGCCGACATGTGTAGGTATATGGCAGTTGGCGCTGAGGGGCGGAGTTTAAATAAGTGAGAACTTATGTCATCAGTGAAGGAAATTCGTTTTAGAGGCTGATGTATGCAAGTAAATGGCAGTTGGCTTGAGGGGCGGAGTTTAAAAAAGTGAACTTGATGATGTCATCAGTGAAGGAAATTCGTTTTAGAGTCCGACATGTTTAGGTATATGGCTGTTGGTGTGAGGGGCGGAGTTTGAAACAGTGAGTACTTGATGATGTCATCAGTGAAGAAAATTCATTTTAGAGGCTGATGTATGCAAGTAAATGGCAGTTGATCTGAGGGGCGGAGTTTAAAAACAGTGAGATCTGATGATGTCATCAGTAAAGGAAATTCGTTTTAGAGGCAGAAAAAGCTGAATTGAATGAAAGACAAGCATTTTTTTTTGTCTGTAGAGTAACTGCGCTTGTTTGACAGCCTTCAGAGAGTGTGTTGTGTTAAAACAGTGCGATGACAGGGCGTTTAATGTGTGTGTGACTCATGGTAAAGGTCAGTTGGAGACTTGGTCAGGTAGGAGACGGATGGATGGATGATACGACCCTCGTTCACTTTGAGCACTTAGACGACGGTGAAGCTCGAAGGTCACTTCAACATTTCATCCGTCTTCCCGCCCCGCTGAGATCATTCTCCACACGAGGTCCTCTGAGGTTAATGCATCCGGACAAACAGAGGAAGACGACGTTCGTTTGTTCTCTTCCGTCCGCGCGTGCTTGTCGTCTGCAGTTTTCGTCTGCTGACATAATATCCATGAATGATTCATCTGCGCTCATGTATAATTGAATGAAGGCAGGCAGTGGCTCTTCCGCGGTGTGTGTGTGTGTAACAGTTTCATACACTCTTTACATCTTTATTGGTCTGTTGTGGGATAATCCGATCAGGATGCATGAGATTGCCATATGTGATGCGTGACTGGGGTTATGATGATGATGATGATGATGATGATGATGGGAGAATGAGGAAGGCTTATAGCATCTAGGCATAAGGCATTAGAGGCACAAATCCCAAGGTTTTGTTTGGGACTATTAGATAAAGTATTATCTGGCATTGAAGGAACTTAGCTAGTTTTAAACACATTGAATGTGTGATTCCCCCGTTTAAAATGATTCTGTCCCATTGAGGTTTTCATTTTTTTAATAATTTTAATAATTAACAATAAATTAGAAATAATTCTGTGTAATTAATATTTTGTGTTTTTATTTTAATTATAAACAAATATTAAATTATTCAAACTATATATATATATATATATATATATATATATATATATATATATATATATATATATATATGTGTGTATATATATATATATATATAATAAAATATACAATATATTGATAAATACATATGTGAATATACATTTAAAAAATATATTAATTTAAAATTTTGTTATAATATATAACATTATTAATATTAATGATTTAGTATTAATACCTATATATATATATATTCTATTTAAAAAAATATTTAGCAGTAAAATTAAAAAAATATATATTACACAATATATTTATTTATAAATGTATTAAATATTTATATTTTTATATATTATAATATTTATATATTTTTTGTTTTAGGAATATATATATACACAATGGAATATATTAATACATAAATATATTATTATAATTTTTTAAATTGTAATTTTACTGATTAATATATATTTTTTTAAAATATTAAGTCATATTTATATATGTGTGTGTATTACTTTTTATTAATTACAAATGAATAAATAAAAATTAAATTATATTAAATTAAATTATTCAATTATATTAAATTATTAAATATTATTTCTATTTATCAGTAAAATTTAAAAATATATATTACACAATATATTTATTTATGAATATATTTAATACTTGTGTATATATATTATATTTATATAATATAAAATAAGTTGTAATGTGGTAAATTGTCAATTTTAAATTAGCTGATTTCCTTTACATATATAATAATTAAATAATGATTTTCTAAACTAGTGTACCATTTTCAGTCATTTCAATATTTGTAAACCTCATGTTAAATGAACAACAAGAAAAATAACTGATATTTGGCTTTGTCCTTCTCCTCGTTCCTGTCACTCGACAAGAAAACAAAAGCTTTCCTGAGTTAGTGAGAGTAAATGAAGACGAGCGATGCGATGAAGCCGATATTGATCCGGGAAACTCGCTTCACTGTCCTCTTCCCATGATGCCTTTCACCTCGTCCAGATCTCAGCCCCTCTTAACAATCCCCTGTCTAGTCTTCGGATATATGCATATTATCAGCTTAGTCTAAGATCTGGACACATCTGTATTCACACACACATTTAGCCCTTTATCATGACATATTTAACACACAATGCTCAGCATGAGCTCAGGCGTTCACAATCTCACTGAAATAAAACCATAAGAGGATGAAACGCATTAAAACACGTCCAGATCATATTTCACACAAAAATATATACTTAATATATAAATATTATATATATATATATATATATATATATATATATATATATATATATATATATATATATATATATATATATATATATATAATGTTTATATAATGTTTATATATAATGTTAAATATAATGCAGAATAATGTTTTATCTTGTTATTGTTATTAATATTATTTAATAAATAAATCAAATATACTTAATTTATTAATTGTATTTAATACAATTAAATGTATGTATTTTTCCCAATGCTTTATTTTTCTTTTTTTTTGCTTTCTTTTTTATTATGATGCATATGAAATACTCAATACTAAAATACTAAATCTTTTTTGAAATATTTATTGTTTATTTGATTGTTTGGTGTGTGTGTTTGTGTTTATTTCAAAAAGGTTTTATTTTCTTTATTTCAGTTTAGTAATTTAATACTTTTTTTAATGGTTAAGTCAATTTATTATTCTTATTTATTCTGATTTCATAATCTGAAATACTACATACTAAATATTTTTATATTATTTGTTAAATATATAATTTCTTTTATTATATTTGATTTTTGATTTTGAATATTTGATTTTTTTTGTTTTTTATTATATTTATTATTTTATTATTATTTTTTATTATTTATTATTTATTTTTGTTTATTATTATTATATAATATATTATTATATTATATTATATATATCGGACACGTTTTTGCCAGGTTTCCTCATTTCTTATGTCCTGAATGTTCGTCAGGTTTCCACATTCTCGTCGTCTTTCTGTTTCTGCTAATTGTCTTGCTCCGCTAGTTTCTGCTCTATTAGCGGTAACAGCGTTTCCCCTGTAGGTCCTAATGTGTTAGCGTTAGCAAGCACACAAGCGTAGCCGTGTCGCTATCAGTCAAAGATAAAGCCCTGTAGAGATGTTTCCTCTCTGTGCGTCTCAGGATTTGATCGTCCGCTGCTGGTTTCCTCCAGTTTCCAGATACAAAATCAGCATTGGCCCTGAATTCAACTCAACGAAAGCAAAAACCAACTCAAAACTGAAAAAGAAGTGATCTTTGTGAAGTGTGAAGGTAAACTGCCAGCTCATTTGCAATTAAAGCAGCCCAGCGTTCTTTAATTGAGTCAGTTTATCAGCACAGTTTAATAGCGCTAATTTTACTTACACCTGGGAACGCTTAAACAGACACCGTGTGTTTCCTCCAGTATTTAGGGAGGAGTGTGAGGGACTTGGCCGGGATCAGGCTGTTGTTTCCCAGGTGTGCAGCGGACGGAGAGTTAGGAGACGGCCAGAGATGAGGACGTGTAATATACAGCTTCATTGTGCCCGTATAGTCTAAACGGACACTATTTGCTTTCCTAAAACACAATTTCTTACTGGATAAAATCCAGTCCTGCCCTTTTCCCGCCAAATTGAATATCCAGTTTCACTCTGGACATCCGTCATGTTTTAAATGCAGTTCAGCTGCACACTCTTATAACACTGTTGTTGTTGTTGTTTACTTTAGGGAGCAAGGTGGAGTGCTATTCGTCCTTAAAATCAACCCCTCAAATCACAGTGAGGACCGAGGCAGGCTTAAACAGTGAGCCGGTGTGTGTGAAGAGATGAGTCCCAGCTTAGGACCCCATTAGTATGCCAGATCTAAATCTGTTCTTGCGATAACTTGTAGCGTGAGCTGTTTTTGCGTTATGTGTAGCTTGAATGCTAAATCCCGCTGCTATGGGCAAGATAAGATCAAAAATAAAAGATAAAAGCAGTTTGTTGCTGCCATCAAGTAATACATTTATATGTAAAGCGGTTTTCATAGTAGGTTGCTTCAATAGCAGAGGAGAAAAGGATATTTAAAAATACTACTTTTATTGTATATTCAATCAAAGACTTTAAACATATAAGTTAAAAGACGTTAATGACTCGTTATAACGCCGTTCAAACGTCTTCTATAATAAAGTGATTTTCTCTGATTTGTAACCAGGCACTAAAACGATTACCCTTAAAACTAGCTTTGGTAGTTAATCTAATTTTATTTTCAGAATTCGAATTTTGGCTTCCCAGGGATTATAAAAAGATGATAAATGAAGTAAAACTATTAAAAAACTAGTACACGTTCGTCTAGCGCATCATCTTTCCCTTCACAGCGCTCCTTAAGGCACAATAATCTGCGCAAGAGACGTCACCCTTGTTCCCATAGTGATGCGCGCCCAGAAACGGACTGCAACTAGACAAGCAAACCATGCTTTGGTTGCTCCAGTTGACCACCATGGGTCCTTATTTCAGAAAAATATTGTATGGCAGTCAATGGTTAACTTTTACAAAAGCTAATTTTACTGAAGCTAACTTTACTGAAGCTAACTGAAGCTAACATTACTGAAGCTAACGTTACTGAAGCTAACTTTACTGAAGCTAACGTTACTGAAGCTAATTGAAGCTACTGTTACTGAAGCTAACTGAAGCTAACATTACTGAAGCTAACTTTACTGAAGCTAATTGAAGCTAACGTTACTGAAGCTAACTGAAGCTAACATTACTGAAGCTAACTTTACTGAAGCTAACGTTTTTCATTGTTTCTACAGTCTTGCGTTATAACCGTAACGTTACGCCGTCATGCCTGAGTGTTTTGTACAAGACTGCACACACACACAAGAAGCAGATTTAGCTCATGTTTCGCTATTTTACTAAAATAATAATAATATTACTAATAATAATAGTTTTAACAGCAGAATTCCTGGTTGAAAACTACATTACCTATAATGCTGTGCAGAAAATTCCACCAATCAGAGAGATGAAAATCGCCATAATTTCTTGTTAGCTCCGCCCACTCCCATTAAGCACCGCAATTGAGTCTACACTCTCAAAATACTTACATATATATACATATTATGCAATAAAAGGCAGTGTAAACAACACTGCTAAAAATGGTTTGATGTGTTGATTTTATATGATATGCGAATGCAGTTATTATGTTAATGAGTTGTGACATCATCGGTATGTTTGCATAGACTGCAGAGAAATACAGAATCCAGTTTTCTGTGACATGATCCCATTAATGAGTGAGATTTTGTGGATTACAGTGGCCCAGAAAGCCTCTTGTGAGCAGTGTTGTGTTCAGTGTGTCGTTAGCTGACTCGAGAATGAATGTTTTTTGTGGTGACAGAGACGGTGGTTTATTACTCAGGAGTGAGAGCTTGTGCTTCTCCTGAGGAAACGGCTGCTGTTTAATTCATGCGCTACAGCGACGCTGTGATTCTGTTAACTAGAGGACGTCTGGAGCATTTCTAACTGCTCATAGTCTACCATATAACTTTATCCGGTTTAATTAATCGTTACTCCGCAAACCACACACGCATCTTCTTATAGGTGACTTAACTGGTATTTTGATGAAATTGAGTTTCAAGTGAAGTCCTCAGATGCTTTATAGATTTATTGAGAGATTTAGAGATTTATTAGGTTATTATTATTAGTTTTATTATTAGTTTTATTCATTCATTCATGTATATAATTTATTTGCATATTTATATTTATGTTTGTATTTATTTACTGTTATTTTTATCAATTTGTTTATTTTTATTTGTTTATTTAATAAATATATTTGTATTTTTCAGTTTTATTACTTATTTTATTTATTTATTCACACATTTATATTTTTGTCTGGATTTATTTATTAGTTTTTTATTTATATGTAAATGTTTATATTTATTATTATATATTTTTATAATTCTTTGTTTGTTTGTTTAATTCACTGTTTGTATTTCTTTATTAGTTTATATTTATCTGTTTTATTTACTTATATATTTTTGTTTGTGTTTATTTATTATGTATTTGTAATTTGTATTTTTTTTAATCATTCAAATACATTATATATATATATATATATATATATATATATATATTTTTTTTTTTTTTTTGAGCTTGTGTTGTATTTTAATTCGGTGTAAACTCGACTGTCAGTGTGTCGTATTATACTTAGCCCATATCTTATGAAGTCATTTGACATGTTACCCAAAAGTACGACCTATTGAATATATTTTGTTGACGTTCTGATACATTCTGATATTTTTTATGATCTTGCCTTAATTTCCAGGATGGTTCTCGTGCGCTAGACGTCACAGCTGACTCTGCAGGCTTTTAATTACGCCGTGAATCCACAGCTTTAGAAGGCAGATGTGAAACTTTCTACTCCAGTTTTCTTTGGCGTATCGTTTCTTCTCATGACTTGCTCTCTTCTTCCCTCGCATCTATTTGCAGTTCTCTCTGGAGTTGTATTCTCTTTCAGGGCTCACTGGCTTGTCATCTCCCTCGCTGAAGATCTGAAACGCTCTGGAACGTTCCGTTTTAACGAGTCCCAATCAAAACCCGGGGAAATTGGATGCTGCAGTGAACCGGGAAGAGCTTTAGCGATTCCTCGGCTTCAGAAGCCTTGTCGAATACAAAGATCTTAATTACGCAGTTGATAAATGCAGGTGTATAGATGCAGTTATGCAGGAATTTTAGTTTGTTTGACAGTGTGTGATTATGAACCGGCACCAGTGGACTCCTGCTGCGTGTTCCTCGATAAGCCAGATCTCAGTCACGATCCCCGCTATCATTGTTTTGATCCTCAGAGCTGGAGAGCAATTACCAACATCAGAAACCCTGCTGAATATTCACGAGGCCCCACTGTATTATGCAAGTATGCAGAGAAATATGCAAAGCGGATTTGTGCTTACAATGCAGGTATGTTCATGTAACTAACAAGATGAGTTTAAATAAACCCTAAGTGTAGAGATTTGGTGTTAAGGGAATCTTTAAGGCCCTTTTGACACCCTACTAACTGCATAGCAACTGTTATGGTGTGTTCACATCGAATGCGAATTTAATTATTTGCGCGAGTAGACAAAGTCAATGCAAAGACGCAAATAGATGCATCATTCGCGCCGGGCGCTGCGAATGTCGCGAATTGGGCGACGCGTCTAACTCAGACGCGTATTTGACGCTTCTATTCGCGTTTGGTGTGAACACACCTTTAAGGCCACTGCACACTGAGTACGAAAATTTCGTATGCGTTTTTTCATGTTTGTCAGCTTAAAAATTCGTCACGCACAGAAACCTTGCACACTTAGTCCAATGCGTATTCATTTTTTACGTGAGAATTTCAGATATGAATTTCGGACTTGGTGTGCAATGGCCTTTAGAATACGTAAGCAACACCTTAAAAACCTCATAAACACTCTGAGAACAAGCAAGCACGTAGCGACTCTAGAAAACACAGATCAACACCTTAGAAACCGCATAGCAACTCTTAGAACACCTTAGAAACCGCATATCCACTTTTAGAACACCTTAGCAACCGCATATCCACTCTTGGAACCCTTTCACAAGTGCATGGCAGCTCATAGAACACCTTAGAAACCACCTATAAACACCTTAGCATCCACATTGCAAGTCTTAGAACACCTACGCAACCACATAGCAACTCTTAGAACACCTTAGAAACCACCTATAAACACCTTAGCATCCGCATAGCAAATCTTAGAACACTTACGTAACCACATAGCAACTCTTAGAACATCTTAGCAACACCCTAGAAACCGCATAGGCCAACCTTAGAACACGGTAGTAAATGAATATCAACTCTTAGAACACAGCAACATCCTTGTCACCGCATAGTCACTCTTAGAACACTTACTCTTAGAGCACCTTAGCAACACCCTAGCAACGGAATAGCCACTCTCAGAACACTTATGCAACCACATAACAACTCTTAGAACTCCTTACCAACACCCTAGCAACCAAATAGCCACTCTTAGATCACTTTAGCAAGTGCATAGCGACTCACAGAATGCCTTAGAAACCATCTAGCAACACCCTAGTAACCACATAGCAACTTTTACAACTCTTTAGCAGCCACACAGCAACTCCTAGAACACATTAGCAACATCCTAAATGCATAGTCCCTCTTAAAACACTCATAGCAACAGCTTAGAAACAACTTAGCAACCGCATCGCAACTCTAAGAACACTTATGCAAACACATATCATCTCATCATTATTATAATGAGCTACTGAACAGCTCAACGCCGTGTCACCAATCATGACGTATTTTGCGATTTCTCAAGCGTGTCATGATGGAAATATTGTCTTATGCAAAAGTTTGCATTGTTCCCCTCCGGTTTGTTTGTGTAAAGCAGGTGGTCGTAAACATCTCTGTGGTCACAGTAAATCAGCAGGCCTGTTATCGTAAGCCATATATCTGCATATTGTCATGAGACGATGCCCGCAGCGCTCGTCTGACAGCGTAATGGATGAGATGTTGTGATATGCTTTTATTTGTGCTGCTCCAAGCCTTGACTCCATACTCACTGTGTCTCTTCTCGTTTGACAAATTTGTCCTAATTTATGGTTGTTGATAAAAGCCAGGAGGCAATCCATTCTGAGCTCTCACGCTTGGAAGTGCCTCCCCCGATCAAACGGCCGGCTGTAGATCAAACCCACTCCAGCGGGCTTTAGCTGCTTTTAACTTTTCAACCTGATCCGCCGTCTCTCACAGCAGCGACGGCTTCTAGAAGATTCCCTCAAGGTCACTCTGACCTTCTGGAGGAACATTATATTGCACTTTCGTAGCTCAGGATGCTATGGGAAGCAACAAGTCATTTGTCAGTCATACCGAAAGCGAAAATGTTGAGTGATGTTACACAGTCAAAGCTTATCAAGGCATCGAGTGTTTGAGTTCATGGCTCCATCTTTGGATTGTGGTATAGCTTAGATCTCTTCTGAAACTCTAGACGAGACACAGGTGGTCTCTGACTCGGGGAACCATGTAAGTTTAAATTTGCTGTGCTTTTCTTTTCTTTGCTGTATTGTAGAAACAATCTGGCTCGCGTCTGTCCTTCGGTCTAACCGTTCGTGTATTGTATGCATATGCTGCAGTTAGTAGGGTCACTGTGTCGATGCACTTTGGTGTAGATCAATAATCCCATTCATGGAGCTCAAGCACAAGTACAGGACAAAGTGCTTTTCTGATTGCTGCTGTATGACGCCCGTATCGATTCTGGGCCGGGATGTTTTAGCTGCACCGATCAGAAAGAATGGCGGATTGCTCCATTTGCCTGTGAGTGTAGCCGAATACATTCAATTACAGTATTGCATAATCATATTCTACAGATATGGTAAATGGTTAGAAATAAGATAGAAGACAAACATCTTCCCCTGCTGTCAAAGCTTATTTTTGTAAATCTCTAATGCATGTCAAGGTGGATTGATAATATTTGACTAGAGAAATATCGCAACTGGTAGAGATTTGGCAAAGAGATTTGATTTGGTAGAGGCAGATTTGATTTTACTTTAGTAGCTTTATATCCATGTGGCGATTTAAGCTGTGTGATTGTAAAAGTGGCCAAAACAATAAAAGAATGTGAGAATAAAGATGATTATTTAATGTTTGCTGGTCTTTCAGCTTGGTCTGATCTGCTAGTTTTGGAGGGGTTTTGGGGTGATCAGGTTAGGAGGCCAGCAAAACCAGCGAACAAGGCTGGGAGACCATTTAGACCAGCTTAAACTGGTTTGCTGGTCTTTTAGCCTGTTCTGATTTGCTAGTTTTGGAGGGTTTTTGGGTTGATGGGGTTAGGAGGCCAGCAAAACCAGCTAACAAGGCTGGAAGACCATTTAGACTTAAACTGCTTAAACTGCCTAATACTAGAAAACCAGATTAGGCTGGCTGAAGACATGTTCTTTTAACAGGGATATAAACCACTTTTTTTGTAAAAGGCAAAGGATGACAGGAAATAGTTAACATGGATGTCCCAACATTATGGTATCAGTAGGGCACATTTTAAAAGTCACAGGACTGGCCCCAGAGTGCTCACACTTGCTTTAGGTTACAACCCCCTTCCATCATTTTTAGTCCAAGGTCACTGGTGTTTTAATACTGCTGTGAAATAAGCAGGCAGTGACTTTGTTACCCTTGTTGTGACAGGTTTCAGGTGCACACAATGGCGCCATCATTCAGAGCGATGGATTGAACTCAACAGTCTCTAGACACTCACCAAACCCCTATAAGTCCTCAAAGACCCCCCAGCGCAGAGCCCAAACCTTCTCCGAGAGATGCATGCAATTGTACGGCACATTAAGCTTCCCTCGTCTTCCTCTTATGAGACCACGCTGTGGTCAGTGTGCTTCCTGCGGCTCTTAAAGGCCGATTGCACTTTCCCCGCTGTGTCCGTACGCAATAACGCCTCGAAGGGATTCATAATTCAAGCCCCATTGATTTGTGGCCGTAGATGTACATTAGTGTGAAGGTGAAAGAAAATGGTTCCTGCCTCTCGCTTTGATCTGAACAGGGATAGCACTGGTTTCTTTTGTAACTCAATGAATTAAGCACCGGTGTACTGAAAAGCATTAAATTTGCCCTGATTATGACTACAAACAAGTGCGGGCGTTAATGAAAGATCACACAGTACACTTTGGGACGTGTCCATATGTTGAAGTTCCTCATCAGCGGATTTCACAGCAACACAGCTGGAGCACAAGCTCAGGGATAGTTCACTCATATCTATTCCCCAAGTAAAAATGGCATGAAGTAATTACACCGTGGGTCATCGTCTAATTAACGAGCTCAAACGACACAATCATTCATCGTGGAAAAATAACAAGACTCTCAAAATGTACAGGGAGTCGGAAGTGTCAACTTGATGCATTGTGTTTGAAATAAGAGCTATTGGTAACTCCGTCTAGGTCTGTTAGCTCTGCCAATTGACGTTGTGTTTGCTGTTGTTGACCTCCAGTTGTGAACTGTATGGATTTGACTGACAAAACTACTGAGGCGTTTGGAGTTTATTGGAGTCTTGATCCAGATTTTTGGGCGTACACGCGGGCACATTTGCTGCACTGATAAACTACAAAACAAAACTGCTTCGGTGGGGTGAGGTTTGGTCTTTAAGAAGTGATCAGAGAGAGGGTCATACATCACGTTGCATTTCTCTCTTTCGCTGTGTTGTAGGAATTGAGGGTTTGATGGATAGCAGCCCTCCTGGCGCTCTTGAGAGAGAGAGAGAGGCGACTCTGCTATTGACAGTCCATGCCCATGAGAAAAAGCTCATTCTTCTCTTTCTGTGTAGTGTGGAGCAGTACATCTTCTGGACGTATATTCAGGGTATATATGAGTGTGCCCCTCACAGGGAGGTCTATAATACCTGGGGAAGCTCTCTGTTTGCGATCCCATTCACTCAATGTTTGCTCATCCCCAGAAGTACACAATTTGACTATTCCAGAGGCAGCAGACAGGGAACGATGTAGTTCCCTTTTAAGGTCTGTCACTGGTAATACATCTACCATAATATGTGACCCCTGCTGGCAAAAGGAGTCGGAATTCGCACAGGGATCGTTATGAGCTCCAGGCAAAACAATGAAAAATGCCAAATTTGAGATTTTCACAAGAATGAGTTCATTAAGCCCTCGTCTAGCAATCCCAATGCTCCAAATAGTAATTAAACATCCAAAAGCATCTTTATTTGTGTGTTTTCTAGGAGGAGTACCTTTCCTTTGTCCATGAAAAATGATCTCACTCTCGCTGACTGACAGATCCGATGCGTGCGCACAAAGACTCAATATATATACACACATACACAGAATTACAGTATTTCAAAATACCTGTGTTGGGGAGTATTCATGCAAACTCATGTTGTTTTAAGGTATTAAAGGTGCAAGGTGATTTTGTTTTGGAACCTTCAGAAAACTTTAAAGACTTCAAACAAGTTTTAATAGAGAATGTGAAAATAACAATAACTCATTTTTGAAAATGTGCTCATTCCGACTCATTTTGTGTGCACTGGTAGTAGGTATAAGTAGTTGAAGTATTGTTTATATGTTGCTTGCAGGGAACGTAACCAGATGGAATAGTTGTGGTTAGGGTTAACGAGACCATGCTAACCAACCCAACCTTCACCCTTGGCACTTCATAGAGATTTGCGTATCTAAACCTCCTTTACTGGCTTTATATCGGACTGGCTAATTAAAATGAGCAAAATGACTACATTCAGTAGCACCACTTTCATAAAATTGACAAGACGGACAATTTATGTCAAAATCATCTAAAAGACATTTGTGTTTTAAATATCTGCCATGTAGCTTGTAGTTGACAAATTTCGGCTAGCTTGATGATTAGTAGCTTGACAGGCTACGGCCTCAGCTAATGGAAGGGGGTCGTGAGCATTATTTTCCCTTTTTCTGCTGCGTTTTTGATGAATGTGAGGTGTCATGTTGGATGTGAGGGGCCGAAACATTCTGCCCAGCCTCACCTGATCTCAGCACTTCATCATGAGAGCGAGAAAGATGATTTGATAAAGATAAATTAGTTGCTATGACTAAGCCTGTGGGATATGGTTGCTCCCTTCATGTTGAAAATCCATAAATATGTTTTCAGTCTTTGCTTACCGCGCTGGCGAACAGGACTAGCTAAATCAAAACATTGATGCAGTTAAGCGCTAACAAGACTTTGCTACTTGGATCGTGTTAGCAAAACAAGTATTTATTTCAATACTGCTATTTATGAATTTGTTTGTTTAATGAATTATGATTTTTTGTAAAAATGTTAGATATGATTCTTTTTAGAAACATAATTAGCCACTCTTAGCTTGAAGCCTAGTTATTTGTGTTAGCAAACGGATAGCGGCTGTGAAGAAGTTTCTTAACAAGTATTCTTTCTAGTTAGCTGCTTTTTGTTAGCTTGTGGTTTAGTTAACTATACCGCTTTTCCAGGTTGTTTCCCCCTTAATTAGCATTATTTCTGTTAGCATATAGTTAGCTGCTTAATGTTAGCTTAAATGGCATTCTTTCTAATTCATTCTAGTATAGCCTACTGTAGTTAGCTGCTTAATGTTAGCATGTAGTTTAGCTAACTGCTTTACTTTTTAGGTGGTTTCTCTCTTATTTTAATAGCCAATAGTTAGCAAAGTTTTTATTTTTAACAAAGAGTAGCTTAACTGCACTCTACATTGTGTGTAGCTCCAACATGGCAAGCTAGTTTCACTTCCCCAACACTGCATTAGTTCCACGTCTTTGCAATCCACTGAATTCAGCCGTTCCAAGAAAAGGTTGAGTAGTCTGAATGGTTGCGGTTTGCTCTGCAAGAGAGGTGATTACGTATTCCACTGCAAATCCAGTCTGTCTCTGAACATTTAAGATGTGCTATTCATGAAGGACAGGGATATTCTTCACTCTGGTGACCAGCATCCCAACGGCTGTGGTTTGTTCTGGCAGCGAGAAGGAGAAGAGAGAGAACGGGTGTCTTGCTTCTGGTGACTGGAGACCCTGAATTGACCTTTCTTCAGATAATTCCCAGGGATTCTGACTCCTTGTTGTCTGCTAATTAATAATTCAGAGACAGCATTTTCTGCCCTGTGCATAGATGAGAACATTTCTTAAGATGAGGCTTTGGGCATCTTGGCCTCTACTTTCCTCTCTGCCCCCGTTTTTATTTTTTGTACCAAAACCTATTGGGCTGAATTGCTGTCTACTGTCTACATAGGCAGAACCCTTCTAAGTATGGGATGTAACAGTGCATGTATTTGTCCTGTATGGACGTCACGGTTTGGTGCATGCCATCGTGCAATGATTACATTCAGTCATAGGCAATCCACACTCCAATCCAGAAGGGGGCGCATCTCTCAACTGTGAAAACATATCAATAAAACACCATGAGAATAATTTGTACATTTACCCCAGGCGTTTAGTGTCGACGGAACGGTATTTCGCTTGAGAAATGAACTCTAGAGAGAAGCGTTTCGTATATGAACTATATTAGCCTAATCATTATATTTACTAAATGTTCTGATTATTTAATGTATGTTTAAAGTCGCCCTGTGGTGAAAATCCAGCTTTTAATGTTGTCTACATGTCTCTGTGGTGTTTTTAATGTGCTTTAAGACAAACCATGTGTAAATTCATAAGTCAACACCATTGCTGAGTGTTTTTTCCTTAAAACTGCAGTGAACTAGCATGATGTCGCCATATACTCAGATGCTAGTCTGATACGGCTCCATTGGGCTGTGATTATGGGGGGTTTCAGACCACGGTTCTGTTACTCTTTTAAAATGAATGCGCTGTCTACATCTTCTATAACAGATGTGATGACTGAATCTACACATCTCAGTTATCCAGCGGCGGCCATCTTTGTTTTAAATGAATTCAACCCAAGCGCTTATTGGTGACGTGGATGATTACGTCACTGTTGGTCATCTGTCCATCATTGTATAAAGCCCACCCTGACAATTTGATTGGTCCGATTTGTTTCGGAATACTCGCTTCAAATTTTGTGGGCGGAGCTGAGCTCGGTGGCATCCAGACTAGCAGTGAACCAAAGACCGTCTCAAAAACACGGTTTGAAATCGCTGGTGTTTCTGACATCACAAACGACCTTGTAACCAATCAGATCGTGTGATTGTCAACGAGTGGATCTCTGAGTGAGTGAGTGGAGGCGGGGCTCAATTGCATATATTCATAGAACCGCTCATTCTAAATGAGGCAAGGGTGTCAGAGTTACATTCAAGATATTTAGAGGCAGTTTTTTCAAGGAAAATACATGTAAATATATAATTGTGGTGTTCAAAGATGAGTTTTAAGGGATACAATTATTGACTACAGGGGGACTTTAAATAAACTACAGCTACTGTGTAAATGATTATATTTAAAAAAATTAATTGGAGTAGAAAATTAATGTGAAATTTAGAGTACATGTTTTATTAATTAGAGTGTTGATTAGTATATTTTAAAAATAAATAGCAACTGAATTTAATAATTAGGGCTCTGTTGGATATTGTAACCTTTAATATTACAGTAATGTGTAATTAAGGGCTCCCCATATAGTTTTTTTTTTAATTATAATATATTTAAACACACATACAGATTAAAAACAAACTGTAACGTCAATACTTACTGAGGCACCGTCATGTTACACCCCTACTTCTAAGGGATACCTGGTGATAATAAAACACACACAAAGATGGTTGGACGCTTTAAAAGGAGGCGAAGGACAAATAAAGAGGGATAGATTTCGACACCCACAAAAGGCCACAGTCTCATTAACAGAGCGAGGGCGGATGAGAGGTCACGAGCCTTGAGTGCCGCTATTGTGTCTCCATATTGACCAGAATGTAATTCACCGCTGCCTCCCATCATGCTCTTGTGCGCTGATAAACATTCCTCCGTGTCACTAGAGGAATTCACTCAGATTGCGTAGCCCAGGGCTGATGTGTTTCCTTGGAGAAAAACACAAGACGGATGGGGTTTTGTCAAGGGTTTGTTGGAGTGTCAGAGGCGGTGCTGTCGAAAGCCATTTTTAAAGATGTGGACAGAGATAGACGCGGTATTACGTTGACAAAAGATGTTCAAACACCCAAACTGAGGTAAATAAATTGCATTTTTGCTGTCTGCTCCGATTAAGCAAGTTGTAGTCATTTAGCATATGGCTTTTTATCCAAAAAACATATTTTTAGCTTACAGTCACCCTGAATGACATTTTAATACAAAATGTGATGTTTCGAAGAATGTTCAAGCTGCTCTTTTTGTTAAATTTAAAGTATGTACTGTATGTAAATGTTTAGATCCATAAGATAAATGGCAAAAAAGCTAAGAATTTTTTTTAAAAGAAAGTCATGTGATATAGCTTTGAATGCGGAATAGATCCAATATTGTCATTTTTATTCAGCAAGGACGCATTCAACTGATCAAAACTATATTTTATTTAAAAAAACGCTGTTCTTTTGAGCTTTCTTTATCAAATAATCCTGAAAAATAAAAGGTATTAGCGTTTGCACAATAATACGACCTGTACAAATTACACTTCACATAGAAAAGCTATTTTGAACTAATAATATTTCACTGTTTTTACTGTATTTAATATAAATCAAATAAATAAAGATTTGCTAAGATTTATAACCAACCCTAAACTTTTAAACGGTACTATATGTTCTGTTTAACATAGTTTGTGTTTGACTGAAGAAAGAAAGCCAAAGTGAATTGGGGTGAACATGTCCGGCTCATTAGCATCACTGAGCTAAACCGCTAGCCATTCAATCATTCTGTGCCATATAAAGTGTATTCTCTGACCTTATTAAGTTGACTGTGTTTGTCGTGTCACCAGGCCTTGTAGTATTCGTAGTGGGGGTTAAAATGAGTTGTATTTCCATCGATTTTTTTTTATATTGGTTTTTGAAACGTCAGCGGCGGCTGCCTGACTGAGATTGGTTTGTTTTAGCTTGTTTTCAAAGTGACTGCTAATCAATCAAGTGAGAATGAGGCTAAGTGCTAATGCTAGTTATTACTCAAAGAGAGTGGTGTGGTGCATAAAATGTAAAAATTAAGGGGTGATATTCATATTTCAGCTTTTAAAATGATCGTTCCACTTCGTTTTATCATGCAGTCACCCTTGAATATATTAGAATAATATTTGCGATGTATATGTTGCCAGTTCACATAGCCTTCAAGGGCATTTTGTTTATATCTGTGGCATTCGGCTCTTGTTCCTGTTCTTGGCGTTTTTGGGCGGCTGTAATTGTGTTAACTAAAGTTATTTACAGTTGTGCATGTTAATAAATGAGGCTGCCAGGGACCTTCTGCGTAATATTGAGACAAATGTGTGTGTGTCTGCGCAAGCACTCGGCTGATTAACTCGCCCAGGATGGCGTTTTATCTGTTGTGCCGTTTGATGTATGACATCTTTTTAAGCCGCGGTCGAATGCAATCACAGGCTCTTTCAGAGCACGGGCCCTTAGTCTCTGCAGATTGCCTGCTGTGTCCCCGGGGACGAGATGCTCCGGAAAATATTGACTGCTCTAGTGTGTGCGTGAGGGAGTGTGTGTGTGAGAGAGAGAGAGTATGTGTGTGTGTGGACAAATAGGACTGTTTAAACTAGCTGGTTTTCAAATCTAAATGATAACATAAACACTCTACGAAGTGTTTAAAGGGTTTGAACATCTTGAAAACACGCGGTTTGGGATGAAAATAGCTTAAGGAAAATGTCCGTCTGGCACTGATGATGATCTTCTGGAAGTGTGTATCGTTTCCAATAATCACCCTCAGTGGGAATCACTTTGTGCGTTGAATTCTATAGTTCATACAAACCCTGATCCCTCACACAGTGAAGGTTTAGTGTTGGTTTAAATCTGGAGGTATTCCAAGGTGTCCCATGAAGCACTGCAGCCGACATTGGCAGCAAACGTGCCTCTTCTCATGTAGTTCCTCTCTCTGCGACATTCCCAGCATGCAGTGTGTTCTCACATCTTCATGGCTTCATAAAAGACAGTTGTGTATCTTTGTGTTGCTTCACATCAGAGTTTGTGATGGTGCGATTCATTTCAGAGCCGGAAGATTCAAGGCTTCCGTCCTGTTTTGAAGAAAGTTAGTTTTAGGAGTATAATCCTGCTTTTCTTTACCAGTTTATCTGTATTCTATAGTAGTAAGCTTGGTAAATGAAGGCTAAATGAAAACACAAGGGGAATTTCAGTATTAAAAATCTGTTTTGATAACATGTTTTAATATCTTATGCAATGTTCCATGCAAAGAAAATGTATAAATAAAATATAAATTAAAACATGATTTATTTAGTGGTCTAAAATAGAAAACCACAATTTTTAAGAATATATAAAAATATTATTATTCTTATATATTTATATATGTGTGTGTGTATATATGTATATATATGTATGTATGTATATGTATGTATATGTATGTATTGATGTATGTATATATATATATATATATATATATGTGTATATATATGTATGTATATATATATATATATATATATATATATATATATATGTGTATGTGTGTGTGTGTGTATATATATATATATATATATATATATATATATATATATATATGTATATATATATGTGTATATATGTATGTATGTATATATGTATATATATATATATAATATGTATATATATATATATATATATATATATATATATATATATAATATGTATATATATATGTATATATGTGTGTGTGTGTGTGTGTTTAATTCTATAATTTAAAAACTTGTTAAATTTCTTGTTAAAACTAGTATACAATTATTCTACAAGTATGTAATTGTAAATATATTTATATAATATATTTTTTTTATATTTTGTAGTTTAAAAAAGAGAACAGCACTTAATTAGAAATATTTTTTTAGGGCTGTCAAACGATTAATCATGATTATCACATCCAAAATAAAAGTCTGTGTTTACATAATATATGTGGGTGCTCTGTGTATAATTATTTAGTATATATATATATATATATATATATATATATATATACACACAGATGCATGTATTTTTAAGAAAAAATATTATTTATATCTAAAATATTTAAATGTATATATTATATAAATTATATATAAACCTATCTACAGTATATACATGAAAATATTTCTTACATATATACAAGCATGTGTGTGTATTTATATATATATATATATATATATATATATATATATATATATATATATACACAGTGCACCCGCATATATTATGTAAACACAAACCTTTATTTTGGATGAGTTAATCGTTTGACAGCCCTAATTTTTTACAATATTAAAATTAACATTAATATTTACATGAACGTATAATATAACTTATTTAATATAGGATCATTTCGATATTTTTAAATAAAATATATTTTTGACTTTAAAGAACAGCAATTTATTAAAATATTTAATAAATAATTTTTTTAAATATTTGTTTTAAAACATTAACATTTTTATTTGCAATATTAAAATGAAGTTAAGATATATATATATATATATATATATATATATATATATATAAAACATTTGCTTTGAATTGAAGCACCAACTGACTGAAGTCGCCCTCACTGATCCATGAATTGACAGGAAGTGACTTTCATGTCCAACGGTGTGAATTGAACTTGCAGATGAAATCAATAAGTGCTGAGAAATCCCCTTCACGGGCTGACGGTACCCATCTCCTCCATGTCCGCTATGGCTCTTGGAGTTAGCTGAACGAGTTAGAGAGCTGGCGGCGGGGGGTGTCGACTTTCCAAGGAGAGCCGGGGTGAAGCTCATGTTGCTGTCGACCCCGTACTGACTCGTCTGCCAGCAGTGGTTGCATCTGTCCATTATCATATTGTCGCTGAGGGCAAGGTCCTGCCCTCTTAAACACTGTAGTGGGGCTAGGCTAATGCTAGGCTAATGCCCTCCTGGGGCAGATAATAGGAGTATAATCCTCTTATCCGTGCCTAGGGCCGTCTGTAGGAGCAGGACACCTCAGTGCAAATCTCTGGCCCCGCGTCTGGCGCAAGTCTCAGATCCCGGGACACTGGCATATGTGGTTCTTCCCTTGGGGAAAATGCAAAAACGAGACTACTAAAAAGCTGCTAGGATCAATTTTTTGCAGATTTTTAGCTAGTTAATGACACGTAGCATGATTTTCTGATGAATAATGTTGATGCAAAAGAGTGATGTTTAATTGACGTTAAAAGATGTTCAGTGTGTGGGTGATCTTATACACTAGATCAAGAATCGGTTCTTATTCAAAACCAGTTTTGGATGATATTAGGACATTGGTTTATGTTAGTTGTCCTATTCTTTTACTGAAGACTTTGTTTCTTAGCAGGCAACTATTGTGTGGTGTGGATGTGGCATTGAGCGACAGTGACGTATAGTCCAGGATCGTATAGTTCGTGTTTGGACTCGCCTACATATATTCCAGCTCATGACAGGCGGCGAGTGAGGCTTTTAGCAGGGATGCTGGTCGCTTCACTGGAGTACAAATAAGCCGGAGCCTGGCTGGACGCTGCATTGAAAGTGAGGATCAATTCCCATAAAAGCCTCGTTTTACACGTTTGCTGTACTTGCTTTAAATCAGCCAGAAATTGAATTTGGATGAATTGCATCCTGGTTATGGTGATGTTCGCTGTTACCTCGCTCTCCCTTTTTAAGTGGTTTTTCCTTCCACTTTCCTTCTTGCTGTTTAAGTGCATGTTGAGAGTAAACAGTGATGGATACAAATCTTTAAATGGGATTCTGGGAAGGTAGCGGATGGAAAGAAGGAAGGAAGGAGGCAAAGCGCTCTGTTCTCATTTGACTTTGTCCATCAAGAACAGTTGTAATGAGATTCAGGGTCAGATAACATGCACCAGGGTTTCTCAAGATCAAGCGGTTTACCATCTATTTGGCTAATGCTAGCTCGCTCACGTAGCACACGGCTCCCCAGGGAGTGACTTATCAATGAGTCCATGTCACTTTGTCAAAGCTAGTAATTATTATTGTAGAACTGTCTACTGGTTAGCCTAGTGTACAATTAAACTTCTTTTTGTTTTTCTGCAGTCTACATTAAACAATATGGAGCTAGAAACTCCCTACAAACTCTGTGTTGGCTCATAAAATGACATACAAAGTTTTGCGTTCCTCCTTGAAAATTTGTGTTCGCTCGTAAAATGACGTAAAATGTTTTTTCCCCTAGAAACTTTATGTTTGCTCGTAAAATGATGTAAGATTTTTTTGCGTTCCCCTAGAAACTTTGTGTTCACTCGTAAAATGACGTAAAATGTTTTGCGTTCCCCTAGAAACTTTGTTTGCTCGTAAAATGATGTAAGATTTTTTTGCCTTCCCCCTAGAAACTTTGTGTTCAGCCTCGTAAAATGACGTAAAATGTTTTGCGTTCCCCCTGAGAGACTCTTGTTCCTCCTCGTAAAATTTACGTAAAATGTTTTGCGTTCCCCTAGAAAGTTTGTGTTCGCTCATGAAATGACGTAAAATGTTTTGCGTTTCCCCTAGAAACTCTGTGTTCGCTCGTAAAATGTCGTAAACTGTTTTGCGTTTCCCTGAGAACTTTGCATTCGCTCGTAAAAGGACTAAAAATGTTTTGCGTTCGCCCAGAAACTTTGTGTTCGCTCGTAAAATGACGTAAAATGTTTTGCATTCCCTCTAGTAACTTTGCGTTTGCTCGCAAAATGTTTGCAGTCGCTCGTAGAATTTTTACATACCTCTGAGAAATGTTTTACATTCCCAGAGAAACTTTACATTTGCTCGCAAAATGTTTGCTGTCACCTGGAGAAACTTTGCGTTCCATCAAGAAATTTCCTCGAAAAACTGCGTTTGCTTGCAAAAAAATTGTGTTCGCTGTCAAAATGTTTGCGTTTCCCTGAGAAACTTTGCTTTCCCTCACATAACGTTTGCGTCGTTGCAAACTCCCGAGAAACTCGTCTGTTCTTTGTGTGCGCTCGCAAAATGTTTTCCCAGAGAAACTTTGTGTTTGCTCGTAAAATTGTTGCGTTCTCTCGTCAAATGTTGCCATCTCTTGTAAAATGTTTACTTTTGCTCGTAGAATATTTGTGTTTCCTGGAGAAACTTTGCGTTAAATTAAATTTCGCAAAAAATTACAAAGAAATGGTAAGGAGTATTTTTTTAGTGTTTTAATTTTATAGTTTTAGTTTCCATGTAAATTTTAGTTTGTGCTTTTGTTAATTTATAAGTTTTTTAAATGTCTTTTAAAGTTGTTGAAATTTCTCATTTTCGTTTAGTTGAAGTTTTTTTAACTAATATAAATTTTGTATTTTATTTCAACCTTATTTCAAGGTTTTAAATATTTTTAGTTTTAGTGAGAATGATAATTTAGTTTGTTAATGATGATAACCCTGGACTGAAATAGTATTTTCTTGTGAAAAAAACTCTACTAATCTTTGTTTTATTTACAACTTTGAAGAAGTGTAGAGATTCTCATTATATTGTATGTACGTATTAGTTTTGTCCAGATTAAGCTGTCCAGTCACGTTTACTGTACTGAGATCAAGAAACTCCCATGCGGTAGATACTAATGGTTCTTGAAATCTTAAAACTGTAATGTTGGCCTGCAGTAGAATTAATCATCCTTTAAGATTAGCATTAGCGTTGATGCTGCCTTCAAGTCATGTCAGAATGATCGTATTTACGAGATGAACGCCACCAAAGTGTCATAATTACCAGCGGGAGACTGGGCAATCTCTTTGAGCCTTGACTTTACAAGTTGAGCGCGCCTGTAAATAATCTTGGAAGCTAATTGTTTTTTATCCATGTCGATAAGAATAGTGATAAAACTAGTATAAAGACTATCATCATCCTCATGTCTATTTTGATTCAAAACCAAAATGACTCTCATGAAACTGATCCATTGTTCAATGAATGAATAGTTTAGGTGCTCAAGACTTACTATTTAATATTAATATTTAATTGTTGATTCATGTTACACATTAATATTATTAAATGATAATTTTATTGCTTGTCCTTCATCTGCTGCCATTTCCGGAGAGCAGGATTGCTGACGCCGGTCGTAATGTGCGGTTAATGACTGGTTTAATGGAGCTGTAATGGGTCTGTATCCTACAGTTGTGTTTTTCCTGCACTAAGCTCTTAAGAAGAATTCCCTCACTCCTAACCCATATTCCCAGGATGGCCGGTTCATCCGTGCCGGCATTCTTGGCCTCACACATAGGCTTTTGCGTTTGGCCCAGATGAGTAGAAAGCTTTTGTTTCTCTGTAGGAAATTCATGCACGTTGCCTGTTGAAAACGATGGAATATGATTCATAATACATTTATTGACATTTTTTTATGTAGATATTTTTTTCTATTAAATTTATGAAAACATAATAAATTGTATTAATATACATTCATATTCCAAAAATAATGATATAATATGATATTTTAATTTATTTAATAAAATCTAATTTTATTTGGATTATTTATTTAATAATAAATATTTTCATATGTGTGTTAATATTTGTCTTAATGAACATTTAAATAACACAATTATATTAATTAAAAAATAATATATATTTTTTTAATTATAATTTTCATTTTACTACTAGTAATATAAATTTCTTTCAACCATATTTTTCTTTAAATAGGAACATTTAAATATATTAATAATGCTATTATTTTAATATTTTTCATGTTTGTAATCATATTTCTTTTTAGGAAAAATACAATAAATCATGTACATTTCTTAAAAAAATATTATAATAATTTTCATGTTTTTCAATAATATTTTTATTTTTAAGTTAAGGACAATTTTTTGTTAATATAAATGTTAACAGTTGTAGTAATACAGATAATATTGTTACTTAATTTCTGATCATCTTTTTCTTATTTTTTTTCTTATAATTATATCATCATTATTGGATTATTTTATTATAATTATAGTGTTATTCAAACAAAAAAAATCTTTAAGAAAATTTAAAATGCTAAAATTATATTAATTATAGTAAAAAAAATATAATCATGTTTTTATTTTTTTCAAAGTAGGCATTTTTTCCAATTATGTAATATCTAATCCCATTCTCTAAAAATATACATTTATAAAATATTGTTGTATTTGTATTCATCGCGTTTAGCATGAGTAACAAGGGTTGGTTTCTAGCGTGTTGCTTCTATGACTTGCGAAGAGACACAGAAAGGCCGTGTGACAGGATGCCGAAGATGGTGGGAAACACACACTCGTTCACCTTACGAACGAAAGGCCACCGGAGCGGCGTTTTAAGAGCGATTCATGTTTTGATGAGTTTAATCCAGCTGGAGAAGAGCTCTTTCGAGTGCTCCTTTAATGAATTCCCTCAGAGATGCTATCGCGCCCAATGCTGAGGAGCTAACATCACTCCTGACCGAATCTCCTATACATCGCTTTTATTTACCAGGAGTTCAGGACTGAGAGATGGTGGATGTTAGCATTCAGCGAACGAGAAGAGAAATGTGGCGAGCCTCGACCACTCATACGTCAAAACTAGCATGTGTAGTTGTGTCCGCTACCTTCCCACAATCCCATTTAAAGAAGTTGTGGCACGTCATGTGCTTCATTTTGTCCCAAAACATGTTGTAGGTGTAATAGCAGTGTAATCTTCATGATGATTTCTCATCATTGGCAGTATTTGCTTAAGTCGAAGTGTTTGATTAACGAGGGTCATATGACGTAGAACTCGTATTACATTTATGAATCTCAATCATTTACGTACTTAATACTGTTTAATGTCTGTATTTTTCTTTTTGGGTGTAATAAAGTATTATTTCTCAGAATAAAAAATACTTTTAATTGTAAAAATGATGCTATTTATAACTAAAAAGAAAAACTTAATAGTATTAATGATTAATAATAATTATAAAACAAAATTCTGTAATGCAGAATCATGCATTGACAATAATGGAAAAAATAGCAATATTATATTTATTTTTATAAAATTAAAAAGTAATGAGCATTGTGGGTTGGCAGTATTGAAAATGTCTAAAATCTGGATGCATTACTGTCATCAGAGTTTGGAAATAAAATGCATTTAACTGTCATAATGTTAAATATTATATATATTATATTTTTCTCCATGCAAAATGTAGTTTTGATCCTTTTAGCAGACATTTAATCCTGTAGCAGACGCTTTTATCCAAAGCAACGTACAAATGAGGAGAGCAATAGAAGCAGTCGAATCAACACTATGCAGGAGCTGTGACCAGTCCCTGTTATTCTCCATAGAATAGAATAGAACGTGTTACATGTCCTGTGTGAAGTGTTTCAGGCAGATATCTTGCTCCATTTCTCTCTGCGACTGACTGCTTTGTAGTACAAGACTCATTCTGCGGCGGCTTTGTAGTCGGGCCGTCACACGCCATCAGAGAAAACACTCGGCCTTCACACTTTGAACCCAGTCCTCTTCAAGTTGTCCTAGTTTCAGAGTCGGCCGCGCTGCTTTGTGAGTCGTGTTATTAATGCCTCTATTTGTTTGCTGTCTGGGCTGTATATTTTCATAATGCGGGCTGAGAGGAATCTGGCAATAAAATGGTGTATAAATCAATTAGAGCTGAGGTAGATTCATATCTGGCTTCTCCTCGGTCTGAGGCTGAAGTAACTATTGCCATTACTCACACAGAGTCGAGATGCTGATCACTCTGAGAATGCACCGCTTCACCTTGCTAAATGGGCTTACATTTCTAATTTCCACTGGAACAAAGATCGCATCTAAGGAGGGATAGCATGGCGACTAGATGGCAATGGGTTATTTCGGTAGGCGAACCGAGGGATCGGTGGTTCTCAACTGGTTTCGCTTTACCAGCCAGACTGGACACCAGATAGCCCAGTTGAACCAGGAAACGTCCAGAAATGACCTTAAAATTAGGATAAACTACCCAATGCACTCTTAGAAAAAAGAGTGTTGTATAGACTCTATGAAAGCTTGTTTCTGCCATGGAATAAAACAATTCATTGCGAATTTTTTATCTACGAATTTTGACTTTTTTTTCGAATCGCAGGAAGTAAATTAAAATAAAACGTCTGAATTGTCAGATAAAAACTCGCAACCGCAGAAACAAAGTCTGAATTGTGAGATGCAAATTTGCGATTGCGAATTATAAAGTCAGAGCTGCGAGATTTAAACTCACAATTGCAAGAAAAAAAGTCATAATTGTGAGATTAAAAACTCGCAATTGTGAAATATAAAGTCAGAATTGAGGGATATAAACTCACAATTGTCCAGATAAAAAGTTAGAATTGTGAGATAAAAAACTTGCAATTGCAAAAATAAAGTCAGAATTGCGACATAAACTCGCAATTGCGAAAAATAAAGTCTAAATTTTGAGATTAAAACTCACAATTGCAGGAAATAAAGCCAGAATTGAGGGATAAAAACGTGCAATTTCAAATTAAGCCAGAGTTGCGAGATTTAAACTCACAATTGCAAGAAAAAAGTCATAATTGTGAGATAAAAAACTTGCAATTGCGAAAAATAAAGTCAGAATTGTGAGATAAACTCACAATTGTGAAAAATAAAATCTGAATTTTGAGATAAATACTCACGATTGCAGGAAATAAAGTCAGAATTGAGGGCTAAAAACGTATCTAAGTCTGAGATTTGAGAAAAACTTGCAATTGCGAATTATAAAGTCAGAGCTGCGAGATTTAAACTCACAATTGCAAGAAGTCATAATTGTGAGATTAAAAACTCGCAATTGTGAAATTTAAAGTCAGAATTGAGGGATATAAACTCACAACTCACTCATTTGCATATTCATAGAACCGTGCATACTGAATGAGGCAAGGGTGTCGAAGTTACATTCAAGATATTTTATGGTATGAATCATTTTTTTTCAAGGAACAAAACATGTAAATATGTTATTTTGGTGGTGAAAGATGAGTTTTAAAGGATAAAATGATTCAATTCAAATGTATTTGTATAGCGCTTTTCACAATATTGTTTCAAAGCAGCTTCACAAAAAGTGCATTTCAGAAATGTACATAGAAAAAATACAGTTAGTAAATCATGTATTAATTTAGGGCATAACATATTGCCGGCGTTGAGTCGTCTCTTCACAGGATAAAATGATTGACTACAAGATAAAAGCCTAAATCTTAAATGTACCTCAGACTTTCTCTTCAGGGAGATATTCCAGGGAATATTTTTGGATTCCTGGATGGAGAGCGACACTTATGTAAATAGAGCTAAAACCAGGAGTATGAATTTGGACCAAAATAGAGTTTTGATTGGACGCATCGATATTTGACGTCGTCAACAAGTAAAGATACGGGACGATTTCTCATCTCTTTTTGGAGACTGTTTATTTTATGTTGACGATAATAGAGTTGGCTTCAACATCGTTTCCCCAAATGTCAATTTTAATCGGTTTATAACCTGGTGATTGTGACCGAGATCCACTGGTCTTGAGAATCAATCTGTGTTCCTCCTGACTAAACTACATTTCTTTGAGGGAAAGTCAGACACCTTGAACAACGCAAGCCGTGTTATTTGCCTTGACAATCGTCTGGAAAATGATCAGATGTAGTGTCGTGCCCTGTGATAGAGCGCTGCAGAGAATATCAATGCCTCAAATACTTCACTTCAGGCCTTTTCATTTCGTTAAAAGCCTCCGGATCCCCTCGAAATCACAAGCGCTGGTCCTTCCCCCGGAGATAATGCAGATATCGTCGCGCAATCATCATCATTATAAGCGCTTTTTTGGCTCGTGCGTGCCTGAGCTGAGGGCTTTATTTACAGGCTCGTAATATTTGTATTATTTCGCCATCAAAGCCGTTATTTATCCGCGGACGGGACGGGATGGCGGTATCATACGGCTCATTTCTAATGAGTGCGGATTAGCGTGGATGATCCGGCTCTGGTCCGGCGTTCCCGAGGTCAAAGGCACAAATCCTTAGGCAAGTATGATCTAGTATTAATAAAGTAAAATGATTTTTCTGTTGCACTCCCTCCGTGAGCACGGGATAAACATAGATTATATATTCATAAGAAACCCTTGATTAATTTCAAGCTGACATGTTAATACGACGGAGTTCTCTCTCGCAAAATGCTTCCCCCCTGAAATATCTTGTCTAGTTTCTCCAATAATTATGGTTTAAAAAAAAGAAAAGAAAATCATTGTGTGGTTTCAACTTCCTCTCACAACTTTTATTGACTTTCTTTGTCTTGTTAAGGCTAATTTCATTTGCTAGCATCATAAATAGGGCTGTCAAATCATTAATCGTGATTAATCGCATCCAAAATAAAAGTTTGTGTTTACATAATATATGTGGGTGCACTGTGTATAATTATTTTATATATGTATATAAATACACACACTTGCATGTATATTTAAGAAAATAAGATTATTTATATATAAAATATTTATATTTATATATAATATAAATTATATATAAATCTATATACAGTATATACATGAAAATATTTCTAAAATATATACAAGCATGTGTGTGTATTTATGTATATAAAATAATTATACACAGTGCACCCACATATATTATGTAAACACAAACTTTTATTTTGGATGTTATTAATCGCGATTAATCGTTTGAATATACAGTTCATATTTGCATAATTCGGCTAAATTACAGGTCGATTAGAAAGGATGTGCAGAGTTCAATGACAATTCATTTTCAGAGCATAAATGTTGTTTTTGTTTCATTTTTTTAAAATATAATGACTGTTAGTTTTACTAAAAACAATTTTCCTAATTTAAATATTTCATACGCAGAATAAAGGGGTGGGGCCTAGTTAAGTTAGTTAGTTAGTAGTGTGTTAAACTGGTGGTTATGGAAAGGGTCTGGGACATTCCCCAAACACAATCGAAGCACTCTGACCAATCACAACACACTGATCCAGCTGACCAATCAGAGCACAGTGTGCTTTTCAGGAGGAGGGGCTTCATAGAGACAGGAAGTAAACAGAGCGTTACTGACAGACTGGGAAGAGAGGAGCCGCAACAATGGAGAAATATGAGGAGAATAATCAACATTCAAACAGGAAAACCTGTTTTAGTACTTTGTAAAAGGTCATTATATGACTTATTTGAACCAAACACCCAGAAAATTAAGATGTCTTGCATCCATGTGTGCAGAAAACAACACGGAAACCCTTTCCAGGGCTGCAGGACATGAGCGATGAGGCTTTTGGCTGGTCATAAACAGGTGTGGGCGCCTGATTTATCGTAATTAATCCGATGTGTCCGTTCCTCCGGCTGGGACACATCTGCGACCGAGCGCCGTTCCAAATGTCACAATGTCAGCGAAGGGCAATAAGATTACTTTGATTAAAAAACTCTAAACAATTAATTTATTTGGAGGATTCCAGCGCTGGATCATTGCGATGTTTGGGGTCACGGTGTTACTGAGTACATCTGTGTGTCCAGATCACCAGCGACTGAACAAGAACAGCGCTCTTTTCATTTGGCAGCCGCGCTGTAATTACTATTTTGCGGGTTATGGAAAAGCTGGCTATTTTAAAAGGATAATAGTGGCACTTATCTGTCCGAAACAGGCCAGTAATAAAACTCGGAGCCGGAGTGGCTTGGGACGGGAGAAAAGGAGACGTTCACTGAGTTCACATGGACATTTTAAAGAGCTTTTAATCAGTTTGAGGTTAGGCCTCATGGAAATGTTACTTTATAAACATTAATAATGTTTATTTATTTTTCTTTACTTGTTTTATTTTATTCAGGCAGTCATCAGTTGTTTTAGATCAACTTTGTCTCAGATGTTTTTCCTAGAATTTAAAGATGTAGAATTAACATTGTAAAAGTATGTTTGAGTTCCATGTCAGTGCTGAGATATGAAGAGGGGAGTGTGTGTGTGTGTGTGTGTGTGTTCTCCTCAGGGAGCGCTGATGGGAAAACACTAGCCGCACGTTTGGTGTGTGTGTATCTGTTTATCCTCGATTACACCCGCACAACTCATGAACATTTCACATCCATGCTGGTCCAGAAATTAACTCCAGTTATTATCAAAACTAATAAATTATTATTTTGCGTTTTATTGATTTTATTGATCAATTAGATTTTGGGTGTAAAATGTATTTGTAAATTTACTTAATTGTCATGAAATATGTTGGAAATATGTGGAGAATATATTATTATTTTCATGCAAAATAATTATATATATTTTTATATAATAATGTGTTGAATAATGTGAATAATAATATACACATGATCATTATTATGATGATGAATATTATTATTATTATTATTATTATTATTAGATTTCAATCATTTATTAAAAGATAAAATGTTTCAGCGTGTGTTATGAATATGATGCATCAATATTATTGTCATTAATATTATTATTATGATTAACAATAAAATGTATTCATTTACAGTCTTTAATTAAAAATAAAATGTTTCGGTGTATATTATGAATAAATGTATAATATATTTTTATTATTATTAATAAAAACTTTTAATAGCTTACAATCAGTTATTAATAAAACATATTTCAGCGTGTATTATCAATAACTTCAATGCATTATTTAAAAAATTAATATTATTATTAGCTTGTATCATCCTACAATCATTTCATAAAAATCAAGCCATCCTTTATAATGCATTATTATTATTTATGAATTAATTAGATAAATATAGATCATGTTTTTGTGCGTATTAAGAGCCCTTTTATGATGCATGAAGTGAACTGGATAGATTGGTGCTCCTGCACACTGTGTTTCCTCTCCCAGTCCGCCGTGCCCCATGATGCTCCACCATCTGTCGCTGCGCTGACCAGTGCCTGAGAAAACCAGCTACATTTAGACTCTTGTTAGTGTGCGCTCAAGTGCACCGCCCGTTCCATATCGATATATCACACACCCTCTCTTAACATCCAGGCTAATGTACTGTCGCATCCCCTGGCGGGATAGCGCTAGTGTTAGCTCACAGCTATGCTATATTCAGTCCGATTAATGAAGCATCTGACGGAGGGAGTGTCTGCGATGAGGGAGCGCGCTGAGTGTGTGTGTTGAATAAATGTCGTGCATTGCACAAATTCCCACTCGCTTTAGCAGCGAAAGCTTAGAGGGCGTCACACGGCCCTTCCCTCCCTCCCTGCCCCGGGGCCTGAGCGGGACCTCTCGCAGCACTCAGCGGTTATGATTGGATAGTCTCGAATTAAAGCGTCCCGTCAGGACTAGGAATCATGTCCGCCCGCTGGCTGGCCGGTTGTCGTGGAAACCGTGTCCCAAGAGGAGGCCGAGGCTTGTCTACGAGGCAGGGAGAGAGGGATGAGCACAAAGATAAAGGGAGGAATAAAACTCCTTTCTGACAGCACAACAAGAGCATAAAACCTTTTAAACGGCGAGGAAGCGATAAACTCCTGAAAGTGGTGTTTCGTTGAACATTTAGAAAACCATCGAGACTTCACTTGGTCTGTTTTTGCATTGTAAAATGTGTCTGCAAATCATAATGCATTGCATCGCAACAGATCCTGTTGTGTTTGCGATAAATTATGTCTTTTTAACAAAGTTCGGGAGGAGCACGTTCAGGTAATTAACACGAGTGGTGTGAACTCCGCAATCAATGATAAGAGGTGTATATAGATTCAGCAATCTCACCTTTCTCCATTGATAGTTTATCAGCATCCCTCCACCACCCCTTCTCCACATTTCCAGTCCTAAACACTTACATAGGGGGAGCACTCTGGGTTCAGGCCAAAATCTGACCCTCCCCCGGACAGGACGCCAAATACGCATTTAATCTTATCAAATTTATTTTTATGTAACTGTGAACTCGTCAAACTAACGAAAGTGCCGTTTCATTGAACGTTTAAAAGGTGAGGATGCTAGATTTTGTGAGTTTTTGCATTATAAAATGTGTCTGCAAGTCCTAATGCAACATAATGCATTGCATCGCAACAGGAGCTCAAAATGTTGTGTTTGCGATAAATTAGCGAAAGTGGCAGTTCGTTAAACATTTACAATGCGAGGATGCTGTTTTTTGCTTTAAAATGTGCCTGCATTCGTAATACGACACAAGTATGAATTGCATCGCGACTGGAGTTCAAAAGTCCTATTGCTGTTTTGTTTGCGATAAACTAGCGTAATTGGCGTTTCGTTGAGCATTTAAAAGATGATGCCGCTGGATTTGGTGTATTTTAGCATGATAAAATGTGTCTGCAAGTCATAATGCAACCTAATGCATTGCATCGCAACAGAAGCTCAACAGTCTGCTCCAGTTTTGTTTGCGATAAACTAACGGAAAATGCTGTTTAGTTGAGCGTTTAAAAGGCGAGGATGCTCCATTTGGTGTTTTTGCATTATAAAATGTGTCTGCAAGTCATAATGCAACATAATGTATTGCATTGCAACAGGAGCTCAAAATGTTGTGTTTGCGATAAACTAACGTAATTGGCGTTTTGTTGAACGTTTAAAAGGCGATGATGCTCGATTTTGTGTTTTTGCATTATAAAATGTGTCTGCAAGTCATAATGCAACATAATGCATTTGCATCGCAACAGGAGCTCAAAATGTTGTGTTTGTGATAAATTAGCGCAAGTGGCATTTCGTTAAATATTTACAATGCGAGGATGCTTGTTTTTGTGCGTTTTGCACTTTAAAATGTGTCTGCATTCGTAATATCGACACAAGTATGAATGTGCATCGCAACAGGAGCTCAAAAGTGTTACTGTTTTGTTTGCGATGAATTACACGAAAGTGCTGTTTTGTTGGACGTTAAAAAGGAGATGACGATCCATTTTTTGTGTTTTTGCATTATAAGATGTGACTGCAAGTCCTAATGCAACATAATGGCCAATTTCGCTGGTACAGGAGCTCAAAATGTTGTGTTTGCGATAAATTAGCAAAAGTGGCTTTTCGTTAAACATTTACAATGCAAGGATGCTTGTTTTTGTGTTCTGCGCTTTAAAATGTTCCTGCATTCGTAATATGACACAAGTATGAATTGCATTGCAACAGGAGCTCAAAAGTCTGTTACTGTTTTGTTTGCGATAAACTAACGAAAGTGCTGTTTAGTTGAACGCTTAAAAGGCGAGGATGCACAATTTTGACATATTTAAACATTTCGTTAAATATTTACAATGTGAGGATGCTTGTTTTTGTGTTTTACACTTTAAAATGTGCCTGCATTCGTAATACGACACAAGTATGAATTGCATCGCAATAGGGAGCTCAAGCGTCCCATTGCTGTTTTGTTTGCGATAAACTAACGTAATTGCCGTTTTGTTGAACGTTTACAATGCGAGGATGCTTGATTTTGTGTGTTTGCGTTGTAAAATGTTCATAATACAACACATAAGTATGCATTGCTTCACAACGGAGCTCAAAGTCTGTAATTGTTATGTTTGCGATAAACTAACGAAAGTGGCATTTCATTGAGCTTTTAAAAGGCGAGGGACGCTCGATTTGGCGTGTTTTTGTATTATAAAATGTGTCTGCAAGGCATAATGCAACATAATTGCATTGCACCACAAAAGGAACCTGAAATGTTTTTGGCAAGAAACTAGTAAAAAGTGTATTTTCATTGAACTTTCTTTCTCCTCTTTTACTCAAGGTGCAAGCGAGGCCGCTGAAGAGAACGCCACTCAAACCAGCCGAAGAATGAAGCTGAAGGAATATTAAAACAGCAGAGAGGTAAAAACCTTCATGAGCTCAAACACCATCACACCATATTAACCTTCTGTTATTGGAAAGAAAAATCAGCTATATAATTTTATACAAGCTTATATAATTTTAAGAGTGTGTGTTTTCTTTTTTTCTCATATCATCTAGGATGTCATCTATCATTATTGATATGTTTTTTCCTGTCTGATCATTACAGGCTTAGTGTGCGTCCTAATGTGCTATTATATGATTTAATGAATGCTTTGAGGCAACATTTCTTTCTTTTGTTCATAAAGGTTAGTTTAGGAATATCTGTTTGTCTTTGGTAGTTTGAACACAAAACCCCCCATGAAGTGCTTAGTTTGTGTGTGTTATCATACAGAGATGCTTGAGTGTGTGCTGCTTGTTTGCTGTCACTGACCGTCTGGCTCTGGAGTGTGTGCCGCTATCAGAGGCCGAGCGGAGGCCGTTTGCTCAGATTATTTGCGGCCGGTGCCTGTTTCTTCTCAACAAGTGGAGAGCAGAGAAGGTCGGCACATTTGGACTCGTCGCCGCAGGCTATAAGCGAGTGAGAGCAATGCGATTGGCTGAATATTGCATGCCGTACCGCTGTAGAGCTGAGATACGGGTAAAGAGCTCATTTCTGCTTCATTACCCTTCACCGTCTTCCCTCGCCGCGGCAAACAGCGTTTATCCGTATGCGTGCTCATTGAACACGAGAACCGCGTCCGCTTGGGTCTTGTTTCTGCTGCTCTCCGTCAGCCAGGATCGCAATTAACCAAAGCGATGAATCTTTACTACACACAATAGGTCACGTCTACCCATTTTAAACAACACCACTAATTATCAGTGCTCTGATTATTTTTGGTGGTATTTAACTTTTTGAACATTGCAATGAACTTTACACGCTTCGGTGGTTCTTCGTGACTTTATTCGTGAGTATTTTTGCAGTGCGGCTGGAATGGGTGTGAATGTGCCATGGGCTCTATTTATATGCGGGCTGAAGTGTGTCGCAGGTCTGATCCGGGTCTGAATGCCAGAGATCTGCCGTGCCAGACCGAGTTAGAGTCGCTCGAGGGCACAGTGCATTGTGGGCAAATCCTGCAGGCGTGGGAGCCTCTGCAACACGGGGCCTGTTTGCTTTCGACCTCCATTGTGTTCACAGGACACACCAACACAAGCTGCAATAGAGAAGAGATGGACAAGATGGTGTGTTTGTCAGTGTCTTCTTGATTTTTGTTGGTGGAAATATGCAATCAACTAATTTGGACATTTGTGCACCTCTACACATGAATTATTTAATTATTATTAATATGAATATTTGTTAGTGAATGTACTGGTATAAAACAATATAAACTGTATAAAGCATGGTCTTTGTAGATTCCTAACCGACTAATAGCTGCTTTCCGTCCTGCTATGGATCAGTTCACTTTCAGGAGACACACACACACACACACATGTGGGGCTGTGTATTCAGAAGCATATTCTTCACACATTGGATCTGAAGATAAAAGCTAATGCATTTTCTGAGCGATGCAGAGACTGCATTTCAATAGCGTGTTTGAAAGGAGGTCCCCCAAGGCTCTGTCACGAGGCCCCCTACAATTGATGTGTTTTCCCCAAAAACGTGGTGAGCGAGAGCCTCCATTGTTTTTTTTCCTCTATTTGTCAGTAGTAAATACTGTGTAAGGGTCCATTCACACTAAGAACGATAACTATAATGATAAAAATATTGTTCTGAATGTGAAAGAATACATGGTAAAATATGTTCAATTTACGGTAAAATAGCAGTAGCTGTTTTTGCCAGAAATTTACCGTATAAAATACAGTTGCAAGGCTTTACGGTAACAAGGTTTTGTGGGAATGTCAATTTACGTCAATGAGTTGTTCATTTTCACTTTCAAAAACTGTAAATTTAACGGTGTTTTACAGTAAAATTAAATGAAATTTACCATTAGATCCATCACGGTTATTTACCATATTTAGTAAGGAAAGGTTCTATTAACCAATTAACAGTTTTTCACTCTAGCATTGTTAGTCTTTTACCGTTAAAATCACTATCTTTTTTACAGTGTAGCGAGTCCACACCGCAACTATTAACAATAACGGCAAAGAAAAACAGCATCGTTGGAATCACTTTCAGAGTTTGCTTTCCAGCTGATGATTGATAAAAAACATTTTGCAGGATGATTCGACGGCCAGTACGAATCCATCCTGCTTTCAGATTACAGACCACAAAACTGCAGCGCAAGATTAAAATAAACAGAACGATATCGTTATAGTGATCTCTCCTTTTTTATTTTCCTTTGTTTGCTGCTTGTATTAGTCATTTTGAATCATTTTGCAACAGGGTCTCTTTGGTAAGATATTATTAGCTATATCACCTAGCCTTTCCAGCCTGAGTGTTTGTATGAGATAAATCTTGTGATATAGTGTGTGCGTGTCAGGCTGGAGCAGATATGTGCTGATGAGTTCCTCTCGGTGGCAGGCGGAGTGTTTGCACTGCAGTGCTGCGGTGTAGCGGCCCTCTGACCTGCTGGGTAAACAACCAGAGAGTCTCTGACTCCAAATAAGGCCAACACATCCACGGCACAGAGCAGAGGCAACCTGCCATCCTTTACAGCTCACTGAACACACACACATCTCTCACTCCTGAGTTACCCTTTCTTTCCGTTACTGTCCTTCGGTAGCCTGACTTCTCTCCTCGCGTGTATTATTAAATGGAAATCCTTTCATCATTTACTCACCCTCGTGTTGTTCCAAACCCAAATGTCTTTCTTCTGTAAAATATAAAACGAGATATTCAGCAGAATGTTTACGCGGCTACAAAACGCACACAGTGATCAAAGCCAGTCAAATCCCAGATCGGAGTGCAAAATAAGTGTAGTCCATAAATGAGCACTATATTCATAATCACATAATCTGATAACCATATTTGTGCACATTCAAATATTCCACAGGAACATGTTGCACCAATATTTGATTCCAATTATGGTTGATTACACACATTTGAATGTGTAATGGAGAGACTGCATTTCTGTAATGCTTTTAAAGGAGGTCCCCCAAGGCTCTGTACGAGGCCCGCTACAATTGATGTGTTTTACCCCTAAAACTTTACCCCTCTATTGTTTTTCTCCTTTGTTTTAGTGAATACTGTGTTAAAGGAGTAATTCACTTTTAAAAACACTTTTGCTGATAATTTACTCACCCCCATGTCATCCAAGATGTCCATGTCTTTCTTTCTTCAGTCGAAAAGAAATTAAGGTTTTTGATGAAAACATTCCAGGATTTTCTCCATATAATGGACTTCAATGGGATTCGAAACGGTTCAAGGTGCAAAAGACAGTTTCAGTGCAAACTGTTCAAAGGGTTTTAAACGATTCCAGATGATGAATAAGGGTCTTATCAAGCGATCGCTCATTTAATAAATAAATAACAAAGTTTTAGTTTTATAAGCTCAAATGCTCGTCCTTGCTCTGTTCTGTGATGCGTGTTCGAACTCGTTCATCAAAATGAACGAATCTTTTTTGGTCTCATTTGGTTCATTCAACGAATGAAATGAACGAATTGACTCGGGAAAAGATTCGTTCATTTTGAGGAACGAGTTCAAACAGGAGAGTCACAGACGCGCATCACAGAACAGAGCAAGGCGAGCATTTGAGCTTATAAAACTTAAACTTTGTTATTTAGTTTTTAAATGAGCGATCGTTTTCACTTGATAAGACCCTTATTCATCGTCTGGAATCGTTTAAAGCCCTTTGAACAGTTTGCACTGGAACTGTCTTTTGGACCTTGAACCGTTTGGACCTTATTGAAGTCCATTATATGGAGAAAATCCTGGAATGTTTTCATCAAAAACCTTAATTTCTTTTCAACTGAAGAAAGAAGGACATGGACAGTTTGGATGACATGGGGGTGAGTCAATTATCAGCAAAAGTTTGATTAAAAGCGAACTACTCCTTTAAACATGCCTTTAATTAATTTTTTTTACTTTTTTTAACTAAATACATTTTCATGTTTGTATTATTAATCAGGACCAGTCAAATTCCAGAAAAGTGTAGTCCATAAATGACTTATTTCAAGTCACATTATCTGATAACCATATTGTGCACATTCAAATATTCCACAGGAACATGTTGCACCAGCATTTGATTACACTCATTTTAATATGCAACGGAAATTTGAGAGCTGAGAGATTTTAATAATTACATGTTATATTTCATACTTTTACATTCAATTATAAATGATTTTGCGCTGTCCCTAAGCTCTAGGATGAATATAGTGCATGCGATTATAGTGCAGACTAATTTAATACTTTATATTTAATTTCAGAAGATGAATACAGTCAGTGTATGTTTTTTTTCTAATGGAAAAGAGGAAAAACAATCTACTATAAATTCCTTTTGTGTTCCTTGGAAGATAGAAAATCTTTGTGTTTCTTGGAAGATAGAAGATAGAAGATAGGCTTTGAAATGATGTGAGAGTGAGTATATTTTTGGGTAAACTACTTCTAAATCCATTTTCTTTCAGTCTCTTTGGCGTCGTCTGAAATCCACTGCCTCGACGGTTCTACTCCTCACAATAGGAATGTTGTTTGCTTTTGGCTTTTAGTTTTGAAAAATGCTTTTGCCTTTTAAGAGTCTTTCTGCTGTTATTCTACAGAGCGACGGACCGCAGGCAGCCTGTGGCATCCACCAGTGTCGGATTTCATTTTTGTGGCCACTCCCCCTGTTCCACTGACCGTTAGCTGCAGAAAGCACAGTACATCTCTGGTTATTTGAGCTTTTGAACTGGCTCTCCCTGTGAGGGAACAATGACCTCACCTTTGCATCATTTGAAAAATAGTCATATTCTTCTTCATTCAAAAGCAACAAGACGGTCGCTTTAATATTTATGATGCCGATCGCAATGACCTCTCCTTTCACTGTGAATATATAGACCCCTTTGTGTGTGTGCGGACTGTCTGTAATGAATTCATAATCTCTGCAGTGGGTCTTTGTAGATTCCTATCAGACAGCAGATAAGACGGTGCAGTTGCACTCTAATAGCTGTCAGTCTGCTTTCCTTCCTGCTATGGATCAGTTCACTTTCAGGAGACACACACACAAACGTGAAGGGCTGTGTATACAGAAGCATGTTCTTCACACAGTGGATCTAAGGATAAAAGATGATGCATTTTCTAGCGATGGAGAGACTGTATTTCTGTAGCGTGTTAAAAGGAGGTCCCCCAAGGCTCTGTACGAGGCCCCCTACAATTGATGTGTTTCCCCCAAAACTCTACTGTCAAACACGCCCAAAGTTTTGAAAGCACCTCAGAAAGGCACGTTTTCTTCAAAGTTCGGCATTCCCAAGCCTCAGAAAAACAGCCATTAAATACACTGCAATCGAATGTGCCCTGGAGCTACTCATGGAAGCTATTACAAATTATAGTGACACTAAATAGTGCTTTTGTGACTTGTCTATTAGCTTCACATATGCTAAATTCGATTAAGCTTTGTGAATTGCTTTTGAAAAATACAATATAATGAAGCTATATTTAGCAGGTCCATCTCTAATGGTTTAGCTTTAATACCCCCAGTTTTGACCTAATTATGCATCTCCCTCTAAAACAGTAGTAAGCCATACAATGACAATATAAAATATGAATTGGCTGCTCTTTACAACATAGACGTTCCAAACCCGCACACTGAAATGGGAAAGAAGAAAATATTTCCAGCATACAATGCTCGTTATTGTCTTATGGATTGGCTATAGGTCGAGTGGTAAGTGATCTTTATCATTTCCCCCAGCGTCCTCAGAGATTGCCACCAGGAGATTGTGGGGACGCGCTGTAGCATTCAATTTATAAGCCTGATTAAACTAGGCAAGTGTGAGTAAGAAACATGAGGGAAATCAACATAAAATCACAGCAACGCTTTACATGGCGTTCCTGCTGATTGGGTCCCGGTCCTTTATGATGGCACAGATCACCGTGGCCCTTAAATAAAGAGGAGAATGCGTGTAAACAATACTCAGGGCTTCTCTGTAAAGGATGAGTTATTGTTCATTGTTTGGTGCTGTAACGGGCGCAGGCCTTCAACTCAACACAATATGTCTCTGATAAACACCCAATGATGTATTTTTAGTTACTTTATTTGAATACACTGTACATAGTCTTTAGTTTTTTCTGGTTCACTCATTTAGGGTTGGTTAATATTTAAGTCTGATTTCTTGATTTCTTTAAAACTGTGACCGTTATAGTTAGGATAACGTAACAGCGTTTAGGATAGGATATATTAAACACCGTTTGTTTTATAGCTAGAAACATGTATAGCTAATTAGCTGCACGCTAAAACATGCTAGGTTGTTTTAACTCAAATTTGGGTCAAATATGGACAAACCCAAACGTTGGGTTAAAAAATGTAATTAAAAAATGTTACCCAAATGGCTGGGTTTGTCCATATTTTATCCAAAAGTTATGAAACAACTCAGCATTCTCTGGTTACTATGAAAATTCTTTTCACATGAGGTAAATAAGCACAAATTGCCAATTATAAAGAAAACGAATCTGATTAGGGTCAGTTTATTCCCTCCCGAATTCTTATTTTGGTGGTGGGATGGTTTTAGCGAGGGTTTCAAATGACAGATAGTTCATCTGTGCGCGCTCACTCACCGTGTCGTGAACGCGCAGAGGCCTCCCCCTCCTCCTCCGCTGTTTTGGGAAGGTGAGCGAGCGGGAGAAAAGGGGGCAAAAGAAACCCCTACCAAACTGCCCCTACCCCCAGTCGAAGTCCCGGACCTGGAAAAGAAGAAAAGAATCTGATCCAGCTCTGGGACGCGGTGGACCGACAATCGAGCGACATTTAAAGCTATTTTTTAAAGCGCGTGTAGAGTTTCGTGCGCTCTTGGAGGGTTTACGCACGGACGCCGTCGACATGGCACGGAGAATTGTTTCTCCCGTTGAAAACTTCGCGTATCCAAGGAGTTATCGGACCCCATCTCTGTTTTACATGGATGCAACATAGGACGCTTTTAAGAGGAGTTACATGGTCGCACCGCATCTGCATCGATCCGAAACAAACTTACGTGGACGTGTTTGGAACTATTGTAAGTAAACATCATTTTCTATGGTCATTTTAATCCTTAAAATCGTTCATGTATACTTTTCGCCAATTTTCTTTTATGATTTTATATTTTCCGATCACTTTGTGTACATCGGAATGTCTTGTTTTTATGCATATGTTCAGGTTTTTGAGTAAATGGGTTTTCAGATGCATTATTAGGCTGTTTTTATTTCCTTCATGTTCTGTGTGGGGTCTTTGAGACCCCCTGTACTTTTTCAATAGCTTCAGAACTTAATGACTTTTCCTCTTTGAGGAGCATATTTTTCATAGAGGACTTTTGAAATGTTGCATTCTTCTGTTTGGAGTCTCTGAGACCACAAATATAAAACTATAAAGAAAAATGCATGCAATGAAATGCACACCATGGCTGTTCACTTTTGACAGTTTAGATTTGTTTTATTGCTATTTTTTTAATTTTGTTAATGTCAATTTGACCCCGTACTATTCTGGGGAATGCTTTGAGATGAAGTAGAGAGTTAATGCTTTAAAAAAATCTGGAATGAGAAAACATTTTTTGATTAGGTTAGAGGAATGTGTTTTATTTTTGTCTTAATTTTGTGAAATTACTGCAAATAAGATGTTGAACATTAAGTCAGTCTCAGGTAATGAGGGATATTGGATAGTAATGGCCACATTGAAATTAGCTGCTAATGTGGAAATGTGGAGTAGAAAATAATTACACATTTTTTTGGGAAGATTGTGCATTTTGGTTTTGAATAGGAAGTAATTATTGCAGATAACGTTATTGCACTCTATTCATCAAGAGTTGTTCTCACAAAACTATTAAACTGAGGACTATTAAACATGGCTTTTTAGCCCAGTTGTGCCATGGCCTACAGTCTAGCAGTTTAATGTTTACTCTCATTTGAAGCTGTACATGCATTCACTCAGTAAAGGTTCTAGCGAGACGGATTGAAAGCTTAGTGCAGGTATTGTCTCGATTCATTTAGTCACCGATAATACGGGCCTCATTAATCACTGTAATGTGACGTTCAGGGGTCCCTTATCAGAATGACTCTGGACTGAAGTGGTTTTGCTTTTGAGAAAACTTTGGCTCAACAGTTTGCTTTGATCTGAAAGAAATTTCGATGCAGACTTTGTTGATGTCTCATCCTGTAACTTTGATGGCAAAGAAACGGCCATTATAGATCCTTTCATGAAATTCGTACCAGCTTATTTTTGAGCATCAATGGCAAAAACGTGTTTGTTTTCACAGTCAAAATCAGGCTTTGTTCTTTGCTGCAACTTGCAAACTCGCAAGGATGTTGTAGATTCTAAATGTCACTATAATTGGACAATTCATCACTGCTGATCACTGTCAGATCTTGAGAGACGTTAAGACAAATGCGTAGGAACGCGGCCAAACAGAAGCCGTTAGCCGTGACTGCGGCCTATAGACCTGTAGTTTGGCTCGTTTTTCTTTTGTGGCTAAACAATAGTGTACAAGAAATCAATAAAGACATGTGGTGTGAGAATGAAGGAATGTAAAAACTTGGTTTGGCGAACTAACTTTGATTTCCCGTGTGCACTCTGTGTCACCTTTGGACGAAAAGTTAATTGAATTGAGCTGCGGATATGAGTTCTGGTGAAATGTCTTTTGTAAGGTGTCTTCCCAAGGTTTTGAAATTCATTTCTGCAAAGTTATTCCTTACGGTGTGGCGTCTTTTTTTGGTGGGTGTGTTTTCCACACTTATCGCGGTAACCTTTTCCCCCATTTTAAATAGGGATCAAAGGACAATGCCTCAGAGAGATTCTGGACACGCAATGCCAAAATAAATATTCTCCAGACTTTAGAGAAAAGAGAAGGGCAGCGCTCTTGCACTTGCGAGCATTACAGATATAGCCTCTTGTTTATGTGAGCTAGAGTAGCTAATGATGCTAAATATAAAATGTGTCTCGTGCTTTAAATGAACAGCATCCCTCTTTCATTTTTTAGCATTAGAGACCTTGTAAGGTGTCCTATATCACTTCCTAAGGTAAATAAAGTGTTGTTTGATAGAATAGTGTTGCGCACAGCCTCATATTCATTGGCGCCATGGTGCAGGAAATGCTAATGGAGTGGTAGAAATATCAAAACAACAATTATACAAAAAGCTCACTCTCAATGTGGTTATTGTAGCCCTTGTGTGCCAATGTGATCGCAGTCGAAGATAAAATTAGGCGAGTTTGTGTAAGAGCGAGAGCAGTGCAATTATCAGCTTGGGTTTTGAATGGCAGATGCAGTGGTGGCGGTAATGGCAGCTGCGCTGCAGCTCCTCACATTATCAGCAGAAAAGGGAGGGAGGAGAGATGTTCGCCTAAGCTCTGCCAGCTAATTGTGTTTATTCCTCTTAATTTGTCCCGAGTGCTAAATCGGTGCTCTTCAGCTCACGGTGGGTGCAATTTGTCTGGTGCTTATAAAAGAACAAGGCCCGTGTCTTTGAAATGAGCTCTTCTGGTCTTAATGCGTCCGTAGCTTGCATCCACACGCACGGCCGGGCAGAAGGAGCCTTGGCCTCCTCGTTTTGCCACGGTTTTGCAGCTCTCCTCCACGACCTGAGGGACAAGCGGTCAGTCTGATGGAATTATCCAACACTTGTTCCTAGAGAAAATCGCAACATTGTCCGTGACAGGCCTTGTTGAAGATGAGGAATAGCCTCTACTGGTAAATTATATTAACTCTCTGGCCTGTGTTGCCCATTCAGTCCAACAGGTTAGCAGCAAATCCAAGATAAGACGCCGAGCAACCCACCCCTGCTGACGGATTGATCCATCTCGTCCCAAAGTTTAATTTCATCTCACGGTTGGCCAGTTGCCTTGGTGACAGCCGCAGGACTGATCGTCCGGTCTCTGGATACTCAGTACTGCAGTGGTGCTGATAAAGCCGACAGCTACTACCTTCTCCCCACTCACCCTAGCAAGGCCTAAGCTTAAACCCCTCACCGCAAGACTGGATTTCAAACCAATGATATGCTCTGCTTGCTCTGATGCTGCTGTGATAGTGCGTTCATTACGGTAGGAGGGCATTACACACCCGCCACCCAACCTCTACCCCTCCCACCGGCCTCGATGTGTTTAGCTGATGCATTGAGGGTACTTGTTGTTTACCCCCAGTCCCCACCATGACGATATTTATGCTTTCTGCTCTTTAAGTATGATGACCAGCTGGCACTCCAGGTTGATGGGCATCCCGCCCATCCCTGGGGAGTTTAGACAATGCAGATCGGTCATAAACACGCCCCACCTTGGCTTCAATTTGAGTGATGACCCCTACGAGGGTTGTGGAGACGGTCCCCACCCTGTTCTTCATGGCTGGAGGTCAAGATGCCATCTGTGATTGGTCTGCTTATTCTCCACTTTGGCTCGATGGTTTACAGACCCCAGTGAACCAGATTGAAGGGTTGGGTCCTTATTTGATAGACTTGGAGTGCGTGTGACCTTTCTGTAGGGCGACTTCAAATGAGCAACAAAGTCACTGTGAATCCAAAGCTGAGTCCTCTTGAATATCCCATTTGCCAAATTAAATGCTTCTAGTTTAGGGATGTGTGCTAGTATAATATTGTTATCCGGGGCCTTGCTTGTTGAGGCCTGGGGTGATTGAATTTGCTGGGGCAAAGACGGGCCGTTGGTTCGGGAAGGATTTGTTTGGGACCAAGCAGAGTTGAAGGGGTTTATAGTGACCCTATAGAAACCTCAGAGCCCAGTTAAGGGGACAGTTTTCAGGATGAGGGGCTTTTTCATGTGCTAAAAGCTGCTAATCCGCTGGCCTTTGTATGAGAGCAGAAAGCTCGGGGCAAGATGGGAAAGCCATGGCTTTCAGAGCCCGGTCTTTTGTTGTCATTTCACCCAAATCAGGGGACATCTGTTAGGATCGGGGGTAGATTCCCAGCTGACGGTGGAGAACGGGGATGGAGGAGGAGGGAGGGAAGGATGAGATGCGCTGGTGGGGGTGGGAATGTTGAGGGCTGATGGATGTGTGTAATTGTTTGTAATGCAAGCATGAAAACATGGGCCTCAGGGAGCCGGAGCCACATTTGTATGTGTGTGGACAGAGGGGCCTTGTAGTTATGAAACAGTCAGTCAAGTGTAGATGGGGTTAAACACAAGTAAATACCTGCCTGTCAATGCAAGCCATGCTCCCTTAATTAGGAATGACAAAATGGTTTGACAGCAGAGAAACAGGGAGCGCTATAGCCTCTAACTAGCACAAATGTCAACATGTGATTAAGCTCGGTTGGAAACTCATTACGTTCCTGAAACGCAGATCTGTTATTCAATAAAAAAATTACATCTCTTTTTGTTCGAGTCAATGCTGAATTAGCGTGATCTCACTCAAGTACACTTTTTCCATTTGCATCTCACGAAAAAAGAATTTCACAAGAAAGCATTTCACCCAAACAAATTATATTTTGCATTAGCAAAAGCGTCTTTGTTTAGGTTTTGTGACATTATTGTACTTACAGTTAAGCACATTTTCCCTATAAATTCCTATTTATTGTCTTTCTAAATATGATTTCAGGTTTTGTGTGCAAGCACAAAGAGTTAAAGGTAGAAAAACATTGTTCAATCCAGCATGGCATTTCGATTATGGCACTCTGTAATTATTGCTTCGAGTGAACCAGGACGCGTTTTACACGATTGAGTCAGGGATGCTATGGATTCTGCGTCAGCGGGGCGTAAAAGAGCTAGAGCGAGTGCGAAGGAGTTCACTCTCTCTGTCTCTTCAAGCGAGAGGGAAAGATGATTTGCTATGTGCAGAACATCCCCCAACCTTGCCCTCATGCGATATGACATTTTGACGTGTAAATACAAGGCCTCCAGGACGCGCGGTCCTCGGGCTGATAACATCATTATCTCTGATGTAATTGCTGCATTGAGATGCCACCTGAAGAATTGGTGTGTTCGGATACGATGCATCACCTCTGGCCGACAACATGTTTTTTGTGCTACTTTTCAGACTTTTAGCCCCTGCTATTGGGAAAATAATTGGAAAGTTAGATCAACTTGTGTTTATTGTACTGTATGCACAAGTAATCCATTTTAAAAGTAATACTGCCTCTGGCGGGGGGAAAACAACCTGCCAATATTGCGAGTCCAGATTACTTTGTGCCAGGATGGCGGTCATCTTATTTGTTTGTTTTCCTAGAGGCCTCCGTTGCGTTTTGAAGTTTTCGTATTCTCCCATTTTGCTCATAAATGAGGCATGAAGCCATACTCGGTGTTTTGTCACGTAAGTGGGGATTTGCAGGGAATGAAATCCCGCCACAGAGATTACCGAGACTAATATCACCTTGCGATCTCCTTTTATTAGCTCCATTACATCCCCCGTATTCTGACCTTGTTTCGGCATTGACTGCAGCTCTTACATGGACGTTTTATCTGCCCGTTGGGGACAGGATGGAGCAGAAGGGGAAAGGGTTGAATCACAGACAGCGTGAATGAATGAGGAGATGAATTGCGTGTTATCTTCCGCCTGCCTATTCAGCGTGTGATTGGGTAGGCGATTATGTCGACAAACAGAAGGGTGTAGCCTGCGCGGGCGGATTACAGTCGGCTAAACGAACGAGAGAAGATGCGTTGGATAAAACATGAATGCGGTATTTGAACACAGACACGTCTCTTGCTTTGGGTATATTAGGAAAATTGTTTTTACAACTTAAATCAGAAAACTTTAGCTGTCCGTTTACACAACAACTGTGTTTTGGGGGCCTGAAAATGCGAACTTTTGCGAATTATTTCTACAAAAACATGAATTTATTAATGTATTATGTGTTCACTCTATAGGCTTGTAGTTACTTTACAAAGTGACATCGCCATTTAGTGGCCTGGCTGCATTATAAAACGTTTATATTAATTTTTCGCAAATCGTTATGACAACGTTGTCTGTTCCTTTGAAAAACGCAACAGAAAAACATTACCATTCTTGAAGAACGATAACGTTAGCATTTAAGTAAAGTGCGATACTTAAAGACAACAAAATTGAGTTTCTTAAATGACCTTGTTGTGATTTACACTGAAAAAAGATGGTGGAAAAGAATTTTCACTTAGAAATTAGAAAAAATAAATGTTTCAATGCTTTTGCGTTTTCTCACAAAAGTTTTGAGTTTGCTTGCGAAACTTTTTGCACCATCGTAAAAACGTTTGCGTTCCTTCGTGAAACATTGAAATGCGTAAATCTTTCCATCCATCTTGTATTTTTTTTTCCCATCTCCATGTCCCTTTAAGGGCACCAGGATTTTTTTCATTATAAAATCAGTTTTATTTACAAACTCAAAGTGTTTTTTAGCTTGAAAGTTTACTTTTAACTTGCTAATGTGTCGCTTTACAAAAGTCGCTAATCAGCATTGCTAATGCCCTTTTTGTGTGGCTTTTCATCTGCCTTTTTACCTTTTAATAAGTGTGCATGTCATATGTGCACAAACTCTTGAATAGAGTCTGCAGCCTTCAAGCGCAGCTAATAAGCTAAGAGGGCCTGTACATTGTAAATCACTATGCTCATGTTCTTCTAAATAGTCGTCGGAGAGAGACGTGCTAGTAATTCGTAGCAGAGGGCAGCCTTGTTTGAGTTTAGCGCGACAGGCTTTGAAAGTGATGGATGGCCATCTTTCTCTTTGTTTATCTCTGCAGATATCTGAGTCTCAAAAAGCATGAAAGCGGGAGAAAGATCTGAGAAATCAAACTAAATTTATTCAGCCGAGAGATCCGAAGGTCAAGCAAACACGTTTTTGTGTGTGTGTGTGTGTGTCGGGCCCCATGATTCAATTACTAGATGTTTTGAGAGAGGATTTGTGTTGCTCATTGGCAGGCGTATCATGAAGGACATTTTATCTTATGATTCAAGTGCAAAAGAATTGAGACATCTGATAGGAATATTACTTATATGAATAAAACAGATCACAGATTGTTGTTTTGTAGCTTTTGTGAGAGGTTCTCAATCGATGTAGACCGGAGGTTTCAGATTTCAGTTCACTTGGATTCTGTTTGCTGTGTAGCTCCGCCCACTCTGGAATCTCATTGGTCCAAAATCCTGTTATGCATAAAACATTAAATAGCTTCTGATTGATTGTGATTGTTGTGAATTAGTTTCATGGTTATCGTGGAAAGACGATATATATATATATATAAAACATTTTTTTTAAATGTATTTATTTAATTTTCCCCTGTAGCTCAAAAAGTAGAGCGTTGGCGCTTGCAACGCCAAGGTCATGGCTTCGATTCTCAGGGAATGAACATATGATTGTTTGTCCTTATCTTTAGTAAATAAGTATAATTATAACATTGGAATTAGTACTGTGTATACGATAAGAAAACTAAGTCGAATGATTAATATATATTTTTTCAAATAAATGAATTTAATGATTTTGTTTTAAGCATTTATTTTTTTTGTTCTTTAATAAATAAACCAATAAATATATAAATTACCTTGGATGTATCATGTGTATGTGGTAAATAATCAGTCAGTTGATAAACTTTTCATAATAGCTTTAAAAAATAATTTTTTTTGTGTTTAATAGTTTGTTCTAATGTATAATAAATAGCCTGAATTTAGTTTGTACCGTGTGTGTATGATAAAAAAGCCTGTCAGTTCCAGTATTTCAGATTCCTGTGTGTGTGTTTAGCGTGTTTTCCCCGTTAATGATGACTGCAATGTCTCCTGACAGGAGTTTTAAACACAAGACAAGCAAAAATCAGCAATGAACCCTATAAAATCAGCATGCATTCGTGTCCACGGAGCGTTTGCAGGCATCTGAAAAGAGCGTATCGATTTCCCTGTCCGTGCCAAACATGCATCGCACGCACACACACACACTCTCCGGAGTAGGAGTGTTTGGCAGCTCTCGATGAGATGCATGCGGCAGCTCAACATCAGAGAGACTCCTGGCTTTGTGTCTGCGCTCCCGCAGTTCACGGGGTGAGGAGAGACTCGCGGCTCGTGTGGAGGAGGGTGGCGTGTATGTGGAAGCCGTGTATTAATAATCTCTCGCTCCATAGATTCACCGTGGGCTTAATCTCGCCGGTACGTGCTGCGTTTTAGAGGTCAGAACCAGACGCTGGGCTTCTGAAGGCCTGTGTTTCTGCTTGGGCTCCGACACCAGACCTGCTGAGACGGAGTTCAGTGCATCACATGATCTGCTGTTTTGTATTTAAAGGGGTGGTATAATGACCTTTTCACAAGATGTGAAATGTCTTCGATGTCCCCAAATTGTAATTTTTTGAGGGTGAACAAAAACACACTGTTTTGTGTCTGTTCCTTTAAATGCAAATGAGCTGCTGCTCCCTGCACCAGGAGCGGAGCTACAAGAGAAATTCAGTGAAAATTTCAAAAACTTTTAGGCTGTGTGTCCTCAAAAGTGTTTTTCCACGCACCTGGCGTATGTTTTCAGTTGTTTTCAATGGGAACGCCGCGTTTTTAAACGCCATGGGCGTAACGAGGTGCTGAGCGTTTTTTTTTCACGCTGAAGCGCAGAGCGCCCAGCTTTTTTTACTGGTCGTAGAGAGTTGAAAAATTTTCAACTTTGGATAAAACGCAGCGCTCATCACTGTCACTTCTTACCCAGCCGTCCAATCACAGTGGAGGAGGGGCGGGACTAAACCACACTGACCAACTGTCACAACATTCAAACTGTACAACGACCAGCATAGCTAACCCTACAAAATGGATGAAAAATTATTTTTAGTATGAAACAAATTTTCTGTGAAATCAGTTACAAGTAAACTGTGCTGCGGATATTCTGTATCATAGCAAAGAAACATCTCAATGGAAAAAAACGCTGCGCTGATAAAACGCTCTCAAGTGCCCAAAGCTCGAAGCGTCTGGTGTTTTCAGCTGGCTAAAAACGTTTCGGTGGACACACGGCCATAGCCTTTCATGTTTAAACCAGAATCTGACAATGAAGAGACTCGTGAATGGTTAGGGTTAGGGTTAGTTAGGTTAGGGTTAGCCACCACTTTTTCAGGGTGAGCAAAAACGCACCGTTTTGTGTCTGTTCCTTTAAATGCAAATGAGATGCTGCTCCCGGCGCCAGGGGCGGAGCTACAAGAGAAATTCGGCCAAAATTTCAAAAACTTTTAGCCTTTTATGTTCAAACCAGAGACTCAAGTAGAAGTGACAACATGTAGAAGCAACAGGACATTTCTGAATGGTTAGTTGATGAATTTATGTAGCTTGATAATCTATAAATGGTGTCCGGGGTGGGGTTTATGTAAATGTTAGGGGTTGTGATGTCACTTGTGATGTCAGTTTGTTGTAGTCCTTAAAAAGCGACTTCTTAAAAGCATATCTTTCCCTTTGCTTTGAACTTTGAGTGTCGTAACTTTGCTGTTTAAGCATAACTGAAATCATTATCAACCACCGCTTTTTTTCTATAATGTCCGGTTTTAATGATTTAATTACACCCATTTTCTGGTACTCTGTGTTCATATGATCAAACACACCAGTCACACTGCAGTGGCGTCTGGGATTTTCCGCTGGTTATGCGTGGGATCTGGATCTTGTGATCTGGCCCAAATGAGAAGGGTAGCGGAATCACGTTTGAAATAGCTCTGGCCTATCGCGCGTCTAAACGCTGCAGCTCTCAGTGCTGTTTGGAAGTGGTAGTGTGTGCTAGTTGGTGATCTATGTGTAGTGGCAGAGGAATAGATCCACTCTCCCATGGGCGTCTGGCTTATTACAGTGTGACCAGTGAACAATGGCTGTATACGCTACATTTATCTATTTGTGTCCTCCGGCGATGTCCAGCGCCACATTCATCCGAGCGGCTCTGGATAAAGCTGAATCCACCCTACGCCGAGTCACACTCGATTATCAGAGCCGGCGATGTGCTCCGATATTCTGTCACCTCCTAATTAAAGGCGGTCTGCAGTTTTTCCTAAATAAAGTCAATGCCCGGATGGATCAATACACAGGCTCAGCAGGCGCTCTCCACCAAATACGGGTCTACCTTTTTAAAAAGCACTTTTTTCTTTCCCCATGGGAAATCTTTCGGAAAATGTTGTTCTCAGGATGTCATTGATTTTAAAGGGTCCACATGATGTCACGGTTGTATCTAATAGTTACTGCTCTGAAGAAACATGGGATTGGTGCCTTTATTGCTATAAAACGTAATGAGAACCCCATTTATAATATATTTTAAAGTGTAATGTATTCCTGTGATCAAAGCATCTATAACTCCAGTCTTCAGTGTCACATGATCCTCCAGTAATCACTGTAATATGATGATCTGATGCTCAACAAACGTTTCTGATATAATGTACAATTTTCAAATAAATGAAATAGAACTTTCTATTCTTCAAAGTATTTAGATTGTCATAATATTTCACAATATTACAGTTTTTTTGTTGTATTTTTAAACAAATAAATACAGCCTAGTTGACCAAAAGCATTCTTGTTTCCGCCATAGAATGAAAAATAAAAAGGTAATTGTGACTTTTTATCTCACAATTCTGACTTTTTTTCTCAGAATTGCGAGATGGAAAGTCGCAATTGCTAGATATATAAGTCAGAATTGCGAGATATGAAAGTCAGAATTGCGATGATATAAAGTCACAATTGCGAAATATAAAGTCACAATTGCGTGATGTAAAGTCAGAATTGCGAGATATGAAGTCAGAATTGCGAGATATAAAGTCAGAATTGCGTGATATAAAGTCGCAATTGCAGATATAAAGTCAGAATTGCGTGATCTAAAGTCACAATTCGAGATATAAAGTCAAAATTACGTAATATAAAGTCGCAATCGCGAGATATAAAGTCAGAATTGCGTGATATAAAGTCGCAATTGTGAATATAAAGTCAGAATTGTGAGATATAAAGTCAGAATTGCGTGATATAAAGTCGCAATTCCGAGATATAAAGTCAGAATTGCGTAATATAAAGTCACAATTGCGAATATAAAGTCAGAATTGCGTGATGTAAAGTCAGAATTGCGTGATATAAAGTCAGAATTACGAGATATAAAGTCAGAATTTACGTGATATGAAGTCGCAATTGCGAATATAAAGTCAGAATTGCGTGATATAAAGTCGCAATTGTGAGATATAAAGTCAGAATTGTGAGATATAAAGTCAGAATTGTGAGATATAAAGTCAGAATTGCAAGATATAAAGTCAGAATTGCGATATAAAGTCAGGAATTGTGTGATATAAAGTCAGAATTGTGAGATATAAAGTCAGAATTGTGTGATATAAAGTCAGAATTGCAAGATATAAAGTCAGAATTGCGAGATATAAAGTCAGAATTTCGAGAGATATAAAGTCAGAATTGCGAATATAAAGTTAGAATTGCGAGATATAAAGTCAGAATTCGCGAGATATAAAGTCAGAATTGCGAGATATAAAGTCAGAATTGCGAGATATAAAGTCAGAATTGCGAGATATAAAGTCGCAATTGCGAGATATTAAGTCAGAATTGCGACATATAAAGTCAGAATTGCAGATATAAAGTCAGGAATTGCGTGATATAAAGCCAGAATTGCAACATATAAAGTCAGAATTGTGAGATATGAAGTCAGAATTGCGAGATATAAAGTCAGAATTGCGAGATATAAAGTCAGAATTGTAGATATAAAGTCAGAATTGCAAGATATAAAGTCAGAATTGCGAGATATATAAGTCGTAATTGCGAGATATTAAGTCAGAATTGCGACATATAAAGTCAGAATTGCGAAGATATAAAGTCAGAATTGCGAGATATAAAGTCAGAATTGCAAGCTTCCATACATAAGAGACTTCTTCTAAAAACATTAAAAATCGTATTCATTTGAACAGCAGTGTGTGCGTCATGATAATTTAGGGCTGATTCGTGAGAGGTGTGTTACGAGTCGACGACATGACCCAATGCTGTGTGTAGACTATGAGATGATGAAATGATCTGTTGGGATTTGTGTGTGTGTGTGTGTTGTTCATGTGTGTGCGTGTGTCGGTGAAGGCAACAGCGTGTGTGCTGGCGGGGAGCTCCGGTCGGTGTGGAATGAGGAGGCGAGCGTGTGAGTGTATGTGATGCACTCATATCCGCCGAAAACAAGAAAGGAAATGCAGAAAAAGATAATGAGTGGAAATTGAAATAGAAATCTCAGTGCATTATGAGGAAAAGTGGCCACAGAATACTAAAGGGCACTAGATTTGAACAGACGCTATACGGTTGCTAATGTGGTCAGTAAGGTGTTGCTATGCGTTTCTAGCAGCGGCTTAAAGGATTAGTTCACTTCAGAATGAAAATTTGCTGATAATTTACTCTCCCCCACCATCATCCAAGATATTCATGTCTTTCTTTCTTCAGTGGAAAAAAAATGAAGGTTTTTGAGGAAAACGTTCCAGGATGTTTCTCCATATAGTGACTTCAATGGTGACTTATAATTAGTGACTTTTTTTATATAAAATGTCGGGTGGTTTGTCTATATCAGACTCTTATTCCTCGCCTGGATCATTTTGAGACTTTGAAGCTGCACTGAAACTCATATTTTCGACCTGTTGGACCCCATTGAAGTCACTATATGTTGGAAATCCTGGAGTGTGTTCCTCAAAAACCTTAATTTCTTTTCGATAAATGATCAGGAAATGATTAATTCTGAAGTGAACTACTCCTTTAAATCAAAAGATCCTGATATGGTGGTTTCAATGGTATATGGTTGGTGCCAGTTAAATGCATCCCAGCACTGCACTTGTAATAGAAATCGCCTCAATTGTGTGTCCCTGCAATTCATTTTCATTTCACTTCAGCTAGGTTCACATTTTCTTTGCTAAAAAGGTTAGCTTCACCAAAACAACAAGATCAGGGTGTCTTATGACTCAAACACGGGGCTTTGATAACTCAGATGGTGGCATGCTTGTAATTTGCCCAAGCTAATATTGTTAACGTCTAAGTGTCTAGGGAACAACATCTCGGTTTGCCAAAGGTTTGCGGCGCTCTTTCAGATTCCAAATAAGGAAGCATCCCAAGTATGTTTGGTGTTGTTTGGCGTCCATTTCTTCCCATCTGAGACCGGCGTTTGATGTCCATGTTGTGAGAGGCTCCATGCGGGACATCTGAATCTTCCCGCCGGAATGTTCCAACAACTCAGAAAAGCAGCATGGTGACTTCCTAAACATCTGTGTGGGCAAAGTGAAAATTTGGGGATCGTTGTGCGCAGCTGGAAAAAGTCAAACTAGCTATTTATAAAAGTCTAGAGCTAAACTACCTATTATTATGGTATGGATTTTGTAACTTCCCAAGGCTACTATTAAAATAACGTATGATTAGTACAGGTGTCCCACTGGGCTATGTCCTTGGCCCTATTGTTTTGCACTTGAAGTTAAATTACAGTGGCTTCTACAAATCAAGCTCTACCAGTGATGTTTTATTTATTTATTCTGAAGAGAAATACCCCCAGTGCATGTGCTCGCTAAAACATCCAGCATAATGGTAATAATTGTGCGTCTAGTGGAGCTGCTCAAGGAGGGCTATTGATTTTCTTCCACTCTCTCCGGCTTGTTTTTCTTTATTTTGCCTTTGGATTCCAGCTTGGTGCGGTCGGATCTTTCACAACTCGTCGTGAGGTTTCCTCCTGCTTCTTGGATGGCGTTCAAGCTGGAAAATAGTAACAGAAGTGAAATTCGATTACTGTGACAGAAAGGATGCTCATTTAAAAGGCATGAAACTAGCTATCATCAATGGATTGCTTTGTCCTAGAAGAGGTGGATTTTTTTATAAGATATGAGAAGGGTGCTGCTTTAAACACTTGTGGTACATGCATGTATTTTTATTTTTAGGCAGGGACTTTTTTCCTGATTTGAAGACCTAAGTATGTGTACTCTTTTTGTGAGATTAGGTTTAAGCCATTTTTTTTTTTTGCTCAGATTTGTCTGAATGAAAACATGAAGCATAAAAGTTGGAATAACAACTCAATATGTGTATTTGTACATTAATTCACCTCATAACAAAAAATGGTCAATAGTTAAGTTCTTTTAATGCCATTTTTATATATTTAGTTTTATTTTAAATAATCAAATCTGGAACATTTGGTTCTAGTTCTTATTATTTTATGTGCCTGGCTAATTTTGAAGGATTGACCTCGTTTTATTTTTCACGTCTTCTCCTTCCTGGCATCTGAATGGCAGTTAACGAGCTTCATTCGGGTTTCCAGATGATAAATATCAAAGACGGCTGACATTTGCCCTCTTAAATTCAGTTAGCAATGAGCAACAGTAACGGATAAGCCCGGCAGCTGAATATTAATCTCCTTCCAGTGAATGTGATCAGAATCACTTTGCTTTTAAAGTCATCAGAACGTAGAGACATGTTGTCTGGATTACTGCAAATTAAGAACCATAGTATGAAATTCAGCTGATTATCGGGGCGGACGGAGCAAATGTGAAATTGAAAAGTGCTAAATCCGGACTATTATAAAAGGGTACAAACCTTTTCATTGGAGCCGTGGTTATTATTCCAGGCACGTTGATCTGTGGTGCCTCGTTTGGGAAATGCAGATTCAGTTTTCAGGTCCATTTTCCAGTGGTCCTGTCCTTTCACTAGTAGCAAAAGTTCACAAATCCTTTGTCTTCTCAACAGACAAGTCAAGGTACATGGAAGTCAAGTGTGTCATGGAAATAGCTAAAGTGCCTCATGCATATTTCATCTAGACAAGTGTCTGAGATTGTGAGTATTCGTGAGTGTGTAAGTCCAGCTCAAGTATAGATTTCTGTCTTGGTCTCCTCTTTGGACAGACAAAGATTGACTGTAGCTCCGCTGACGTAAGGGGCTTTAAGTTACCCACAGAAATACCAAAGAAACAGAATTGATCCTAGTTGGAAAAGAGTTTGTGGTTGTTCATCTGTTTGCCATTGTGATATAGCCAAAGGTGATAACTTTCTCTGAAACTTTTTGGCTGATGTCAAGAATCGAGTTTTAAACCCCATCCCTGTAACATCTGACTCTATTCTGGTATGTTAACATTTTTCACAATCTAATCAGTTCCAGATGGTTAAAAACATGTCTGCCCTAGATTGCCTTTGCAAAAAATTCCAATAGTTCAGAAATGCATTAGTTAACCTGATGTGATGGTACCTTGGAAAGTAGATATACATTTTTTGTTGGTCTCATTAAAACTGTCCTAAAACATAACCGTTTTGGCTTCTTGTACCCATAACAGAGCAATTCCCAGCTCATGTTTGTTGAAGTCACTGCCCAGGATCCATTGTTTACAAGATGCTCAATTGTACCGTGGAGTCATTAATCAGTTTGGGGCCCAGTTGCCTCCAAGTTATTTTTATCTCACAGCAGGCTCTAGAGTTCTTTCAGGGCAACCCTGCTTTTTATTCTAGACGCCCCTCCCGCACTACTGCCAACTTTACCGCCAGCCCTGTCTATAAATACATTCACCTCTTCTTCAGAGGCTTTGAAGTCCCCATTCATGCTTCTTATGTGTCCCTTCAACTTCAGAATCCAACGGCAGACAGGTAGTCATGCGCCCCCTCTTTCCAGAGTTGTGTGGGTCACTGGGAATGGAGGGATTACTCCCATGATGGACAGTTAAAAAGAGCAATTGCCAAGTTGGCGACGAGGGGCGGTTATAAACATGGATTTTTTTTCTGTTGTTGCCATGGAGAGCGCCAACTCACCCGACCTTTGACCGAACACTTGACTGAAACCAGACTGCAAGTCTGAACATGTGGGCGGAGTTTCAGCAACCTCCCATAAACTCTATTAGAAACATAATTTGTGTTTGAACTCCATAGATTCTCCCCTATATGAATATGCTGAAAGTATATCCCAGAATAGCTGACAGACACTCCACGTCCCTATGTTTTTTTTTTTTCTACTTCCACCCCATCAGCTCAGTGTCAGACCAAGTTCTCCACAGTCACGGGGCTAAAAGTGAGTTTTCCCAGTCCGTCTATTTTTAGCCTTCGCCTCGGGTGGAGATGAAACAGGAGCTGAAGGAATAGGAGGAATTTGGGTTTTTCAAGAAGCCATCATTTCATTTTTTCTTTCCCTTAATCTGCCAATACATGTCTATTGTTTTCATTTTAGCCACTGCTAAAACTGCCAATTCCTTCGACCAGGGAATTCCCAGAATATCGTGACTACTTTCTCCTTGTGGAATGCACAATCTGGCTGGAGCATACCTGTTTGTTAAGCCATCTTGAATTCCCACAGTTTTGTCCGGGTCGTGTCCTGTGTAGTTGAAAGCTGTACGTCAGTGAGGCCTTCTTTAATTTGCAAGGTTACCTGTAAGTCTCCTTTCCCTGTAACCTTTCATAAACAACTATGTTTTGTATGGATTAATTTCGTTTTTATCAATCAATGTTGTTTCGAGTCCTAGGGAGATTCTATCCGCCACTCCTGTCTGTGCTGAATGTGAAGTGAGCCACTTGACTTGCAAATGGATGCAAACATGAGTGGCGTATCACGCTCGAGTAACTGAAGAAGGATCAGTGACACTTCCCATAGGCAAAGATTTATTGGCGGCTCCCGCCTCTCCAGAGAACCATTCAGCCATCCCCCTTTCATTCTGTATGTGTGTAACCTGCAGACTCCCACCTCAGGATTTAATGGAACTTCCGGGAGACTTGCCATTCATGGTACAGCGACTGTTACGCTGCTTCTCAACAGCGGCCTTAATTGCTTTCAACACGGTGGCCGTTTAGTTAAAACAAGCTTGCTGTCAGGGAACATCCTTGTAAATTCGACCGCAAGGCTCCCTGAAACATCTCATGCAGACTAATCTCCGCCACCGCATTGCCACCTTCTTGAACCCACAGTAAAATCCCAAGCAAGGAGGTCTTAGATTATCTTTTAGGTCCAGGGAGTCGATAATGAAATAACTGTGTTAAGCTGGCGTTAAACTTCCAAATCAAGACTCCCCGCCTCAGCAACACACGCTAGCCTAAATGAAAGGCAAAGTGACGTGAAGGCCAAGTATACTTGCCCATACTCAGAATTTTTCCTCTGCATTTAACCCTTCCAAGTTAGTGCACACCCACGGAGCAGTGGGCAGACATTTTGCTGTGGCGCCTGTGGAGCGAATTGGGGATTGGGTGCCTTTCTCAAGGTCATTTCCAGCCAGTTTTAAGAATTGAACCTGCAACCTTCGGGTTATCAGTCTGACTCCAACCATTAGGCCATGACTGCCCCAAATGGACCCATGCAGCAGTTTGACATTGATGCCTCTCAGTACATAATTGGTATTCACCTGTCTCCTCTCAGACGACGGTTAGATTAAGGTTAAAACCGGAAGGTTTCAAAATGCCATCCGTAGGGTTTATAGGCAGAAGGTTGGAATGGCAAATCAGCTGAGATTGTCACTGTAATGAATTCATCCCTGGTTGTAAAACCTCTCTCCATACATTAACCTGCTCTTTAAAGGTTAGCGTTACAGCCTTCTTCCAAGGCTACGTAGCCACTGCTAAGTGCACCTCCCACATATTGTTGTCATTGCTGTGGCTTGCTCCAACTAGCTTGATTGTCCTCATCATATTGTGTTTATGAAAAGATATTTCTCTCACAGTGGTTGCTGATTAGCTAACTAATTGTAAATGGCATAAAGGGAGGCCGGGCTCAGACGTTGGCATGTGGAGAGCTGCGCTTAACGGTTCCACTCCCACACTCTCATTAAAATACCATTCAGAGTCTGGATATTTATTTCAGCTGTGGAATGCTGGGAAGGGGGCTGCCTGGCGCAGGGAGGAAAGGTAGTTTATGTCGGCCGGATGGCTATTCCGCATTGACACGGAATGTGGGATTAGGCTTCTTCGGCAACGACAATTATCTGTGCTGCAAGCTAATAAGAGTGGCGAGTAAATAAGAGCCTCATACTTCGTCATTTCGCTGAGGCTGCTAATCTCTGAGAGGCTTTCTTTGCTAACACAAGTCCGTCTTAGCACCACCGTATTCCTGTTCGTCACAAAAACGAATATGTGAATTATACAATGGCTCTCAGAGGACTTTCTAGCGTAGTTTAGCACAGTTTTCTACAACAATGTAGTGCAGTTTTCTAGCAGTTTAGCTCAGTTTTCTAGCGTAGTTTAGCACAGTTTTCTACAACAGTGTAGTGCAGTTTTCTAGCAGTTTAGCTCAGTTTTCTAGCATAGTTTAGCTCAGTTTTCTAGCGTAGTTTAGCTCAGCTTTCTAGCAGTTTAGGACAGTTTTCTAGCATAGTTTAGCACAGTTTTCTACAAAAATGTAGTGCAGTTTTCTAGCAGTTTAGCTCTGTTTTCTAGCGTAGTTTAGCACAGTTTCTAGCAGTTTAGCTCCGTTTTCCAGTGTAGTTTAGCTCAGTATTCTAGCGTAATTTAGCTCAGTTTTCTAGCGTAGTTTAGCTCAGTTTTCTAGCGTAGTTTAGCTCAGTTTTCTCAGCGTAGTTTAGCTCAGTTTTCTAGCGTAGTTTAGCTCAGTTTTCTAGCGTAGTTTAGCACAGTTTTCGAGCGTAGTTTAGCTCAGTTTTCCAGCGTAGTTTAGCTCAGTTTTCCAGCGTAGTTTAGCTCAGTTTTCCAGCGTAGTTTAGCTCCGTTTTCCAGCGTAGTTTAGCTCCGTTTTCCAGCGTAGTTTAGCTCCGTTTTCCAGCGTAGTTTAGCTCCATTTTCCAGCGTAGTTTAGCTCCGTTTTCCAGCGTAGTTTAGCTCCGTTTTCCAGCGTAGTTTAGCTCCGTTTTCCAGCGTAGTTTAGCTCAGTTTTCTGATGACTTGTATTAAAAATCTTATTTATGTCTTGTAATATGTATTTTTTAGACTGACTTTCCTGCAGAGGGTGCATAAGATGGCTGTTTTGTTGTTTTTTGATGGAAAACGGCCACCTTTTGTCTGTTTTCTTCTACAACCCATCAGGCCTCTTTTGTGTCGTGTGCCTTCCGTTTGTTTGCTTATAAAGTATTGTGTCTCTGTGACTGCCTTTCAATCATGTGTGAGACCGAGAGCCCATTTACCGATTGAAGATTGTTTTCTCTAGCCGAGTGGTGGTTGAGTGAGAAATCTGGAGCGAAAGCAAGGGATGAGGAATGAGAGGGAGAAGCGAGTGGGAGAATGTCAGAAAGTCAGGGCAGATGGACAAAAGGGCCAGTGTTATCGGCCCCAGCAGATCGGCCCCAGAATGCCACAGCTGGTTCACATTTCCACGGGGAGCGATGGCGAACGGCTGCACTCCACTCTTACTGACCCCATCCTTTTCTCTCACACACATACTAAATCTAGCTCTTAGCACGCACTCGCCAGGCTATGTTGAAGCACAGGCACTGGCAATGTTCAGAATGGCATATTTGCTTACTCCAGACTTAAAATTGTGCTGTAAATACTGTGTACTGATCCAGTATGCATACTACATACTATTTTTAAATAGCATGTTTGAAATAGAATACTAGCTTACTCGTTACTAAACATTGTGTTGTATGTGTACTGCATACTGCATACTATGTTATTGCTATTTTTAGCAGAAAAAAATGAATAGAAAAGAACAAAAGAAGGAAGCACATCACAAGTAAAATATACAAGTAAAAAACATGAAAGCTCCACCTGAATCCCACATCTTTTTTAAAAAGCATGTTCAAATTGGAATACTAGTTTACATGTTACAAAAAATTGTGCCATTTAAACTATATACTAGTTTGTTTGTTTTTAAAAAAAACAGCACATATATATATACTGTGTACCGCATACTACATCCTTTTTTTAAATATCATGTTTGAAATGAAATACTAGCTTACATGTTAGTAAAAATGGTGCTGTAAACTGTGTACTGCATACTACATATTTTTGTAAATAGCATGTTCAAAGTGGAATACTAGTTTCTTAAAATAGCACGTGAAACAGAAGTTATTCTGCAGCAATTGCTGTTATTTTCAACAAGTGGGACATAAACTAAAAAAAGCATTTTAAATCCATATTATCTGTCTGAAATTTGATCAAATGGGTCAAGAAAGAGATATTAAACATGTTTGCTGATATTGCTTCTACAGTATGCATACTAGGCTATAGTTTACATGCTCAGTTTTCTATTATGAACTTTTCCCTCCCAATTTCCTCTGCAATTCTGTGTTCTAGTAGCTGCGTGACCAAATCAAAGTCAAATTGAGCCTCAAATAAAACTTAATTTTGGAGATCTAACAGTTTATTGTGACAGTTTATTGGGTAAAATTAGAGTTAGGCTGAGTTTATTGGTTATGCAATATGGGAATGTTCTTGAGCGTTTTTGTAGTGGCGCCTCACATTCATCCCTCTAAAGGGTTTTGCACATGCCGAAAGCTACCCATAATTTGGTCCGTCGGGCAGCACCTTTGTTTTCCAAGTGTGTATTTGTTCCAGTCTATCATCTTTACGTGACTCCAGCCAAATCTGTTTTCCTCCAGATCCAACATGTACTCCCTGCTTGTGTGTAAGCAACCCTCCCTCCCGTGTGCTTCCGGGAAATAGCTTGCTCTAGTAAACAGGGCTCCCGCGCTGTTTCTCTCATGTGTGTTCCATACATGAACTTATTCAATCCCACTCTATAATCCCCATTGCCTGTCTGTTTGGCCCCTCGGGCCTTGTTACCACTTACATTTGCTCCACACACACGGCCGCATAATTCTTGTTGAAGAGAGAATGTTTTCCATGCACAAAGCTGTGGTTATATATTCTCTTTTAAATGTAGGTTTTGAAACGATGAATCACATCCAAAATAAAAGTTTGTGTTTACATAATATATGTGTTTGAACTGCGTATAATTATTTTGTGTATATAAATACACACATATGCATGTGTATATATATATGAAAAAAAATGTGTCATTTTTATATATATATGTAGGCTGTCAAACGATTAATTGTGATTAATCGCATCCAGAAATTAAAGTTTGTGTTTACATAATATATGTGGGTGCAATGTGTATAATTATTTTGTGTTTATATAAATACACACACATGCATGTATATTTAAGAAAAAAATATTATTTATATTTTAATATATATATATATATATGTATATATACATATATATATATATATATATAAATATATATATGTATATATATATAAATATATATCATTTCTATATAAATCTATACATAGTATATACATTAAAATATTTCTTATGTACAAGCATATATATATATATATATATATATATATATATATATACTATATATATAAAATAATTATACATGGTGCACCCACATATATTATGAAAACACTAACTTTTGGATGCAATTAATTGCGATTAATCGCTTGACAGCCCTAATATATGTATGTGTGTGTGTGTGTGTATATGTATATATATATATATACACTCACCGGCCACTTTATTAGGTACACCTGTCCAACTGCTCGTTAACACTTAATTTCTAAGCAGCCAATCACATGACGGAAACTCAGTGCATTTAGGCATGTAGACATGGTCAAGACAATCTCCTGCAGTTCAAACCGAGCATCAGTATGGGGAAGAAAGGTGATTTGAGTGACTTTGAACGTGGCATGATTGTTGGTGCCAGAAGGGCTGGTCTGAGTATTTCAGAAACTGCTAATCTACTGGGATTTTCACGCACAACCATCTCTAGGGTTTACAGAGAATGGTCCGAAAAAGAAAAAAACATCCAGTGAGCGGCAGTTCTGTGGGCGGAAATGCCTTGTTGATGCCAGAGGTCAGAGGAGAATGGCCAGACTGGTTCAAGCTGATAGAAGGGCAACAGTGACTCAAATAACCACCCGTTACAACCAAGGTGGGCAGAAGAGCATCTCTGAACGCACAGTACGTGGAACTTTGAGGCAGATGGGCTACAGCAGCAGAAGACCACACCGGGTGCCACTCCTTTCAGCTTAGAACAGGAAACTGAGGCTACAATTTGCACAAGCTCATCGAAATTGGACAATAGAAGGATTGGAAAAACGGTGCCTGGTCTGATGAGTCTGGATTTCTGCTGCGACATTCGGATGGTAGGGTCAGAATTTGGCGTCTACAACATGAAAGCATGGATCCATCCTGCCTTGTATCAACGGTTCAGGCTGGTGGTGGTGGTGTCATGGTGTGGGGAATATTTTCTTGGCACTCTTTGGGCCCCTTGGTACCAATTGAGCATCGTTGCAACGCCACAGCCTACCTGAGTATTGTTGCTGACCATGTCCATCCCTTTATGACCACAATGTACCCAACTTCTGATGGCTACTTTCAGCAGGATAATGCGCCATGTCATAAAGCTGGAATCATCTCAGACTGGTTTCTTGAACATGACAATGAGTTCGCTGTACTCAAATGGCCTCCACAGTCACCAGATCTCAAACCAATAGAGCATCTTTGGGATGTGGGGGAACGGGAGATTTGCATCATGGATGTGCAGCCGACAAATCTGCGGCAACTGTGTGATGCCATCATGTCAATATGGACCAAACTCCCTGAGGAATGTGTCCAGCACCTTGTTGAATCTATGCCACGAAGAATTGAGGCAGTTCTGGCAGGTCTAACCCGTTACTAGCATGGGGTACCTAATAAAGTGGCCGGTGAGTGTATATGTATATATATGTATATATGTGTATATATATATATATATATATATATATACTATGTATAAATATCGATAAAATGTATAAATATTCGATACAGTATATGCAAATATTTCTTAAATATATACATGTATATGTGTGTATTTATATATAAAAATAATTATACACAGTACACACACATATATTATGTAAAGACAACCTTTTTGTTGGATGCAATTAATTGTGATTAATTTTTCACAGCCTTAATATATATATATATATATATATATGCATGTGTGTATAATATAAAAAAAAACAATATAACTTGAGAAGCAAATTTAAATTTTGTTTATTATTAATCATAATATTAATAGTAACCTTGCATTGAGAATGTTAATGTTTTTGTCCGTGTGTGTGTATACGACATACACAAACATATTTGTTAAATTATTATTATTATTATGTATTTGTCTACAGATATGGCCTACTTTTTCTAAGCATTTGTCTGTGTTGTTGTTGTTGTTGTTATAAAACACTAGACTTTTGTTGGATTTGGTTTGGGGAGTCTGTCTGGAACTCATGGGAATATGCTCAAGGTTGCTAGGTTTGGGAGAAAGCATCTCCCTTAGCAAGGTATGCGGTGGAAAGTTTTCCTGGACTCGACACCAATTCTAAAGCACTCTGGAAACTCAACAAAGCGGATGAAACACATTTTGGAATTATTATAGACAGAACTGGACAGCAGTAATGAGACTCGGCTTGCGTGTATTCTGCATTACATGAGCATTTCATAGTGAAACACAATCACTTATTCTCTCATTCTTCCCAACACGCACACAGGCAGGCAGGCAGTTCTTCCCTAGAGATGGCAGATCCGAGCGAGCCATATGGAGCAGGCTGTATCTCGCTGGGCACGCCTGACGGAAGCCGAACAGCTTGGGCTGTACTGGAATGACAGCCTTCAGTTTTTTTTTACCAGGTTTTCCGAAAACCTGCTTCTTTTGCTCTCTGTTACCCTCTTTATTTTTCACAGTACTTTCTCCCCCCTCCTCTTCATATCTAAACAGATGGAATGAAGGACTAGCATCACATATTTAGCAAGCAAACGCACTTATCTCCTGACAGCTCCATCCTGGCTTAACAATCTGCCTACATTCAAGTACAACCCGTAGCTGTTGTTTCAAAGGGTCTAGAGCACACATATGAGGTGCACAAGAGGAATAGATGAGAATAGCAATGCCAAAAGAGTGGACCCCTTGAACACAACCTTCTCCTTTTGAGGAAGCCATTGCTTTGAGCTAGTATGCAGCAGGTGCCAAAATAAAGACATAAAAATAAAGATGTTGTGTTGTCCTTTTGCGTTTCATTCTTTCCTAGCACAGTTGGAGGCTCAACACTTGATGTTCGGCACCTCCTCCTACACGTTTCTCCGTAATCAGCAGACGCAACGCACCAGGTGGCTGGACCGGAGAGACCGGGAGAAAGAGCGTCACAGCTTCTTAATTTAAAGTATTCAAATTCCTCGCGAGTGATTTTGATTAAGTCGGCCCACACAGTCCCGTTCACGCTCAGCAGGTACTAACGAGACTTGGGCGGTGTGAAGGAGAAGGGGAGTAATGAACAGACAAGCTCCCTGCTTCCTTGTACACACAAAGAAACTCTTACTCAAATTATCGATACTGGGTTCGAAACTAAAGTAGCTGTATCTAAGGTAAGAATTAGAGTCTATTTGTCCACATCTGATTGGAGATCTCATGAGAGCTTTGAGTGTACCTTAACGGATCTCTAACAAGTCATCAAGCCTATGGTATTGGATTTGCCTTCCCACAATTGCACGGTTTCAGTCAGCGCTGCCAATTGTTACAGTAATGAAATATTGATCGTTGTATAATCAGCCCGACTTGCTGGCGGGAAAACATCCCTATGTCAATTCCCTCAACCAATCACTGGTATCGATTCATTGGATTGACCTCATTGTGTTCTCCGTCCTTCCCAGGGCAAGTGAAGATTTACTCCCTCCCTTATTTAGACCCGTTGTTCCACGAACGCGAGTCAATTGAGCATTGTTGATGGAGAGAGGACTGAGCGAGGCTCCCGGTGTAGCACTGTCAACCTCTTACCTGTTCGTTCTGGGAATGTTTGTCATTTCTTTGACCGCTCGAACCCTCTGGACGAGTGGAGACCGCAGGGCAGCTGATGCGGCACGACTGAGTCGAGCTCCAGTGAGAGGTGCTGTCTCGCAGCTCAGAGGGGCCTGTCAGATCTCTTTAGAGATAAAGAAATGAAGGCGCCTCTTGCGCTCCTGCCGAGTCCACCTCACACCACGCGGCGCTGACTTAACGCCTGATATGGTGTTAAAAAAGGCCAGTTGCCTGACATGAACGAGGCGCCTGCAGGGTTGTTCATGGCACGCAATGCTGGCATCTTTTCATGCTATACGCGTGTAAGTGTAGGGGTTGAATGAATTTGTTTTTAATAGCCTTGCATTGCTTGCATTTGGATTGGTAGTCTCTTCTGCTCACCAAGGCTGCATTTATTTGATTAAACCACTGTTTTCAACATCAATAATAATAATGAATTACATCAGATCATCATATTACAGTGAGCTCTGAAGGATGACTGGAGTAATGAGTACAGCTTTGATCACAGGAATAAATTACAGCCTTGAGACTTCTTTGGAAAACATTACAAATCTTACCGATCCCAAACTTCCTAACGGGGAGGGCAGGAATGCTGAGTGTTTACCAGCTGCTTGACCTCTCACCTTTGATCCCTCCTGCAGATCTTCAGTTGTTCGAAGAGGTAACTTATTTTGTTGGCTAGATTTGTGTTGGGCATTTCTGATTCAACACAGCCTCAGGAGAACACTGCACGTCCTTCATGGTCTGTTTGTAAGGTCAAACTCCAACAATCACCTAGTGTTTCGACGCCTGTTTATGAGTGGTACTTTCAGAATCTGCCCAAGTTGAGGATATCTACCCCTCTACCCCATTCCTAGTGGCTATGTGGGGTCACCTGATCTTTGACCCCTACTCTTGTTCTACAATTCCTCCCTTGTGCGGCATCTCAGACGCCCAGTCAGCGAGATTGGCAAAATGGGAAAGCGGGATTGCGGTAGAGCTCCCGGGACTCTGTTTGCCCTTCTCCTCGCAGCTTGTATAATAGCCGTAAAAAGTGGCCAGTTGTTATTCTCAAACTGGGCTGGAGGGAGGTGACAGACAGGAGACACAAACCCAAACCTGGCCATCTGTTTTCTATCTTCAACACATCTCGCTTCGGCAGGCTGAGGGGAGGGAACTGCATCTACTTCAGCCCAGTCATGAACCCAGGGACACTTACCTCACTACGCACACACTGGCGTCCTGCCTCGGGTGCATTTTCTCCCGAGGCTCCAGTCGCAGTCAGTAATGTGATTATACACTCCTGCACCCACTCACCACAGCGCTGTCATGTGATTACGGGTGGCGAGGAGTACAACGTGCTTCGGAAAAATGGTTTTATTATGGTGAGTAAAGGGGTGAAAAAAGCTGAATTCCCCATTTGTTGCCTTGGCCACCATTAGCGTGCTACTACTAGCGAATTCGGAGCAGGCCCAATTGAGTGAAGCATGTATAAACAAGGTGATGATTTGACCCCGGGGTTGTTAATTAGCACAATGAAGTTATTTCAGTTAATGGGACTAGGGGGGCACTGGCATCCTTCAAGAAAAGAGCTCTCAATCTGAACAGCTCCACTTGTGTAGTTCAGGTGCCATTTGTGCAAAATACAAACCCAACTACCTCTTAACACAGAGCAGGTTTACTATTATGGTGCTGCTAACCTAGCATCTACACACAACAAAACTACCTGTGTTTAGTTTAGTAAGCACTGAATCCCACCATCAATGCAAGATAGGAGAATGCATTCATGTTGAAATTCAATGGTTTCTACCACAAGAGCAGGATGTTTTCTGCAGTGGTTACACCTAGCCTAAATAAATGCACAGAACTGAGATGCTAATGCAGCCCGTCCACCCCACCTCGGGCTTCGCCACCAATAACAGTGAGTGGCAGCATAATTGCCCACCTTTGAAAAGAACCATCCCATCCTCCTGAGCCAAATCATAGGTTGCCAGGTTTCCAAATAACAATTTATTTACATTGATTTGAAATGATTCCATACTGCAATCCCTTAGCATTTATGCCTAGCTGCTATTTACCCATTCTAAGAAAAGCATTCCAATTTCCAGGGGGAATCTGCGCTTAATGTGTATGTGAATATGAATACGCGGACGCTATTTCCGCCTCTCAGGGTGGCCCTTGGAAAGATCTTACTTGAGTCTTAAAGGGCAAGAATTGCATGTAGATGGCTTGGCTGGAATCCAGAACCTAACGTCATTCTTCTTTCAAGGACTAATGCAGATCAGAGCCAAGCCAGGTTTGTAATTAAATTGCCTTTTCTGATGTGCAAAGACTCAATGACCTGTCTTTTAGACAATATGTCCTACACTGAAAATTATTAATATCCTACTGCGTAACAATGCTTGAGTCTCCAAATCAGGTGCACTGATCAGGACATTTAGAGGAGGAATTTTGCAAAACATTAAGAATCCTGATTAGGAAATTTAAGGGGGAATTTTGCAAACATTAAGAATCCTGATTCAGAGATATTTAAGGTGGAATTTTGAACCCTGATCAGGAAATTTAAGGGGGAATTTTGCAAACATTAAGGACCCTGATCAGGAAATTTAAGGGGGATTTTTTTTTTTTTTTTGCAAACACTAAGAACCCTGATCAGGAAATTTTGAGGTGGAATTTTGCAAACACTAAGAATCCTGATCAGGAAATTTAAGGGGGAATTTTGAACCCTGATCTGGAAATTTAAGGGGGAATTTTGCAAACATTAAGAACCCTGATCAGGAAATTTAAGGTGGAATTTTGCAAAGACATTAAGAACCCTGATCAGGAAATTTAAGGTGGAATTTTGCAAACATTAAGAACCGTGATCAGGAAATTTAAGGTTGAATTTTGCAAACATTTAAGAACCCTGATCAGGAAATTTAAGGGGGAATTTTGCAAACATTAAGAACCCTGATCAGGAAATTTAAGGGGGATTTTTTTTTTGTAGACACTAAGAACCCTGATCAGGAAATTTAAGGGGGATTTTGCAAACATTCAGAACCCTGATCAGGAAATTTAAGGGGAAATTTTGCAAACATTAAGAACCCTGATCAGGAAATTTAAGGGGGAATTTTTGCAAACATTAAGGATATTCTGAAAGTGCTGTGTTGACAAATTTCCTCAGTTTGATGGGGCACATTGAAGGTTTGGCATTTTAGTTCTTGCTACTTGCTATTGCTAATTGGTTGCAGGTAGTAGTGACAATCATACTTTTATGATTCAAAAATGTGCACATGACTGTCACTTTAAAATCTTCTGAAGGATTATTTTATCCCTATTTCAGGAGATAGCATGTAGACATTGGCGTCACAGCTAAGAAATAAGACTAAAATCCTCAAAGCTTTGACTTCATGCGAGTGGCGTGTTTGACTGCATTGCAGCATGTCTGTTCTTCTCACAGAAGTGAAAGGACTCTTGGATTTATCTCCCTGAAAGCGCAAAGGTCAAACGTGCCACCTGGTTTTCTCAGAATGACATATCAGCGTGAAGCACTGCTCGCTTTGTTCTGATGCGCGCACATACTCTCCTCCGTTCTGCTTGTACTCAAGACTGGAGAGTTATGTAACGGCTGTTTGGAGAGGATATAGGTTGAAAGACGTTTTCTTGGCAAAAGCCCCCTGCCTGGTTCTCTTGCCACTTCTTTTACCCACGCCACTGTTCTGAATCTTAAGTGGAGACGGCGCGACTCCTGCACGTGTTATTTTTCATCAAACATTTCATCTGGGCTCTGCGGCACATCTCAGGCACAAGCAGTAGATCATCTCGCTGCCACTGTAAACAAACACAAAGGCAGGAGGCTTTGGTCACAGAAGACGCTGCTGTCTTCTCTCTGTGTCTCTGTGGATCGCAGCCATGACGCCGATGACAGGTGTGTGTGCCTTGAAATGAGAGGCAATCACATGATAATGCTGTGATTGTTATGCATCTGTGTGGAGCATTAGAGAAGAGAGAGAGAACTGGCAAAACATATTTACATAATTCTCCCACAAATACATGCAAATGCATATGATTACTCAATATTGGCACCGTGTATGGCAAGGCTTTAGGATGAATCTCACAAAATCAGTCAAGAACATGTCCTATTTATTCTTGTCACATGTCAAATTTAATCCTTAAAGTGGACCTATTATGCATATTTATATTCTTTTTGAACATTATTATGTGTGCACACAAGCACCGAGCTGTACAGGCTCCAGCCCTACTTCTGGAAAGGGGGCGGAGCAGCAGCTAATTTGCATTTAAAGAGACAGGTACGAAAACATGGGTTTCCTTCCATTCAAAAACCTGAGACTTATATTACATCTTGTAAAAAGGGGCAAAATCAAAAAAACTAAAGACATGATATATCACACAGTGATTTAAGCAAACTGTCAACTATACAGTCAGAACTGAAGAGAAAATGGTGGTGGATTTATGAAAGGACCTCTGGCTGAATATGATACTGTTTTTTTTGCCATTGGCCTTTCTTTGTGTGCAATTCAAAATGGCAGCTTGGACACCAAAGAGAGACACACACCAACTCGAGCCACCTGGACTACACACTCAAATCTGGCGCTGACATGAAAGCCAGATGTGTGTGTGCTCAAACCCTCGCGCTTTACTGCGGCGGACAGACACATAAGTGTGTGTGACCGCAGGAGGAGTGTGTGTCCTTGATAATTGGACAGAATCAAGAGCCATTCAGAAGGGCCTCTGTGTAAAACGGTGCCTGTAGCATACGGAGGGAACAGTGCCATTACAAGGGACTCTTTAAGGGATATTACACTCGCTCGTAAATAGCAACGGCCACGGCATTGTTTTACGAGATCTCTCTGAGGTCTTTTGTCTCGAATCTGGTTTTAAACCATCACATTTTTAGTGCGTGTATAATCAGCCGGCCCATTTTATTAGTTAAAAATCATCTTGTACTTCATTTTGATGGTGCGAAGCCCAAAATTATCACAGTGTGCATCATTTCATTTTCTCTTTACCTAATGTAGAAGTGCATTTGTTAGCTTTCAATGCATGCGGTGTTAATTGCCCATCATGCTAACTTTCTTTGTGGACATACTAACGTTTGTTGGCTTCGAATTCTTGCTGTTTCTTTTTAGTCAAAAAGGTTGCATGAGAATTGCAGAAAAGCTGTAGTATGTTATCTTTGCTGTACTTTGGGCTCTTTTATTAGCCTCAAATGCACTTATACGCTAATGCGCACGTTATCTGATTGTGCTAACAGTATTAGTTGCTTCTACAAACGAATATCTTTGTCCTTTTGAGTCAAATGTGATTAAAGAGGTTACAGGGAACATTGCAGACAAGTTGTAGCGCGATGTCTTTGCATCACGGCCGGTTGCGCCGCTATCAGCGGTTTGATCTCTATATTGAGGAACGCTCTCTGGGGCGCTTAATTGGGAGTTTTAATTGGACATTCGCCATGGTTTCTTCCTTCCATTTCCCTCACACTGACACACTGGGGACTCCAATCTGGCTTCCTCTTCTGATTATCCAGCTTTAAAAATCACACATACACACACTATCGTCCTCCCAGTTGTTACGCAGCTGCATCTGTTTTCTTTCTAAGCGTTTGCACGGTGGTTTCTTCGTTGACATGCCCTGCTACTAGATTTTTGCATTCTTGCATCAATCTGCAAAAACCAGGACGAACTACTTCATGTACATGCACATAAACTCTGTCTCTCTGTCAGCACTTCCCGGGAGGATAAACAGCACTGCGGATTTCATAATCATCACTCACGTTAATGCGGACACGTTTAATGCGGGCACTGCAGCCGTCGGTTGTACTTGGATGGTCCAAGTGTTTACGACTCTTTGCGACGTTCATTTTTAAGATGTTTTTATGTTGTGTTTATGTGCTAGATGCACTTCACTTTAACACTGCTTTTATTTCTGCAAGCACTTTTCTTGTACCCCATGTTTGATCTTTCAATCTTTCTCTCTCTGTTGCCGTATCTTTCCGTTTCAGTGCTGAATACAACATATTAGCATTAATAATGCATGGAAACGTGCAGGATTAGGAAGCCAGCCAGTCATGAGCACAACCCTGATTACATCTGACTGCTGGTGCTCTCCATTAAAAAGGAAAAACAATCATACAGCATATTGGCATTGGCCGGAGGTAGTGTCAAAGATGGGAGATAAAACTGAATATGTAGGACCAGAGAACGCATAAATGCAAGAAAGATGCTCGACCGACTGTCAGTGGTTGCGATGCTGTTTTCTGCAGGCATCTCCTTGGCTCATAATGGCAAAATCCTGGATTATTTGACACGTTTAAAACACTAGCGTTAGTTTGGAGATTAGAAAACACATTTCCGCTTTGTCAGAAAAAACACAATGGCATGACGCAAAAGTTTATCAGTGCCGTTGTGTGTGTAGTGTTGTTCTCCAACAAGTTCATAACATTCTCCTCTCCGTACAGCTCAATAATTCATACACTCTGGTCCTTGTGCATATTGCATGATGGTGCGGTCGAAATGCGCCTGTTTTCCCAGCCTTTGAGGTACTAGCCAAGGTGAGGAACATGAATCGAGAGCATTCAATCCGAGGAACGCCTGTATTCTGTTGTGAATTACAGATTGCACCAAAACTATGGTCGCATTTATTAGCAATCCTAACTCGGTTTCTTTATCATGGGCCAAATATAGGCGGTCCATTAGGGCTGGGAACAGATATATCGATGCATCACGATTTCGTGGATCGATTCCAATTTTCCAAAATGCATCGCAAATCGATTCTGAGCTTAGTTTTTAACAGCAGAGGGCGCTCTAGACTAGTTATTAACAGCAGAGAGCGCTCTGAGAATAGTTATTAACAGCGGACGGCGCTCTAGGTTAGTTTTTAACAGCGGACTGCGCTCTAGACTGAGTTTTTACCAGCGGACTGCGCTCTAGGCTAGTTTTTAACAGTAGACGGCGCTCTAGGCTAGTTTTTAACAGCAGATGGTGCTCTAGGCTAGTTTTTAACAGCAGACGGCGTTCTCAGGCTAGTTTTAAACAGCAGACGGCGCTCTAGGCTAGTTTTAAACAGCAGACGGCACTCTAGGCTAGTTTTTAACAGCAGTGGGCGCTGTAGACTAGTTTAACAGCAGATGGCGCTCTAGGTTAGTTTTTAACAGCAGATGGCGCTCTAGGCTAGATTTAAACAGCAGAGGGCGCTCTTGGCTAGTTTTTAACAGTAGATGTGCTCTAGGCTAGTTTTTAACAGCAGTGGGCGCTGTAGACTAGTTTAACAGCAGATGGCGCTCTAGGCTAGTTTTTAACAGTAGATGTGCTCTAGGCTAGTTTTAAACAGCAGAGGGCGTTCTAGGCTTAACCCCACACTCAAATGCTCACGAAGAAGAGCGCTCGTGGGTTCATCTGAAAATGTACTTGCACCTCAGAATGCTTTTATGATGCGAGATTAACGTAAACAGTCCATTGCAAACACCCTTGTAATTCACTTCAACCTTTTCGGACTTTATAAATGATTATTCATAAAAGATTCAAGTGGCATGTGTAAGGCATTAGAAGCCAGCAGATTACAGCTGTTTCTAGAGCATGCAGTGCCCTCTGCTGTTAAACACTAAATTAAGAATCGATTCGAGAGAGAATCGCGATGCATTCCGAAAGTCAATAAGAATCATTTTTCAATTCACGATGCATTGATTTATTTTCCCAGCCATGTTTCTTTTTAATGTCTTGTTGCAATGAAACTTCAAAACCTCACGTTCCAGACATGGTGAATGGGAGCTACTTTAGGAGTGGGACTTGCCGGCGGCCAGCGTAGGGGAGCCCGTAAATCAGCATGGACATGTTCCTCCTCTTTGTCTGGGTATGCCATGCCTGCTTTGGCCTCTGGATGTGGCACTGTAGAATTGAATCCCTCGACTGACGCTTTCAATTGTTTATGTGGGGCGGAATTTCAAGTGTCGCCATGCAGGTTGACAGGAAACCCCAAGCTGACAAGCCAGCTGTCACTAGGTCCTCACTCGCGCATTATGACTTCCAGCCTCTCTGGAAACTTAACACGCTGCACTAGAAGAGCACAAATAGTGGTGCAGACTGAACACGGCGTGTGTGTGTGATGACTGTGTTATTGTGTTGAAGACACAAAGGACTTATTATTAAAGTTTGAAGTGTCTCACGTGCCCTCTGGGGAAAAGAACAAGAGGGTCCTGTTGCGGTGCGTTATGTCGGCACCCACAGTCAAGATCTTGGCTTTTGGTGAATTTTGACTTCTTGGGTTTCAGTGATGAAGCGTCTGGGACTTCCATTACATTTATAGTTATTATAAGTATTTTTTATACATTGTATACAAATATTCCTGATGCAATAATACTTCAAACAATATTATTATAATTGTATCTTATACCATATTATATGAAATATTGTTCATATTTATTTTTATTATGAATGCACTCTTTGTCTGTATCATGTCTGTGTCCAATTGGTTTCTGGCCATTCATCTGACATTTAATTTTATTTCATGTTATTTATTTTATTTCATTTATCTTTATGTATTGGTTGATATTGTTTATTTAAACACACTTGCTAATTTCCCTTATTTTTATTTCAAATGACTTTTCCACAATCTGACACTCACTTAATTAAAAGTACTATGTAAAAAAGTATTTTTTTAATTTAATTTACTTTTAGCATTTATTGGTTGTGGTGGCTATTATTTCTAGTTTATTAAATTTTGGCCATTTGCCGGTTCGTTTAGTAGTTCCTCGACCTCCACCAGAACCCGAAGGCACAAGTTATAAAAACTGCCAGCTTGGACTCTGACTTGTTTGAACACCCTTATTGAGTCACACAGGCCTGGAGGTTCGTCTACTGAAGACAGTCACTCTTTAGAGTCTCAGTGCTTCATGTCAACATCTCTTTCATTCTCGACGTGAGCGAGTGCTTCCGAAAGCAACTACACGTGTTTGTGCGTCTCTTGCCATCTTGCCATCTGATGTTCTTGCCATCTTTAATTAAATGGTGTACAAGCACATTCGCCGGGTTTCCACCCCGTCTGTGTGAGAGACACAGCAACCCGCAAGTTGACTCCCGAGGCAAAGAGAGAGTGGTGACAAGGGGATTAATCGCAATTTGGCTAAAACAAAGAGACGCCGTCTGAAATATTGATGAGTGGCTTGGTAATTACAAGATTGGTGGATAAGTAAATAATGACGAGATCCAGTGATAAAGCCTGACTAATTATGAGTTGTGTAAAACTGAAATTGGGATTCTCTGAACAGGCTCAAAGTGAACGTTTGGGTAAAGCTTGTGAATGAACTTTTGATGGTTGACTGGTGAAACTGTGTTAACACACTGGTGTTTATCTCGCCTGTCTGACAGTGAATGCCAATACTCATCAGGAATCTTCTGTTTTGTCTCCTCCAGAGTGCCAAACGTCCAGTGTGCTGACCCCTCGTCTCCAGCCTGTGGGGCCGCGGCTCTCCAGCCAGGTCATAGGTCATCTGTGACATGATGCCAGGCGGCCACCTGCCCATCCTGCTCTCCCTGAGCGCCCTGCTGCTGTCTCCGCTGCTCACCGGCTCCTTGGCCTTATGTAAGCAAACTAAGATGAACTTGAGCTTAAAAGTCAAGTCTCGGGTGTCTTAAAAGTCTAAAAGTAATAGAATTCCATTTTTGGCAGCCATTTTACATCAACTTAGTACCATTACATAGCCACTATTGGCAGATCCAGTGGTTAAGGGCAGCCATTTTGGGTCAACATCATAGTCTTGAATTATAAGTAAGTAAGTGCCATGCAAATGTCAATGTAATTGGCTCAAAATCGATGTAGTACAGTCCACTATTGTCAGATCCAGTGGTTGAGGGCGACCATTTTGGATCAACTTCGACATAGAACCATTGTAGCCCCACTATTGGCAGATTCAGTGGTTCAAGGCGTCTATTTTGGGTCAACATCGATGTAGAACCATTGTAGGCCCACTATTGGCGGATCTAGTGGTTGAGGGCGACTATTTTGGGTCAACATCGATGTAGAACCATTGTAGCCCCACTATTGGCAGATCCAGTGGTTCAGGGCGTCTATTTGGGTCAACATCGATGTAGAACCATTGTAGCCCCACTATTGGCAGATCCAGTGGTTCAGGGCGTCTATTTTGGGTCAACATCGATGTAGAACCATTGTAGCCCCACTATTGGCAGATCCAGTGGTTCAGGGCAACTATTTTGGGTCAACATCGATGTAGAACCATTGTAGCCCCACTATTGGCAGATCCAGTGGTTCAGGGCGGCTATTTTGGGTCAACATCGATGTAGAACCATTTTAGGCCAACTATTGGCGGATCCAGTGGTTGAGGGCGACCATTTTGGGTCAACATAGACATAAAACCATTATAGGTCCACTATTGGCAGATCCAGTGGTTGAGGGCAACCAGTTTGGGTCAACATTGCCAGTTGGCAGATCCAGTGGTTGAGGGTGGCCATTTTGGGTCAATATCGATGTAGTACCAATATAATTCCACTATTGGCAGATCCCATGGTTGAGGGTGACCATTTTGGATCAGCATAGATCAACATAGAACCATTGTAAGTCCACTATTGGCAGATCCAGTTGTTGATCCACTTAACATTATGAATGGTTAACCATGATCAACTGGTTAACTAGCTGCCCAATAACCTGCTAGTTTTTTGGCAAAAAAAGTAGTTTTTTTAGGTCAGTTGAACCCAAAACCAAGCTAATTATATAGAACCTCCTCAAAACTGATCAATCGACAAGTTGTTCAGACGACCCACCGAATCGTTTATTAAAGTGTATAATTTCGCACAATTACAGTTTCAAGGTTGTTTCATAATCATCAGAAGAATAAAAGAGGAACCGCTGTGTGGGTTTAAGGATCTCCCCGTTCACGTGGAGACGTGAAGCGCGAGATCACTGTTTATCGGATTATTTCGTCTCTTTTCCCGTGTATATCTCTTCATCAGACGGATCGGGGCCTGCGCTGTCTTTTAATTTCCAAAGCTCGGAAGTCAGGATTTGTTCTGCACCATTTCTCCCCTAAGATGGGTTTAGAGACGCATTAGGGAAACAAAACAAAGAGTCAAGTGAAGTAAAGAGGGGCGAGTGCGGGATGAAAGCGGAGGTAAAGCCTCCACCTACTGCTTTCAAGCTTAAAATAGGTGTAATTCAAGCGCCGCCTGAGAGATAACATGAGAATGGGCTGCTGTCAGATATAGTCTTTGTGTGCCCGACATTGTTCTGTTCTCCTATTTGTTGGTTTTGTAGGGTGGCCCTGATGAGAAGGCAACATACATCTGATGCCTTCACTTTGTATGCAATGAGGGTGAGAAAACTATTACAAGTCGGCAGGCTGCTTGTACGTGTGAGATTATTCTAGATTCACATTTCAAAGGAGACGTTTACTTCAGATGCGTTTCTGCATTCAAAATCGGGTAGACAGAAAGCATTTTCTACAAAATTAGTTAAAAGGACCGTTCTAATGCAATCTTACGCACAATGTTGGGACGCGAAAACGAGTATTTGAGCTAAAAAAATGTACTTAAAGACCCACTAAAGTGGCTCCTCCCCTCTTTAAATAGCCGATAGCATTTAGTTTACCTCACAGAATGCAAGTCGTTCTTGACAGCCCCATGGAAGAGAATCCGAGTGCTGACGATGCGTTAAATTCAATAGTAGGGGTGTGAATAAACTCTAGCCTTTCATTCTTAACCAATGCCCAGTTGGAAAATGAAATTTGCGTTTGAGCAACTGAACACACATCTCCAACCCATATTGCTCCGCGAAGTGTCAACGGTCGCTTCGGCCAGGTAGTGTTTATAGCATAAGGGGGCAGGGCTTTCGATTCTAGAGAGCATTTGATTAGGCAGAAGATGTGATGAGTAGCTCTGCGATGATTAGGGCTGGCAATCTTCCTCTACAATACTATTCAAATTCCATTCCTTATTTTATTTAATATTTGAAAAATATTTGTAATATTAAATGCAAAAATTTATACTATTATTAATTTTTACAATTCATTAAACATGCTAATGGTTTACGCACAATGCCACTATAGCATGTGGTTGTTGTTACACGTTCGGTCCACTCAGAGGGACATCTAATACACATTTTATTCATGCTGAATATGGTTGAAGTGCTTCCGATGGTTTTCGGCTCATATCTACCACGAAAACACCACCGAAAATTCGGGAACTTCGTTTATAATATAATATCGTTATAGTAATATAGTATCGTTAATATCCTTCTTTTCAGTTCGACTCAGACGGTTCCAAGAAGCTCGTTGCAAACCGAATCCATTGAGATATTTGCGTTTTTCGCATCACAGACGCTTTTACGTCGCTAAACATTTAGGCTACCATTTTTGACAGTTGTTATGATGATACACCGTGGATAACATGCACACTTGTGTTACGATTTAAAAACTTTATTGTTCATCAGATGAAACAGAGGCATTTCATTTTCACATGCATGTAAGCCAAGGCTGAGAAAAGGCAAGATTGCATATAAAAGAAAAATGTAAAAATATACATAAAAAAGCAATATTCGAACAGTAACTTCAGCATTTGGAATAGTATTGATTTTTTTTTAATATTCAAATTTTATTCGTTTCAATAGGCCTCAGCGGTGGACGTTATTAAAACCCATGATCCATTTTAGTGGAAGTGAGTGACTAAAGGCCTGTTCACACGAGGATGAATTTGGACGTTCACTTCGGCTCATTCGTAAGTGAAAATCACTTGGATGTGAACACCAAAAACGCGTTGAAAAACGCTGGCAAATAACGGTGCTGCCGATATTTCGTCCCGGTGTGTACCGGCCCTTAAGTTTTGAATGCTTAAATTTCCTGAAATGTGATTTTTTTCGTTGTTTTGAAACACACCAGCTTATTCATAACCTTCGACTAACATGTTCATACTAAAAGCTAAAAAACTTAAATTTGGATTTCAGGGGGCCTTTAATAGTGAATTTTCGGAAGAATGTGTTTACCGTTTGAGACGTTATTGAGATCCATTCTTTAGCCTCCATTTGTCATCCCTTATGCTCAGTGTAGTACTATGCAATGCCTTTCTTTTTATAATCATAGGGGATGTAATCACTCACTATCAGTCTTTGTTTTTTTAACGGTGACACCCTCAAAATTGCTCCTGGTGTTGTCTCGAGTGTGTGTGTGGGTCGCTGTGATTCAGATGTTTACTAGGCAGTGCACATGGTCCCAGAGCACTAATCACTCCATCCCCCCTCAAAACCCCCCAGCCACCCAAGCCCTCGGCACGGGCGCCGTCTGATTGGCTGCGACCTGCCGTCTGCTGTGCTCTCACAGGCTCCTGATCGCTAATTACTGTCTTGACAGGTTGTCGCGCGCACAGCCGCTCTGAACGGGGGACATTTTGTTGTTGTTCTTGTGTCATTTTCAGTGTTGGAGAAGCTTTGAAACTCACTTGTGAAGTTTATTGCAAATTGAAAGTTGGTACGCGTTAGTATGCTATTTTGGAAAAGACGTTAGCACTTACATGCTAAAAGTTAGCAGTTTAAGTTACAATTAAAAATAACTGATTCGTTTAAATGAACTGTTTTACCCTTCTAATGCTTCGTGTGAAAATTTAGGAACGGTCAAGCTACTTATTTACTAAGAGTTTGTTAAAATTTAAGAGTTAGTGACATTTTCACAAAGTTACAAAAATAGGACGTTTTTTATTCAACCAATTCAATGACATGAACTATTTTTGTGATTCACTAAAATTAATTGGATTTCTTAATAAAAGTTTAGGATAGCAGTTTTGATTGTTGAATCAGCTAGCATGATGCTAAAGCTACGTGTGCAATACAATGTGACTTAAAAACAGCATCAGCGTGTTTTATGATACACCACTTCTAATTGTGAATACATAGAAAAGCCGAAATTGCTAGTAAAAATGGCAAGTAACATCAAATTAAACTAAAATTTGAAGTAGATGATTTTACAGCATAGTTAAGCTAGGAGCATTGCTAATAGTTAGCCCGCCCAACACTGATATATTAATCAATTTCTTTACTGTTTTTCTTGTTAATATCTTATTTCACGCATGCATCATTTACTGACGTAAATTTGGTTTGCGTACTTGACTTTAAATGATTGTTGTTCTCATAAGCCGGTGTGTAAGGTGATGTGCGGCCGCACGCAGGTGGAGTGTGTGGTTTTGTCGTTCAGCTGAACCACACGCACACAGGCTTTTATTTCGACACAGACACAAAGCGAGTGTGTGTCACCTCTGCGAGAGGTTGCCAACTGCATGATGTCAGTCCTCACCGCCTCCCTCGCGCTCGCTCTTGTGCTCATAAATCAACATGTGGAGGAGACGTTTTTAATCAAAAAGAAAAAAGGGCTGTGAATAAATCTGGCCTGTGGTAATAAAGCTGGGGGCTTGTTTTGTGTGTGTGTGTGTGTGTGTGTGTGTGCAGAAAGTCCAGTGGCTTTACAATTACACAATTAGCTTACGAGTACACGCACACACACGGACATACACCTCACACACACGCACATCACACCTGCGCACACACACACGCGCGCACACACAGCCTCCTTCCTCACTGTATAAGAAACAGTTTTTCTTCAGTGTGTCCAGCTTCTGATTGGTGTGTATCAGCATTACATCGACACCGCTCATTAGTCCGTATCCTTCACTCTGGGCCGAGGCGTCAGACGGGGGTCCGCTTTCCCACAATCCTCCACACCAGCTCTAAAAACAGTTCGGATCGGCCTGGGTGTGCCTCCGTCTGACCACACACCCCAATCTGAACCTCTCACCCCTGAAAACCTCGTCCAGAGACAGCCTGTCCAGCGTCCGAAATACCCCCAGTCGAAACTGAACACCACAGTCTGCACACACACACACACCACTGCTCAAGCACAGGCTCAGGGTTAGTCTCCCCTTTACAGTTATAATGATTTCCTGTGGCTATATGTGACCACAAAACCAGTTTTTTAAAATAAAACTAAATGTAAAAAGGCTGAATAATTAAGCTTTCCATTGATAGGACAGTATTTGGTCGAAGTGTGCAAAAAAATCCAAACATTGAGTGAATCCCCTTTAAATTTGTGCGTTTATGTTCTCGATTGTGCCGCATCCACTCACAGAAATACGTTTTTAACATATTCACAATAGGAATTTTTCTAAATATCTTCATGGAACATGATCTTTACTTAATATTTAAGTGATTTTTGCCGTACAAGAAAAATGTATAATTTTGATGTATTGTTGGCTATTGCGTCAAATATACCAGTGTGACTCATGACTGGTTTTGTGGTCACATGTTAGAGATCCCGCCACTTATTTGATGCTCGCTGCGTGATGATGTTTCGGGAAACGGCGTGCGCCGGGACGCTGTAGTGTTTAGCAATCTCCTTAAGTGTCCGCATGCAGTCTGCCGCCCTTGCCAGATCCCCTCCGCTTTGATTGACTCGGGCAGAAAGTGACGAGAGCGATTTCAATAATTTATTTTTCCTTTGAAGCTTCCAAGTGAGAGTTTTCAGTTCCCCGAGGGAAAGAACCCCCCCTTCGCCTTGTCTCTTTAAAGTTATCAGCTAAAAGGCCCTGAACGTCCCTCATTACCTGGCTTGTGCAGTGAACAGGTTTAACCTCCCAACGCCGCTACATCGCTAAAGCAAATCTCTGATTTTCACCACTCGAAGATACATTATCTATTTATCTATCCAACAAATCATATTGATGATTTTAATCACCCACACCAAGTGCTTTCAGGTTAGTTGTTAAAGGGAAAATAAATCCCGATGTAATTTACTCGTTCTTCGTAGAGCACCAAAGTAGACGTTTCGACGAATGTCGTGCTGCTCTATTCAGATCCGCTGAAAATAACTTCAAATGACGCTTGTATCAATTATATTGTTACACCACTAGGTGGTGACAAGTGCCTTAAAATGTATGTAATTGAATCATTCGAGATTTGTTCAAAAACACCGATTCGTCCAGTAATTAAAGTCCGCCTGTAGTTAATAATTTTATCCCTGAAAACTCATCTTTGATCACCAAAATTACATATTTAAACGTTTTTTTAACCATGCCTTAAAATAATGAATGTAGCTCGACACCCTTGCCTCATTTAGTATGCACGGTTCTATTAATATGCTAATTAGCCCCGCCTCCACTCACTCACTAAGACATTTTTTATTCTTTTTTTTAAATGTCATTTTGGTGCTTATAGATGAGTTTTAAATGGTCAATTATTGACTACAGGTGGACTAAGTATTTATTTGATTGTGTTGACATTGTTGTATGTATAGCGAGGCTAAAGACCTATTTGTAGCCAACGCTGGACAATAAAGTACAACTAAAACTAAATATGTTGACACGTGCAAAGTTATTAGCCTCGGCGAAATAATCATGCAGCTATTGTAATAATTAAATACGCTGGTGCTCTAAGTTAGACGCTAATTTTAAATGTTTCAAAAGTATGCAAAAGTAGAATTGTAAAACCAGACTTTCGAAGTTAAGCTTTTAATTTTCGGTCCATTTCTCATGCAAATCTATTGCGTCGTTTGGACTGTTCATGCTCAATGTTGTATTGTACAGCACTTTCGTGCAACTCTGTTGCTTTTAAATGTTATCTAGAAATACATTTTGACTCGACTTGAGTTATTATGATAGTTTTTTGGATTTTTTTTCAGAGCTTGAAAGCTCCTATAGGCTGACGCTTTCATTGAATGGAAAAGAGTAGCTTGAATATACGTCAAAATATCTTCTTTTATGTTCCACAGTAGACATGAGTGTGTGTGTTTAAAATCCTCCAGTAGACGAGTGGACCAGCAGATGGCGCCTCGTGGGTCGTGTCACCTGCGCACACACACACTCTCGAGCAGCTCAGATTAATCATGAGGCAGTTTAGCAGGCTCGGATTTGCTGAATGTCAAAAATGATTATTGCGTGTCACCTTTGTGATCCAGTATCAGCGACTGAGCCCTAGCAGAGTCCCATCACAGTCAATACACTGAAAAGACTGTCTTTGTGACTCCACGATCCAATTCAGTGAGTGTGTGTGTGTGTTCCTGAAGTAAACAGTTAATCAAGAGGCCTTTGACAGTATTACAAGTACTGGGGTGAAAAATGGATGATTTTGTTTGTGTTTTTGATCAAACCCCAGACGTTTTAGTTTGTTTATTGTTCTCATTTGCATAATTGATGTCAGCGGCTACAATTAAAAGCGGTCAGCCATTGAATTCAAGCCTGACTGACATAATAATGTTGTTTGTGGCGCTTTATTCAGCAGTGATTGTGTTTTAGCGGTCTTTCACATCTGTGTTTTATAGTTTTATCGTGATCTCCGACGTTTGTGATGTGAGATGGAGATTCCCACAGTCCACTGAGAGGACTTTAACCCTCGAGCCATCGCGGCGTCCGTTGTACGAGGTCCGTCTCTCAACAAGTCCCAATCGCCCGCGGTCGCCGCAAATCACCACAGATTGTTGCGATTTCCTCCTCGTCTCAGTTGCAAAATTGGCCTTATTGTTAAAGTTAATTTCCTTAAGCTCTCGGTCAGACGTTCGACTTCCTCACCCCACACCTGCTAAAGATTTCCTCATCCAGACGTGTGCAGGAGAAAGCGGCTCATTGGGGTCGACTGTGAGCATCATAATCGGCGGTAATTGTAGTAATATGACAGGAGAATTGTGGGAAGAGGACAAGCACAGCGAGACGAAACAACCCACTTCCTGTTGTTCGCATCTATAGAGTAACGTTATCTTAAAAGCTTTTGTTCTCTTTTTATCCTTTAAATCAAAAATCGAAATAGAACACAGAGACAATGTTTGACATGCAGATTAAAAATAAGAGATGAAATGAGCTGATCATAATAATGAGAAGAAAAAGTAAAACACTAAATCACATTGAGAGGTTTAGACTATCTTGATTTATTTAAAAAAACAAATAGTCATTGTATTTAAAAAGGTGCAGATCTAAAAATTTTTTTCATTATTAAATTATTTATTATTATTACTTTTAAGACTGAAAACGCATTGTATTAAAGAATGCAATTGGTGTTTGTTATGTAACATTTTGTTATGTCTTGTTTTTGTCATGTTATATGTTATGTTATTTGTCATGTCATGTTATGTTGTTATATTTTATGTTGTTATATGTCGTTTTGATGTTTTGTCATGTTATTTGTTATGTTATACAGCAGATGGACAACCAGAATGACACTTGCTGCCACGGCAAAAATAAACCAGCCGTATTTCAAAGTTGTTCGCGAAATGACCACCAGGTGGCGCAAAGGGACATTTAGCAAAAGCAAAACAAAATTATGCAAAAGTCGCCTACATTTTAAATAGAATATAGCAAACTTTTATAGCAGAACATCTTATGAATCAAAAGTTAAAATAGGCCAAAAGTTTAAAAAGTTAAAATAAGTTTTCGTTATTTATTCAATTTAATTTCACTATTGTGATTAATTACGTTTCACTTGAATTAATCTGCTACCAGCTTTCAATCGCTCTGAATGAGCCGCGGACACTTTTCAAAGTCTGTGATTGTAGCGCCTCTTAGTGGCAAAAGGCAGCAAATACACCCCAGATTTTACCGCCGGCAGTAAAAGCCACATTCTGGTTGTCTACCTACTGTATGTCATGTTATTTGTCATATGTTGTTACATGTTATGTCATTTCAAGGCTCGATGTCATGTAATGTTATATGTTAAGACGTTATCTAATAGAAACCGGTGTGTTAGTCCCAAATGGCGCTGTCATGCTCGTCTGTAAAGGACCCAAATGACCCGCTTAGGGTTAATGATGACCTCATGAAAACATCTGCACAAAACCCGCATTCGACCTTACTGCCATCTGTCTAGAAATCATTTCTGAGTCGATTTAGTTGCTCACAGATGCTCGCCACACAACTAGATCTCTCTATCGTGTGATTCCCACACTTGGAGCAGTCGATTAGCTAGTTAGAAATGCCCGGCTCGCTGATGTCTGAAGTCAGATGTTGGCTTCGTCTGGCCGGAGAGAGAGTCCAATTGGGAGGACGATCCACGGCTGGTCTGAAGTCAGTCGAGCACACAGCTACAAATCTCTGTGTTCAAGCAGGCGAAGCTAAACCCTTTCCCTCTCACCAGGACTTCCTCTTCTAGTTTTACTGATTTCGGGGTCACAAAGACTAGTCTGCAAGACCTTTTTTGCCATTTTTGTGGTTTGCTATGAATCTAAAGATGAGTTTAAGGATCTAGGCAAAAACTCTTCATAATGTTGGTGTCAAACCCCAGTCTTGTTGGTGTAAGAGCAGATGCTTGACTTGTGTACAGTAGATGTTGCTTTAGTGTCCAAACAGTACAGACGTTTTGGCCGAAACATTGATTTCTCGAATTACAGCCACTTAGGTCATTATCCGGCACTGGGATCCCTGTAATTGCCTTTTTCAGGGGTAAAGTAGGCCTATGTATGATACCGAAATGTGCCTTTTACCCTTTCAATAAGCCTGAGTCAGTGGTTGAAAGGTGGCTATTTTAAACAAGATGGGCGACAAGTGATGCTCTTAGAGCGCCCCTGATGGGCTGACGTTTTTTGCGCCTGCGTGTAATAGAGCAATTTTTTTTTTAAGCTTAGGAAGGTTTCTTTTTTCTCTCCGTTATTATAGTTAGTCATCTGTCAGCCCGAGCCTCCCATTATAATAAGAGACTCACCAAATGGAGGCGACCGAATCATATTATTATGAGTTTTTCAGGATTCTTGCACTTCTTAACGCGAGAAAAGAGTCTGAAAGGAGATGAAGCATGTCCATGAAAATAAAGGATATATATATGTATCTACACTCACCTAAAGATTATTAGGAACCGCCTTCAGAAATGCTTTAATTCTACGTGGCATTGATTCAACAAGAAATTCTTTAGAAATGTTGGCCCATATTGATAGGATAGCATCTTGCAGTTGATGGAGATTTGTGGGATGCACATCCAGGGCACGAAGCTGCCGTTCCACCACATCCCAAAGATGCTCTATTGGGTTTAGATCTGGTGACTGTGGGGCCATTTTAGTACAGTGAACTCATTGTCATGCTCAAGAAACCAATTTGAAATGATTGGAGCTTTGTGACATGGTGCATTATCCTGCTGGAAGTAGCCATCATAGGATGGGGACACGGTGGCCATAAAGGGATGGACATGGTCAGAAACAATGCTCAGGTAGGCCGTGGCATTTAAACGATGCCCAATTGGCACTAAGGGGCCTAAAGTGTGCCAAGAAAACATCCCCCACACCATTACACCACCACCACCAGCCTGCACAGTGGTAACAAGGCATGATGGATCCATGTTCTCATTCTGTTTACGCCAAATTCTGACTCTACCATCTGAATGTCTCAACAGAAATCGAGACTCATCAGACCAGGCAACATTTTTCCAGCAATTTTGGTGAGCTCTTGAGCTCTTTTTCCTATTTGTAGTGGAGATGAGTGGTACCCGGTGGGGTCTTCTGCTGTTGTAGCCCATCCGCCTCAAGGTTGTGTGTGTTGTGTCTTCTTCACAAATGCTTTGCTGCATACCTCGGTTGTAACGAGTGGTTATTTCAGTCAAAGTTGCTCTTCTATCAGCTTGAATCAGTCGGCCCATTCTCCTCTGACCTCTAGCATCAACAAGGCATTTTCGCCCACAGGACTGTCGAATACTGGATGTTTTTCCCTCTTCACACCATTCTTTGTAAACCCTAGAAATGGTTGTGTGTGAAAATCCCAGTAACTGAGCAGATTGTGAAATACTCAGACACCAACAACCACGCCACACTCAAAATTGTTTAAATCACCTTTATTTCCCATTCTGACGTTCAGTTTGGAGTTCAGGAGATTGTCTTGACCAGGACCACACCCCTAAATGCATTGAAGCAACTGCCATTGGTTAATTAGACAATTGCATTAATCAGGTGTTCCTAATAATCCTTTAGGTGAGTGTATATCACCATCTGTGCTTTGTTTGTGCTGTCAGTAAAATGAAAACATGTTCATTTCATACCGTTTCTCCTTCATAGCGTTGTGTGTGCTGTAAACAGAAGTAAGTGTCGGCCAGTGGAAAGGTTAATTGTGTGCGTGATCCTCTTTGTCTCGTGAAGTCTCAGCTCGTCAAGCTTCTCTATTACACTCACAAGCTCCCTGTCAGAAAATCCATAACGACTGCGCTGTAGGCCGACGCATGTGGCCGCTGACGGTCATGGGTAAAGCGTCGATACACAGCCGGCGGGAATGTGTGACCTCGGGCTACACACACTCTGAACAGAGGTTACACAGCAGAGGTTAAACTAGTCAGTCCACCACTCACGGCTGGTTTTTCTGACCTTCGTCTTGTAGTGGAGCCGGACGATTAATCGTAAAAAGATGGCGATCTCGATTCAAACACCCACAATATCTCATTCCTAAATGACAATGATTCAGCTCTGTCTATTAAAGGAGTTTCACTTTAAAAAAAACTTTTGCTGATAATTTACTCGCCCCCATGTCATCCAAGATGTCCATGTCTTTCTTTCTTCAGTCGAAAATAAATTAAGGTTTTTGAAGAAAACATTCCAGGATTTTCTCCATATAATGGACTTCAATGGGAACCAAACGGTTCAAGGTCCAAATGAGAGTTTCAGTGCAAACTGTTCAAAGGGCTTTAAACGACACCAGACGATGAATAAGGGTCTTATCAAGCGAAATGATCGCTCATTTAATAAATAAATAACAAAGTTTAAGTTTTATAAGCTCAAATGCTCGCCTTGCTCTGTTCTGTGATGCGCGTTCGTGACTCTCCTGTTCGAACTCGTTCATCAAAATGAACAAATCTTTTTCCGAGTCAATTCGTCGTTTTGTTCGTTGAATGAGCCAAATGACACGAAAAGATTCGTTCATTTTGATGAAGCATAGAGCAAAAAAATGGGAACGTTTCGGTTCCCATTGAAGTCCATTATATGGAGAAAATCCTGGAATGTTTTCGTCAAAAACCTTAATTTCTTTTCGACTGAAGAAGAAAGACGTGGATGTCTTGGATGACACAGGGGTGAGTAAATTATCAGCAAAAGTGAACTACTTCTTTAATGAGTGTCATTGAATCAGTCACTCAACCCGATTTAAAAAAAAAACTATTAAATTAGATTCATTAAACATTTTAAACACACTGCAGCAATTAACATGTGTCAGAAACTTTGTTTAGCTGTCTGTTTATAATTGTGGCAGAATCGTGATCTCTATTTGAAACAAAAAAAATATTTATTTTTTGCTCTATGAAATAATTATGACTCACACCAACTAAATTAGTAAACCTGTGTGTGTTTGCGCTGTGAAAGTTGAACTTTCTTAACTTCATGATAAGACAGAAAGACCTCGGGCATCATCCTCTCCACTCTCTGGATCTCGCGCTTCAAGTGTGTTTATCCGCACCCGGAGATTCAGGGGCTCGCCTGCCCTGCCTGCCCACGGGCGCTTAATAATTCATTTGCCGTGCTCTGCCCGACCGTTTGATCATCTCCTCATATCTGCACGCTCTCTGGATTTTAGCATGTTCCCCTAGAGAGCCTCTTCTCATGTCTTGTTGTGTCAAGCTTGACCTACTGCCCCGCGAGAGAAAAGCAGAGGCCCACCGAGAAGAGTCGAGGTACGTGGCATTATAATTTGAAGAGCCGAGAACAAACCGTGCTGGTTCTGATGAAATAAAATCACACGTTTTTATTTATCTAGCGTAATCTACAACGAATAAGCAGTAGTGGTAGACCGAATGACTGGAATAGCTAGGTCACGACTGTCAGCCCCAATCATCTCCTGGATGTCATTAGCTTACAGCTGGCGTGTCTTTTAGCAAACGTGCGTGGGGTTTTGGATGCTTCACCTGACAAGGGGCTTTCAATTCATGGCAGAATCACTGGTACTTTATTATTCATTGACCAATAAATTATTCACAATGGCGTCGACGTGCTTATTTTCTGTGGTGTAATTACGGTGTGCTGAAACACAAGCTCTTTCCATTGGTTTCTCCCCAACATTTCTATCACGGCGGAACGGGTCGCTAGCTCACTTCAGTGCTAGTTCTCTCTCTCGCTGTACTCTGGTCCAATGCACTTTGAGTAACTGTTAAATTGCATGTGGGTGTGTGTTCAATCACGCTGCTGTTTAATTGAATTGATTTGCTGTTACAGTGGCCTTGCAGTACCATGCAACTCTTACTATGTACATTTTTTGTATGACATGCTAACAATGTAAATGTTTTTCCCAAAATGAAATGTGTTCATCTTGACTTATCATTTCTGGTGTGAACAGGACCTCTGTTTTAAACATTAATGCAACATGTAGCGTATTGTTTCAAATGCTATTTTTGACCAAATATTGAAGGCAGTGTTGTAAATAGTAAGCAAGTATACCATTAAAGCTAAATTCTAATAGGATTTTGCTTTTTTTCTTGTTTAGCCGCACCACAGTTTACAAAAAGACCTCAAAACTTGATTGGCGTCTCCGGGGGTGTTGTGTCCTTCGTTTGCCAAGCCGCCGGTGACCCCAAGCCAAAAGTAACCTGGAACAAGAAAGGCAAGAGGGTGAACTCTCAACGCATCGAGGTAAGACTTAGCATGCTAGGACTTTAAAGAAGTAGTTCACTTTTGCTGATAATTTACTCACCCCCATGTCATCTAAGATGTCCATGTCTCTTCTTCTTCAGTCGAAAAGAAATTAAGGTTTTTGATGAAAACATTCCAGGATTTTCTCCATATAATGGACTTCAATGGGGACCAAACGGTTCAAGGTCCAAATGAGAGTTTCAGAGCAAACTGTTCAAAGGGCATTAAAATGACACCAGACGATGAATAAGGGTCTTATCAAGCGAAACGATTCGCTCGTTAAAAAAAAAAAGTTTTATAAGGTCAAATGCTCGCCTTGCTCTGTTCTGTGACGCGCGTTCGTGACTCTCCTGTTCGAACTCGTTCATCAAAATGAACAAATCTTTTCCCGAGTCAACTCGTTTCGTTTCGTTCGTTGAATGAACCAAATGACACGAAAAACGATTTTCTTCATTTTGATAAACGAGTTTATTGCCCTTTGAAGCTGCACTGAAACTCTCATTTGGACCTTGAACCGTTTGGTTCCCATTGAAATCCATTATATGGAGAAAATCCTGGAATGTTTTCATCAAAAACCTTAATTTCTTTTCGACTGAAGAAAGAAAGACATGGACATCTTGAATGACACGGGGTGAGTAAATTATCAGCAAAAGTTTTTTTTTAAACTGAAACTCCTTTTAAGGGGCAAACATATCAATTAAATAATCAACTATTCATGTAGGATTACTCGCAAAATGCCATTAAAGGCATCTGGAACTGTTTTGGGTTAGTTCTCGAGTGTTTATGAAGCACACAGCTCAGCTTCTGTGGATATTTGCGTCTTGTTTGTTTGCTGTGTTCTTTTATCATAACACAGCTGGCAGCTGTAGTGTCTTGATCGATGTTTAGTGTTTCTTAATTAAAACTAGCTTGCATTTTAACCATTTTGTCACTAAGATGAAAAACTTCCCTCAAAAAAAGATGCGTTGGTGTTTCCGGAGCAAACCCAAGAGAAATTATCATCAAAATTATCATCTTCGTTGAGTTTAAAAGTCATTTTGTGAGGGGTTTGAATTAATTTGTTTCCCCCGAAGGCTTTGCTTTGATATTGATCTACACACACTTAGGACAGTGTGCCATCACTGGGCTGCTTCTCATTATCCCAGCCTTGAAAACTCACGCACACAAAAAACAAAAAACCAAGAGAGTTTTGCCACTGGCTTACAAAGAGCCTCGTTCCTCTTTGTCATTCCCTATTGATTCCTGCCGATTGTTTCGCTACAATGACATCAAATGCGAAAGCACCGCAGGAGCCTAATTAACTCTCTTGCATAATTTGAGCTCGCAGCAACATATAGATGCTACAGGAGACTAAAAATAGAAGCACAACCATTTTTATCAGAATTAACTTGACCTGAAATGAGTTAAGGTGATGTTAAATGGTAGGGATGCTGGTTTACCAAGCAAGCGAGAACACAAGCACCAAAACTGTTCAGTTAGGAAGTTGTGTGTCATTTACCAAGACTAGCGTAACCAGGAATTAAATGCCTTGCTTTTGGGCACTTAGAATTGGTAACGCTCTAGTCCTAGGATTGAATTCATGGGCTTTTTGTCTCTTTAACCACAAGGCAATTGTTAATGACATTTATCATGAAGTTTTTCAATGAAACATCCCTCTCACACAGACGATAGAGTTTGACGAAGGTGCGGGGGCCGTCCTGAGGATCCAGCCTCTCCGGGCGCCTCGAGACGAGAACATCTACGAGTGTGTGGCGGAGAACAGCGAAGGCGAAGACAGTGTCCAGGCTACGCTGTCGATCATTAGAGGTAAGAGTACAGTCATATGGGTTGACAGCAATTCTTGCTTCTAGAGGGCCAAATTCCTGCCAAGAAGTTTCTACACTCAAAAATTGTCACCAGGGCAGTACTTTTTTTTAAAAGATACACCTTATTTATCCCCAAAGGGTAGATATTGGTACCTTTTCAATGGGTACCATGGGTACTTTTCCCCCCCAAGAGTGTAGTGTCAAGTCAAGCCACCTTTATTTATATAGCAGATTGTTTCAAAGCAGCTTTATTGAGAAAACAAGACAATAATGCATCAAAGTTTCTGCTGTACAGCGGATCTAGAATAGCATCATAGTTCTAGCTTAAAAGAGTAGTTCACTTTAAAAAAAACTTTTAATAAATTTACTCACCCCCATGTCATTCAGTTGAAACGAAATTAAGGTTTTTGATAAACATTCCAGGATTTTCTCCATATAATGGACTTCAATGGGAATCAAACGGTTCAAGGTCCAAACGAGATGACTCCAGACGATGAATAAGGGTCTTATCAAGCGAAACAATCGCTCATTTAATAAATAAATACAAAAGTTTAAGTTTTATAAGCTCAAAATGCTCGCGCTTGCTCTGTTCTGTGATGCGTTCGTGACTCTCCTGTTTGAACCGTTCATCAAAATGAACGAATCTTTTTTCAAGTCATTTGGTTGATTCAACGAACAAAATGAACAATTGACTCAGAGAAAATATTCGTTCATTTTGAGGATTGAGTTCGAACAGGAGAGTCACAAACGTGCGTCACAGAACAGAGCAAGGCGACGATTTGTGCTTAATAACTTTGTTATTTTTGACTTCTATATGGAAGTCAATGGGACCAGATACTGTCTGGTTACTGATATTCTTCTAAATATCAGAAAATCGTCTGAATGGATTCGAAAACGGTACGGTGAAACTCAACTGTTTAACTCTGGGGTAGTGGTCAAATGAGCCTATTTCCAAAAAAAAGTGGAGTATCCCTTTAAAGTCCATTATATGGAGAAAAATCCTGGAATGTTTTCATCAAAAACCTTAATATCTTTTCGATTGAAAGAAAGAAAGACATGGACATCTTGGATGACATGGGGGTGAGTAAATTTTCAGCAAAAGTTTTTTAAAAAGTGAACTACTCCTTTAAGTAAGTTCAGTTATGGTTCATTTTTGTTGTAAATTCATTTATAAATACAGCCGCTTTGGGAAAACAGTGGTGTCTTCTTCTCATATAATGGTGTCAATGCAGGCAGATCAATATTATTGTTGAATTTTAAGTGTCCCCAACAAAGCAAGCCAAAAGCCAAAGGCGACAGGGCAAGGAAGCAAAACTCCATCAAGTGACGAAATGGGCGAAACCAAGTTCAGTCGGGGCCAGTTCTCCTCTGACCAACGAACGAACAGTGTATGATTATGATTCCGGCAGCATTATCAGTCAGACTGGATTGGAACACTCTGAATATGTATCCAGTTTCATCTGGTTGAAGATCGCAGTCATCATGCTAGATCCTGAGGAACTTGATTAGTTTGTTCAGGTGTGTTTTATTAGGATTGGAGCTGAACGCTGCCTTACTGGTAACAGGATTGAATTCCCCTGCTTTAAAGGGATATTCCACTTTTTGGGAAATAGGCTCATTTTACAACTCCCTCAGGGTTAAACATTTGAGTTTCACGCTTTTGATTTCCATTCAGCCGATTTTCTGATATTTAGAAGAATATCAGTAGCCAGACAGTTTCTGGTCTCATTGACTTCAATAGTAGGAAAAAATCTACTATGGAAGTCAATGAGACCAGAAACTGTCTGGTTACTGATGTTCTTCTAAATATCAGAAAATCGGCTGGATGGAAGTCGAAAACGATAAAACCCAACTGTTTAACTTTAAAAGTTGTAAAATGAGCCTATTTCCAAAAAAGTGGAGTATCCCTTTAAGTTCCCCTTGGGGGATGTGTAGTACAACCCCCCCCCCCACTAATTAAACCAACTGATTCATCTCATCAACTTCTTAGTATGATGAATTGGATGCCATCTAAAACAGGCCGAGGACTGGAGTTGAGAAAACGAACTAGTTTGGTTAACTTGAATGCGACCCAATATTACCGTTGCAGAAACTCTAAATCCATCCTGGCCAGTTGCTGAACCTCTGTCGTCTTCACCATTGAGTTATTCCGTTTGTTCCCCGTGCACTGAGGCCCATCCATCTGCCTTGTCATAGCCAAGCGCTGGAGCAGCCAGCTTGCAGGCTTCTTCCCGGGCCCGAACCCAAGCCGAGGGTTTTTGTAGGCAGCCCAGTTTTACATGAAAATCCTGGCTTTGGCAAGACCCGTGCGACTCAGGAAGGAACACAGGCTGTAGCACTGGGGGAAAAACTACTGCCCCCCCTTCGCTCTCTCATCCCCATCTGCTGCGGGCCGCATTTACATCCAGCCTTATCAGAAGAGCAAGCCCCACACACACTTGTACAAAGGCCGGCACATGTGTCCACGCGCTCCCAGAGGACAGTGCCTCGGCTCATGAACACCTGCGTGGACTTCAATCAAAATCAATTAAACTGTCTGCCATCGTGCTCACAATTTGTGGTCTTCTTTCATTTTGTCCCTGACCAACTTGTGAAGTTACTGACTTCATTAAGCACTCAGTCACCTTGCCGCCCTCTTCAGGGTGTGTCCGCCCGCCCGCCGCAGAGACGAGGCTTTGCCGTAAATCTGCCGGTGCTCTTTCCCGGGGCTTAGGTTTGTTTTTAGCTGCCTTCTGGCTGCCCACAAGAGCGGTGAGCAGAATGCTTAAGATGTGCCATCTGCTTTTCCACCGAGTCCTCTGAGAGTCCTTGGAGGAGTCTCGGAGAAACCCAAGGATAAGACACCTGCAACTGTCGGTGCTTCTCTATGTCACTACGGGTGTTGAGCACTTTCTTCCCCTCCTCTGCTTTCTTCTCTTAAAGCCTCGCTGTTTTCCTCTTCATCCTGACCCTGGCTTTGAGCCCGTCTTGGCAGTCTTGTCCACCGCTGACCCAGAGCTAGCACTTCATAGAGTCCAACAGCAACAGCAGCCCAGGTTTCACCATCTGCTCGCACCCTGCGAGGTGTCAGCTGCTCGCATTCTCTTTACACATTCAGGTGTGTCTGGCCTTAACTTGCCCCTGGTCACGCTGTGAGAACGCTGGGATCAGGGTGCTGGCCAACAAAAGATCAAAACGGGAACGCTGGAAGCGTTTGGCATCGTGCAATGCAAATCCAAAGGTGTCAGACCACCTTTCCATAACATTAGCTCTCGTCCAAAACATAGTAGGCTTACTCCAGATGTGAAGGCTTTTGCTTAAGGCAATCCCAGAATGCACAGTGGGAAAAAAGTCCATACAAGATGGCAAACGAGTACAGTTATGTTTTAACCAATATTTGTGGGTGCTATGTATTTTTATGCTAATAAGAGTGTTGGGCTACTATGTTAAAATTATGCTAATGGAAAAACTCAGGAGACAGTCTGCTGTGTGAGGAGCACTATTTTAGTTGAGTTAGAAGGTTGAAAATAGACTAAAAAACACTGGGTTTAAGGGATACTCCACTTTTTTTGGAAATAGGTTCATTTTACCACTCCCTGCCTGACCCATGAGCTGGGTAACGTAAAAAATGCCCAAACATTGGGTTGCTTGCGTCTGACCCATGAGCTGGGTTACTTAAAAACTACCCAAACATTGGGTTGTTACGTCTGACACAGGAGCTGTTGCGCCTGACCCATGAGCTGGGTTAAGCAAAAACGACCCAAACATTGGGTTGTTACGTCTGACACAGGAGCTGTTGCGCCTGACCCATGAGCTGGGTTAAGCAAAAACGACCCAAACATTGGGTTGTTACGTCTGACCCATGAGCTGGGTTAAGCAAAAGCGACCCAAACATTGGGTTGTTACGTCTGACCCATGAGCTGGGTTACACAACAACTACCCAAACGTTTTGTTGTTGCATCTGACCCAGGAGCTGTGTAGATACGAAAACGACCCAAACACTTAAAAAATAACCCAAAAAATGTACCTAACCCAACCTCAACCCAGGATTTGGGTAGAAAAAATAACCCTAGATTTTTTAGAGTGAAACTTTTTGTCAGTTTGTCTTGCTTTCTTCACCTCTTCTCATCTCTAATCTCATCCCTCACATCCAGAGTTCGCACTGTGACCCTTCTTCCTTCAAACTCTGAGCGCAGGAACTCGTTAGCACTGCAGAGCGCCAGAGAGGATGATCTCACTACTGCCCATGCCCGTTTGATCAGACGCTTTTAATTGGCTGCTACCCTGCAGGACGAGCCGCGTTTGTTCTGCCGCTCCTCGCTCTGTTTTAATTGGACTGTTCTAAACCCAGACGCTCGCCGCGGAGCCCCTTTTATTAGCCATTTTTTATCACAGCTTTCGCGCTGCCATTTCCAGATTCGTCCCTGTCTTGTTTCGTCCCACTCAAGCACAGGTTGAGGAATCTTAATGTCACTTTTCTCTCTCTTTGAAGTGTCATTTCCTCAGAGACGCTATACAGCCGATCCGATTTCATTCTCCTCTATATGATATTATATTTTTTTAAACTCATAAGACTTATTTGTGGACCAGTAATGAGAGACAATGCCCGGTTTTTCCAGCTCAGTTTGGTAGATCAAGGTTAAGCGTCTGTCCACATCCTTAGCATTGTATGCTCGGCCCCCAGGGGATTGTGGGTATTGGTTCTTAAAGCCCCGCCATGAGTGATTTGAAGTAAAAGAGCATAGCTGATTACCACTCCAGCTGTTCTCCCTGTTTCCCTGCGTCCAGTAGTGAAAAGTGCATTATAAAGCATCAGTGCGCTGGAGGCCGTAGACACACACCACTACTTCCACAGCGTGTGGTTACGGTTCGAGACGCGTGGCGTAAGAACAATGCTAAAGGTGAGCTGAAGCTACATAATAAGTTTTACGTGGTTTAAAAAAGCACTTTTTTAGGGAGCCGTGGCTTTAAGTCTCTCCAGTCTCGTTCTCCTCTTCTATTGATTCTTCTCTCCGAATAATCTCTCTGTCTATGGCTGATCCCCGCTGGGTCAATATGAGGCTGTAATTAGCGCTGGCCTGTGTTAGCATGGCACATGGAGTAGAGTTACTGACACACTGCTCATGGTTTCAGTGGTTGTCTGTGTGTTTCTCCATGTTTACTAACTATTGACTCGAACCCCGTGTGGGCTGGATACAAGTGCAATATTTTAACCAGTATTTGGGTAATACGTGCATTGGAGTGTTGCGTCGTTATCTTAGCGACATGCTAACAGAAAACATGTAATGATTGACAGCTGTGGAATTTGGGTTCTATCCCTCAGGCTCCTGTCAATCAGCGCGTTGTGTTTTACGTCGCGACGCGGTGATGACGTCCATCTCCCACTACTCCCACTGGGATTTTAGAAATGATTTTTACTAAATATTTAATATAATTTTAAATCAAGCATTTATTTTTATTATGTATATATTATTACACTCTAAAAATGCTGGTTGGGTTAACGTTGGGTTAAAAAATGCATTTAAAACATTTAACCCAATGGCTGGGTTTGTCCATATTTGACCCAAAATTGGGTTAAAACAACCCAGCATTTTTAGAGTGAAGTTAAGAGAGTGAAATCAGCCGTCGGATCGAGACTATAGAAAGTGGCAGAACTCTTTTAACTGGATTCAGGACAGTGCACTGGATTCCAGTAGATCCGTGTTCCCGCGGCTGGAGATGGGCATTCACACACAGCACACGCTTGGCCTCCGGAAGAGACGCTCGTCTGCTTTGATCCTGTGTAATGGAGGCTGATTCGGCACGGCTCGGCTCGGCTCCGTGTGACGGACCTTCACTGATGGTTTTTGCAACTTCTAGTTCTTCTCCTCTGTTGGACACCGAAGTCCTTGTTTCTTTGCTGTCAAAGCATGATTGTTTTTTTATTTATATCTGATATATTTTATTTAAAAAATAAAATAAAATTAAATTAAATTTAAAAAATAAATAAATAAAGAGCAAATTCATCTAGGAGTAATATTTTATGAAATTATTTGCTAAATTACCATTTATTTATTATTATTTTAGTTAACTATATATATATATATATATATATATATATATATATATATATATATATATATATATATATATATATATATAATATAATTAATATAACATAATATATATATAATTTTTTTTAAAAATACTTTAAAGAGGTTATATCTGGTAATTCTGAATTTTCTCACAATTCTATTTTTTCTTATAATTCTTACGTTTCTTACATTTCTCACATTTCTGAGTTTATCTTACAATAGATAAAGCTAGCTTATTTTACAATTCTGACTTTATATCTTCGCAGTTAAAACAATTCTCACAATTTAAAAAAAAATTCTCACAATTCCAAGTTTATCTCACAATTTCTGTTATTTCTCACATATCAAAGTTTACATCTCACAATTCCGAATTTTTATTCACAATTCCATTTTTTTTATTCCGAGTTTGTTACCCTCAATTCCTAGTTTATTTCTCACAATTCTCACTTTACATCTTGCAATTCCCCCAAAATCGCACAATTCCATTTATTTTTAATTCCAAGTTTATCTCACAATCTGATTTATATCTCATAATTGTGTATTTTCTCATAATTCTAAAAAATGTTCTCACAATTCCAAGTTTATTCCTCACAATACTCATTTCATATCTAAACTTTCAATTGCAGGGGTGAAAAGTAAGAACTGTGATTTTTTTATTTTTTTTTTTGCAAAAAATAAAGTCAGAATTGCGAGATATACCGACGAGAGGCTCATAGTACTGTTGTGGTTTTGGTCGTCTGTCAGAAAACAGGGAAAACACACACACACACACACACACAGGAAGCTTTCAGCCAGGAATGATTACCTTCCCTTAACTCTCTTTGATGATGAGCATTATATTTGGTAGAAGATTGACTTTTGTAATATTTGGGCTTATGTTTAAGATTTTATATGATACTTAAGCTTTTATTTAGTATTATGCATGACACTGGGCTTATCATTAGGATTATATATGATATTTCGTCTTATAATTAGTATTTTGTATGTGTTAAGGATTATCTGTATTATATTAAATGATATTTAGGCTTATATTTAATATTGTATATGATAGTTAGGCTTATATTTAGTGTTTTAAATTATAGTTAGGCTTATATTTAGTGTTTTATATGATATTTAGGATCATATTTAATATGTTATATTATATTTTGGCCTATATTTAGCGTTCTATATGATATTTAGGATCATGTTTAATATGTTATATGATATTTAGGCTTATATTTAATATTGTATTTGATATTTAGGCTTGTATCTATTATATAGGCTTATATTTAGTATTTGATATAATATATTTTATATTTTATATGATATTGAAGTGTATAGTCATTGTATTTTAGGATATTTAGGCCTATATTTAGAATTTTATATATCTAAGCTTATAATTAGTATTTCAATGACATTTAAGCTTTTATTACTGTTTAGCATGACATTTGAGCACACAATTAGTATTTTACACAATATTTAGACATATATTTCGTATTTTATATTACTTTTTACTCTATATATTTAGTAATATTACAGACCTTATTTTAGTAAATTATATATTAGCTTATAACTAGTATTTTATATGGTATAAATCAGGCTTATGTTCAGTACTTTTTGTATGATATATACATTCATATTTAGTGTTATACATGCTATTTGGCTGTTATCTAGTATTATGCATGATGTCATAGGAGTATTATGTATACTATTTTAGCATTAAACATGATAATTTGCCTTATATGTGGTATTATAAAAGGTAAATTTATTGGCGCTCCTTCTGAAATAACTTATTTTGTTTTATTTCAAGTGAATCAATCAAAACTAGCTTTAGCCAGACAATAACTTTATTCTAGCGCTGTTGTAAACCCAAAACAATCTTGTTACTGTGATCTCCTACAGTCTGTATTGGTAAAGCGCTGTATAAATAACGGTGACTTGTGTCCGTCTCAACTTCTCACGGGCGCTTCTGGTCCCCGGGCTTCGGCTCTGTAAACACAGCTGTGAGATCTCAGACGCGGAGCCACTTAGCGGGCCGGTTGTCACTGTCGCTCTGTCACAATGCTGGCGCGCGCTAGCGATTTTGGGCCCTGTGAAAGAATATGAGGTCGGGCCCCCTATTTCACCCATTTATTCCATTAATAAATTCTGGGGGCCCCAGAAGTGCGTGGGCCCTTACAATCGTCCTCCCGCTCCTCGGGTGATGGCAGAAACAGCTGGACTCGGGCATCAGACAGACGTTTGCCACGCATCCGTCGGCCACACGCCACCGCCTAATCATACCGCGGCCACGGAGCCTGTGCGATCGCAGCGCTCATCAAAGCCCGACGGGGAGCGGGATCTGTACGTCTGCAGCGCCGGTAATACACAACTAAACACACACAGGGGTTTGAGTGTTTGCTCACTGCACTGAGTGATCATTGGCAGTCCTTGACTTGCTGTTCAGCATTAAATATATATATATATAATCATGATTTAATATTAGTTAAAGTAATGTTGTATTATTCATGATCTTTTTATTATATTCGGGCTTAGATATTTAGTATTATGCATGAAATTTTGTGCTTACAATTTGCATTTTATAAGATATTTAGGCTTAGAATTTGTATCTTACATGACATTTAACCTTTATACCTATAGTTTTAATCTTTATATTTAGTATTAATTATATTTTTTTCTTATAGATTAAATATAAGATTAAATATCAGATAAATTACAAAATATAAGCCCAAAAATAGATTTTATGCATGAAATTTGAGCTTATAATTAGTATTTAATATGATATTTCGGATTATCTGTATTATATTAAATTATATTTAGGCTTATATTTAATATTTTATATGAGATATCGGCCTATATTTAGCATTTGATATGATATTTAGGCTTATTTATTTTTTTATATGATAATTAGGCTTGTATCAATTATATTGGCTTATATTTAGTGTTTTATATGATGTTTAGCATTATCTTTAATTTTTTATATGATAGGCTTATATTTAGTATGAGAGTTAGGCTTATATTTAATATTTTATATGATATGTCGGCCTATATTTAGCATTATATATGATATTTAGGATCATGTTTCATATCTTATGATATTTAGGCTTATATTTAATATTGTATTTGATATTTAGGCTTGTATCTATTATATAGACTTTTTTAATATTTTATATAATTTGTTTTATATGTTATATGATATTGAAGCGTATAGTCATTGTATTTTAGGTTATTTAGGCTTATTTAGTATTTTATATATTTAAGCTTATATTTAAAATTATGCATTGAGTTTTATAATTAGTATTTTTTAAAAATATAAATTATCTTATTTTAGTACTATACATTATATTTGAGCTTACATATAGTATTAAACCTGATTTTTGGGCTTGCATTTGATATTATGCATAATATTCCACCTTATTTTTTAGTATTTGCCTTATATTTGAGATTATAAAAGGTAAAATTGCTTCAGGGTTGCCTTAAGTGAGACATAAATCTAGCAGCTGTATCTGCGAGTCTGTAGGGTCTTATTAAAACAGAGGTGATAATTATTACTGCAGTTGTGAATTACCATAATTTGTGCAAAATCCCAAATTTCGTGCAGTCAACGCCACGTTTTAGGCTCAGTTTGAAATGCTAATGTCAGATGGCTCCGTTTTAAGAGTTTGTCTATTGTAGAAATACATTTTTAAGCATTTTTAAGAAACTTCTTGAAACTGGGATTGTCAGAGACTGTGTTATAATAATTGAGCTGTTTTTTGAGCACAGGAAATTAAATTGACCACCTCTCAAATCTGAACAGCTGGGGCTACAGATTACTTAAATGTCGCCTTTGAAAAAACACATCTTCCACCTCCCATCATATGGTTTATATTCCAGTTTTCTCTCTTTTGCTCTTCCGCCGACTCCTTCCCAGGTCTCTGTCATATTAATGTGCGTCTAAAGCCATCTCTGGCTGTGGCGAGAGCTAATCAGTTAACCTGATTAAGGAACTGATGAAATTAAATCATTTCGGTAAGTGAAAATAATAAAATAGCCAGTGCAGAGGAGGACACGTCTGACGGAATTTGATGCCGCCCCTGAGACTTTAATCAGCAGGAAAGTGTTTGCCGGAGAGCAGTTTTTAAAAATGCACGCTACTCAAAGAATGCTTTGTGTGATTATAAAGTGTGTCTCTGCTTGATAAAGCTGTTAACAAGTAATGCCACGGTACCGGCAGAAGGCGGCAATTGTGTATATATATTACCTATTTATTTTGATGTACAAGCTGTTTTTTTACGATTATACTGTAGGGGGCGCTAGTACACAATTTATTTTGTGTTATGCATTGTAAATGGTCTATAATTTGTCACTATGGTTGTATTTTAACTCTTTTCCCCACGATTTATGAAACGGCACTTCTCCACCAATGACGTTATTTTACCGCTTTCCGTTTTTTCACGATTATACAGTAGGGGGTGCTATTATGCAACTTCTGAAAGATTACTGAATCTCTGGATCAAAACACGTTGCAAACAGCCATTTTACAATTTAATCTGTGATGTGAAATATTAAATATTACATAAACGGAATATTACCATTTTCAGTTTTTTCACGGTTATATGGTAGGGGGCTATATTACGCAATTTATTTTGTGTTATGCATAGTAAATGGTCTATTATTTGTCACTATGGTTGTATTTTAACTCTTTTCCCCACGATTTATGAAATGGCACTTCGGCACAATCGACACGTTTTTTCACGATTATACGTTAGGGGGTGCTATTATGCAACTTCTGAAAGATTACTGATTCTCTGGATCAAAACATGTTGCAAACAGCCATTTTACAATTTGATCTGTGATGTGAAATATTAAATATTACATAAACGGAATATTACCATTTTCATTTTTTCACGTTATATGGTAGGGGGCTCTATTACGCAATTTATTTTGTGTTATGCATAGTAAATGGTCTATTATTTGTCACTATGGTTGTATTTTAACTCTTTTCCCCACGATTTATGAACCGGCACTTCGTAATTTTACCATTTTCAGTTTTTTTCATGATTATACAGTAGGGGGCGCTATTACGCAACTTCTGAAAGATTACTGGATCTCGGATCAAAACACATTGCAAACAGCCGTGGCCATTTTACTTTTAATCTGTGATGTGAAATATTACAGCTGCCCAGATAATGAGCTTCAGGGATCATCATAAATCAATCAAAACTCATTTGCTTATTACCATGGTTGCGCGTCTGCCGAATCCACTTGCACTAAACTGACCGCTCAGGTTAAGAGGCTTTGCACCTGTCACTTGCATAATGCCATTAAATCACAAGCTACAATTAAATGCAATTACAGATAATAACAGCGAGCATCAAAGCTAGCGGATCGGAGGGTTAGGGGTGAGGGGGCAGGGTGTTTAGGACGACTTGCTGAATCGGTGAACGCGCAGCTGTTGGCTAAAGTGGCCGGTGCCACTCAGCCCGCTACACTGAACATCATAACAGCATCATTATCACCGCGGCTTAACAGCCTCTTAGCCAGGCCAGAGGCGGCCTTCAGAGCCGCCCAGATAAAAACCCAGAACCGGCATAGGCCTGTAATTGCATTCCGGTAATTGCATTTTTTAAGGAACTGTGATGTTGAATTAGCCTTCTGCAAAGTGCAGAACAAAGCACCGGCTAGCATCTAGCACCAGAAATGCGTGGTGACTGAGAGTGGGGAAAGCTGTGTTTTGTCTAATGGACAACTATTTGAAAGCCTTCCAATTAAAACTGCTGTTTTGAGGGTTAGGGAATGACACAAGGCCCTAGTGCACATGCCCAGAGCTTAATTGTAAATCAACTGGTTGTGACAATATCAAAAATCTGTTGTGGAGACAACAACTACCTAATTGTGTGGTCGGATTGGTGGGGAATATTGGAGTTATAACTCCAGGGCTTTTTAAGCATGAATGCAAGCCAGGCAGGACAGGACTAAGGGCTCTTGGCGTGGATATGCCTCCCTACTGCCTGATTTCCTTCGTATTTTACCAGAGCAACTGACCCTGAACCAATTTGAGTGTTTGAAGAGTACATCTGCAAGGCAAATTCTATTTCTAGCCATTCTCCATTACTATTACCCTGTAGAGGACATCTCTACAATTGGAGTGCTCGTGGCAAGTCTCTTTTTACGGATGATTCCAGTTCAGTTGTTGCATCCTGGTGACAATATAGACACTCTTTCCATTTGCTTTTGTATGCCCGCAGTCATTATGGCAGTGCACCATGACACTGGTGTTATTGCCAGTCCTGTCTCAACCTCTTTCACAAATAGAATTTGCATTGCTTTGACATTTCTATCAGTGGCTCTGTTTGCTGCTCCCACTCGCCCACCACCAGTCAAGACTACCCAGCACTTGCTGCCTTTAATTAAGCTCAAATCAAATTACTCATCGTGTGTTTAAGGCTTAATTTATGTGGTTTTCAGAAATCCTATTCTGGTGTCACAGCATGGATAATCAGGCCATGGATCACATAAACAAAGATTGTCACTCTCCGAAATATTACAGAATAGCTTGTTTTGAAAGGACACTTACCTGTGTAGTGCCTTTCCCCCCAAGCAGGAACTTTTAAACCTCCTGTCTCCACTGGTTAATAATCAATTGGCAGCCATAATGCTTCTCCAGCCAACACTGAATAAAAGAACATGGAAATAAAAGGTCATTGGATAAAACATTGGCTCTAGTCCTTTTTCATGGTGTAAAAAAATGTTTCTGGTACCATGTGCATTGATTTGGTTCCCTGTAATGTCATGAGTCTTGGCACACCTTTGTGATTCTCAAAGGGTTCAAAGATGTGACCTTCACACCTAGAGCCTGACTTGTGCCCATTGGCGAAGTCTACAGTGTCCACAGTCTCTGCCAGCATGCGAGTCACACCAGAACAAAGAAGTGAAAGGTGTTCCCTTTACATTATCAGTCATTGTCTTTACAGCAGATGCCATGAAGAGCGTGAAAGCTTGTGTTGGCCTACAACAACAGGCATCAGCTATGCTGGATTCTGTTGAAGAGCGAGAGGGTGAATTGTCAAACTCTATTGTGTGTTTGTATGTCACCTGTCTCTTCGAATTGACTTCAACTATGGAGGAACCTGGGGTGAAATATTACCATGCTTGCCCCGGTTAAACGGCCTGTCGCTAGTGTAGACTCTGATCTGTAGGGCCCGAATGGTATGTATGATGGTACGGGTGTGCTCTTTGCTATGCTAATGTTGGATTGCCCTTCAGCAATCCCCTTAAGGGTCCCTGTAGGAAAAAAGGTCCACTCGCTCTTTGCAAGCCAAGTTGGTTCTTCCAGATGCTCGTTTAGTAGTTTCTAGAGTTAGTAGGAACTTTCGAGTGGGTTATTAGGGGCTATCGCACAAACTAATAACGGAAGTACCCATTTTTTGGCGTGTTCGCACAGCAGGAACTGGGAACGATTTTAGTCCTAGGACCGCCTTTTCAGGAGTAGGGTCTAACCCAGCACAATAGGATCTATCAGTGACGTAAAAGAACACTGATTGGCCAAATGCGCTCGAAACACCAGCACCCGCAAGTTTTAAAAAAAGCTATCTAGACACAGATTATAGCCTATATATTTACTCCACAAACTAACTCTATGAACATGAAAAGCAGTGATAAATAAACCTCTCAACCTATATGCTAAGGAGAAAATCCAACTCGATTTTGAGGGACAAAGCCAAACATGATTATGTGTTTCTGCTCAACTGAGCGACATTGGGCATCAACCACATTGCAAACGCCAACATATTCATATACGGTTTACTTTCTTTGTATAACAGTTCTATCTTATCACATATTAGAACGGGAGCACTGTGTGCTCAGGCTCCGCCACATCTTCAGAATAAAAGTGCTAAACAAGCATGGCTTACGTCAGTAGTTCCTACCTGGAATGCAACCAGGAAACTGGCCCTTTGGGAACATTTAGTTCTCGGGGAACCCTGGTGGCTAGTACCTGGTGGTGATGGCGCAGTGGATAAGATACATGTCTTTCGAGTAAGAGACCCGGGTTCCGAATCCACTGTGAGACACCATTGTGTCTCTGAGCAAGACACTTAACCCCTAGTTGCTCCAGAGGAGTGTGACCTCTGACATATATAGCAATTGTAAGTCGCTCTGAATAAATGTAAATGTAGTATCTATATCTGAGTTCTTAGAACTACCCACTGCAAAAGCCCCTGTTGACATCTGAATGTACATTATTTGTGCCCAAACCTCTTGCAATCTCCATTACAGAGCTCATTCTATGTCAATGTGGTTCTTGCTTAGTAGCAACTTTCCAGTTGGGAATTGCCATCTAATTGTGTACTGCTTGTCTTTAAACTTCTCTATGTTGTCCCCTACAGAGGACCTACTTCCTGGGGGTTCCCCAACATTGACATGGGCCCACAGCTGAAGGTAGTGGAGCGCACACGCACGGCTCACCATGCTTTGCGCCGCCAGTGGTAACCCCGACCCGGAAATCACCTGGTTCAAAGACTTCCTTCCCATCGACCCTAGCACGGAGTAACGGCAGAATCAAACAGCTCAGATCAGGTAAGACAAACGGCGGTGCTTTACTGCTAAAATACTTCTTTTCCTCTCACTGCTTCCGTTTTAGGATTCTCTATCAGTCCTTTTTCTGATTGTAGGTACCCTGCGCTCTTCCAAAACAACCACCCAGAGCGTTAAAGTTGCTAGGGAAGCTGAAATGGAAAGATAATGACTTTTAATGAACAGTGTCAGAGGAGCTTAGTCCAGATTTTGTGGCAAGCGTATGATTAATGTCTGGTTTAGGCTAATGAAACTTTATTGAAAGACCCAGTAAAACAGAGTCTAATTATATATCTCATTAAGTCTAGCGCTCCAGTCGCCCCAAGGCCACCGTTGTGGGTCAGCGATTTGTCAGCAACAGAGAAAAGAAAATCTATTGGGTTGCATTTGATTCAGAGCTGCAAATCGGTATGGGCGGTGGACATCGGCGACCAACCCTTGACCTGAACTCGCTTACCCAGAGTTCCCCTTTTCAGGATCCGTCATGGCATTTCCAAAATAGACTTTCAGATTCAAGCAAAATGGCTACATCTGCTCTCACTTATGTTAGACTTGAGTGCTTTGTTTTGCTCTGTGTTAATGGAAGACCCAGACTCGCTGAGGGGTATCGCAGGCCTCCGTAACACCGTTGGCTGTGGTACAGGAACACAAATGCCTTTGACTTCTCCAGTTGAGGACAAGGAGGACTAAATAGTCAACCCTTTTAGCGTCCATTAGCCAAGTCACTAGCCGCAAGGTTAGCACTCGTAGCTCATTTTGCAAGCTAATTTCTCTTCCTGCCAACAGATATACAAGATTAACCAGACAAATCTGAAAATGTTTGTTAGCATACAGCCAAAACAGTTGCGACCTGTCCTCCCTCTGTATGTTTTGTCTGTCTCTTCGTCACTGTGTGTGTCGGTCATACATGTTGTTGTGCTTCACTCTCTGTTCTCTTGTCTCTATTTCAATTGAAGCAGGTTTCTGGTGGCATTCACATGCAGAACATTGACTAGCCCTTAATAATTAACATACGATTGGAGTACTACTAATTAGACAAACTAAATTCAGTATGCACAGCATACAGCATGTATAAATTAGCTATAATCACGGTCTTAATTCAATTTGTGTGTTAGTGAGTTATCTAAATGCTTTCAGTAGTATTTATTTGGTACGTCTAATTGGTAATTAAAATGCCATATTTTTCTAAATCTTTAGAGATGTTAATGAATTTCTTAAGGCAATAATTATTTTTGTCTGACTGTGTTTTCACACACTATATATAAAACAGAAACCTAACCCTAACTCTAACTATACATTTAACATTTAAGAAACCTGGAAATGTTCTTGACAGGTTTTGTGAGATTCCCCCATATGAGGTTATAAAACGTGTCTAAAATCTGTTTAACGTGCATCTAACCATCTGACGTGTCGATCTTCCCCACTAAACTCTGTTGATTTCAGGATGTGTGTAGCCGCTGTGAATCCGAGCCTAAAATATGCTGTTTTATTGTTCCTTTCTGTTTCTTTTTCTGTTTATTATCATTTCCAGAAGCCTTTGGTAAGTGTCTCAGTGAGTGCGCAAGCTTCCTCGTGTCCCTGAAGCAGATGGCATTTTAACTTCGCTTTAAAATGCATGTCCTACCCTCTGCTTTCCCTTTCACGTCTGTCTGTACCCTCCTTATTTCTTTTTCTTCTCCTCGCCCACTAACATGAAACATTTCCCAGTTTCTCTCAAGACTCGACCCAGCTTTTGGGGATGACACACTGCAGAAAGTCTTTGTGTGTGCGAGTTTGCGCTTGTTAAACCGTCTAGTGTTCTTCATTCAGATCCAGCTCTCTGGCTTTGCTTCAACTCTCACCGGCCACAAATATTCAGATGGTTATAAAACAGAAGAATAACAGATTAGAATTTCAGAAGCTCCTGCCAAGCAGTTGCGGTTCTGTTGTTGACCGCCGGACACACCCTCTGTCCGTGTGCCACCGAGCGCTTGCTCAACTCCATCACAATAACATATTTATCATCTGAGCAGAACCAGCCTAGATGGCTGAAGACTGCAGGGGCCTTGGAGCCTTCCGGCCCAGCCTGGATCTAGAAAGCAGCCAAAAGCAAACATCACCTGAGGTCCTGTACCCAAGGGATGGATTACATTTGGAGGTCCTCCATAGTTCATGTGCTTGAAAGGTAAAGGCAACATGAAGTGGCATTTAAACCCCATTTTACGGGAATTGATTGGATTGTTAAAAAATTTGGCTATTAATTAACATTATCCCAACATGCCTTACAACCTTAATGACCTTGGACGCTCAGCTGAAGAAATCAAGTCTTGGCTGATCTCCTAGCTTGGTCAAACTGGTCCGCCAGCCAGTTTTAGAGGGATTTGGGGTATCTAGGAGACCCCCTTATCTTAGTTGAAGTGGTTTGATTGTTTTGTTGTGTCTTTGAAAGCTCTTTCAACAGAGCCCTGAGAGCGAGTCAAGGTGTCTTACGTAGGGATGTTTTCTTTAGAGCGATCCTCCGACCTGGAGGGATTTATGCTGATGAGAAAAAGGCCTGTAGCTGTCGACACCAGCCAAGACTCCTGCTTTCCTGTTTTTATCTCTATTCC